>CM053028.1:539069774-539202051 GCA_028564925.1 Lithobates sylvaticus
TAGTAATAATATATTTTAGAAATATATTATCCATATAATACATATTACAATAATATACATATATTATAAATAATATAGTAATAAATAATTAAGAAGTGTGTTTTTAAAATGGAAGCACCTGAATTTGACTTGTGCTTAGATAAATTGCAGGCAGTAATAAAAGACACAATTTAATGCAGTTATGTATGAATTAAAAATAATAATTCAGTTTAATATAACCATAATACAATAAATGTATTATAAATAATATAGTAATAATACATTTATATATAAATATAGTAATTAATAAATATATTATCAGTATAATACATATTACAATAATATACATATATTATAAATAATATAGTAATAAATAATTAAGAAGTGTGTTTTTAAAATGGAAGCACCCGAATTTGACTTGGGTTTAGATAAATTGCAGGCAGTAATAAAAGACACAATTTAATGCAGTTATGTATGAATTAAAAATAATAATTCAGTTTAATATAACCATAATACAATAAATGTATTATAAATAATATAGTAATAATACATTTATATATAAATATAGTAATTAATAAATATATTATCAGTATAATACATATTACAATAATATACATATATTATAATCAATATAGTGATAAATAATTAAGAAGTGTGTTTTTAAAATGGAAGCACCTGAATTTGACTTGGGTTTAGATAAATTGCAGGCAGTAATTAAAGACACAATTTAATGCAGTTATGTATTAATTAAAAATAATAATTCAGTTTAATATAACCATAATACAATAAATGTATTATAAATAATATAGTAATAATACATTTATATATAAATATAGTAATTAATAAATATATTATCAGTATAATACATATTACAATAATATGCCTATATTATAAGTAATAAATAATTAAGAAGTGTGTTTTTAAAATGCAAGCCCCTGAATTTGACTTGGGTTTAGATAAATTGCTGGCAGCACCCGGATTCCGATAAGCCCCCCGCCCGCAGACCCCGACAACCATCGGCCAGGGTTGTCGGGAAGAGGCCCTTGTCCTCATCAACATGGGGACAAGGTGCTTTGGGGTGGGGGGGGCGGCATGGCACCCCCCTTCCCCAAAGCACCCACCTCCCATGTTGAGGGCATGTGGCCTGGTACGGTTTAGGAGGGGGGGGCGCTCGCTCGTCCCCACCCCCTTTCTTGACCGGCCGGGCTGCGTGCTCGGATAAGGGTCTAGTATGAACTTTGGGGGGACCCCCACGCCATTTTTTCAGCGTAGGGGGTTCCCCTTAAAATCCATACCAGACCTAAGGGACATTGTCGCCTATCTCTCATGCTCGCTGCAAAAGGAAAATGTGTTTTCCTATTGCAGCGAGCGCGAGATGTACAGTATCCCGCAGCCGAAAAAATTCTCGCAGGCAGGTGCTGTAGCTGCCCTTGCGTCGTATTTGGTCCTTCGGACCAGCATACAGACGAGCGGGCAGCCCGATAGGATAGAATGTTCTATTTCTAGGCCTGTCTGACTTTTGGGAAGAAAAAGTCTGCCGGAAAGTCCAATCGTGTGTACGGGGCATTACTGGTAGGGTGGGTGTGGGAATACCTGTAAGTGAAAATGAAACTGCAGCAGAGAAAGAACAGGGGCCCCTTTCCTGCCAGACAAAGCTGTGCTGTGCAAATCTCAGAACTGTATAGAGAGAAATACAAATCTTTTGAACAGATAAAACAGCAATTACACGTATTTCATCTCTATGGGTAGCGATTTCCCCGGAGTTCAGCTGCAGCGTAGTTCCTTTAGCCTGAATCCATCCTTATTTACTGCTTCAGTGAAACCTTATTTGCTTTGTCTCTTTATATTGGAATGGCTCCCCTGTCTACTCTAATCCCCTGTGCGTGCTCTCCGGTAGCAACAAGTAAAACTCAGTCATCATGCAACAGATGGCGGCTGCCTCTCCTGTGCCGGGCGATCCAATCACAGCGTCTGCAGCGATTAAATCTGAAGTTTAATCTGATTATATTTTGTCATTTCCTAATTCCTCCGCACCCCACCCTCATTAACATGCTAATCACAATAATAAAATCATTCCGTTTTTCGCTACATACCTTATCCACTTGAAGACTAGGCCTTGAGCCCCCCATTTACATTGGCAGGATTTGACATGTAAAATCGCATGCCAAATCGCGGCCTATTGCTGGCAATGGTACTGTCAAAATCGGTGGGACGCCGACTTTGCGGCGCCGCACTGATTTCCAAAAAGTAGTTCCTGCATTACTTTTGACGACTTCAGGGGGCGATGTCAATAGACATTTGTGCACGAACCCGCGCAGATGTCTTTCAAAGCGCCCCCCCCCCTAAACTCGCACTGAAATGCGGGCTTGAAATCGTGCGAGTTCAGCTGAATTCAAACCTGCGTTCAGTGTGAGCTTACCCTCACTGCCACTTTTTGTTTACAAGTTTTAAATCAGTACTAGTACAATTACTTATAACCCCCAAACATTGTATATATATATATATATATATATATATATATATATATATTTTTTTTTTTAGCAGAGACCCCAGGGAATAAAATGGCGATCGTTGCAATTGTTTATGGCACGTTTTATTTGCACAGTGGTTTTTTAAATGCAATAAAAGAAAGAAAAATACACTTTAATGAATAAAAATAAATAAACACAATAAAGATACCCTGGTTTTTGTACAATACAAAAGATGATTAAATATAATAATTGCGCACACTTGTGGAATGGCGACAAACTTCGGTACTTAAATCGGTTGCATACCCGTTTTTAGTTGGTTTCTTTTTCAAACTACCTGCAAGACAAAGTCATAATGAGCTAGTATGACTAGCATACTAGCTCATTATGCATCACTTACCTTAGATCGGGGCCCCCGACGCCGTCCTCTTCTCCCCCTCCAGCCGCATCCATCTCTCCACAGATACCCTTCTGGGTATCGTCGCTCCGCAGCGGCGCTGTGATTGGCCAGAGTGGCGAGGACGTCGCTCCGCGCATGCGCGCGGGACACTTAAACTGCGGTGAGCCGCAGTTGTGAATGGGGATTAACCCTGTAAATGCACCGTTGTCTATGGCGCGCATGCGTCGTAGACAACGTTATAAAACGTTCTTTGCAAATATCTCCTAAACCAGGCAGGTTTAGGAGATATTTCTTGTACCTACAGGTAAGCCTTAATCTAGGCTTACCTGTAGGTGCAAGTTGAATTTAAGGGTATACAACCGCTTTAAAAATCTCCACAGGTGACACTTTAAAAATGTTTACAGGTTACCAGTTTAGATTTAGAGGAGGTCTAGCACTAGAATTTTTGCTCTCGCTCTAACATACGCGGCGATACCTCACATGTGTGGTGCGAACACCGTTTACATATGCGCCCACAACTTACATATGTGTTTGCTTCTGTGCGCAAGCACGGACGGATGTAACCCAATTAATTTACTACCAAACTATGGTACTTAAAAATACACTTTATTTAATTAAAAAAACAAAACACACTACATACTGTATACCCTAATTTTTTGGTTAAATATCAAAGATGATGTTCCGCCGAGTAAATAGATACTGAGCATGTCACTCTTTAAAATTGCGCACGCTCGTGGAATGGCGACAAACTACCGTACTTACAAATCTTTATAGGCAACGCTTTAAAGATATTTACAGGTTACCCGTTTATAGTTACAGAGGAGGTATAGCACTAGAATTATTTCTCTTGCTCTAACATTCACGGTGATGCCTCACACGTGTGATTACAAACCTACGTATGCACTCACTTCTGCACGTGAGCATGGAGGGATGTAACCCAATTAATTTACCATCAAACTACGGTACTTAAATGTACACTTGTGTAATGAATTAAAAAAAGCAAGCAACACACAATATATCCCCTTCGTTCTTTTTGCTTTTTCCTCCATGGCCCTCCTGGCCTGGGGTGCGGGACTATGCATCTTGTGTCTCGGGCCGGCCCGGACTGGCCATAGGGCACACTGGGCGTTTGGTTCCGAAATGCAGGGCCGGCCGCGGGTTCCGACATGCACGGCCGGCCTTTCTGCATATGCTGGTTGTGGTGGGAGGAGCGGAGTCATTCTCCGCCTACCAAGCCTCTCCATGGCAACCTAGGCCGCCGCTAAACAGAGTCCCTGTTCGCACATGCGCCCCGTAGCTGACGGGCCAGGAGAAGAGGAGGGATGGAGAAGCCGAGGAAGAGGCCTTATGCACATCAGACACGCCTCCTGCAAGTAAAACCCGGCGAGGTGCTGCGTAGACATGTGCACAACAAAAAAATTTGTTTATTTTCGTTTTGTTTTTTTCGTTTCCGTTGATTCGTAACGATTCGTAAATTCGTAAGTCGTCGGTGTTCGTATTCGTAGCGATTCGTACATTCGCAAGTCGTCGGTGTTCGTATTCGTAGCGATTCTTACATTCGTAAGAGTTATTTTTTCGTTGATTCGTTTTTTTTCGTTAGTTTAATTTTCGGACGCATTCGTATTTATTCGTACATCCGTAACATTCGTAACATTCGTAGATTCGTAATCGGAGCATAATTCATAATTTTATGTAATGTGTATGCTATTATTACATTTTAATAATTTACGAATCGAAAAAAAAAAAGTTACGAATCGAAAAAAAAAAAGTTACGAATCGAAAAAAAAGTTACGAATGTCCGAATTTTTTTGTTCAATCCATTCAAAGCACGTTAAGCAACGCCATTGTAAGAGACACGGAAAATTACGAATCGAAAAAAATCAAAAAAATTTACGAATCGAAAAAAAAAGAAATTTACGAATCGAAAAAAAAAGTTACGAATGTACGAATTTTTTTGTTCAATCCATTCGAAGCACGTTAAGCAGCACCATTGTAAGGGACATGGAAAATTAGCAATTCAACAAAAAAAAAAAAAAGTTACGAATGTACGAATTTTTTCGTTCGTTTTCGTTTTTCGGATTTTCTTCAGTAGTACATTCGTTGTTTCTAATAATTTTTTTTCGGATTTTCGTTGTTTTTCGGATTCGTTTAATTCAAATGATTCGTTATTCGGATTCGTACGATTCGAACGATTTGTTCATTCGTACGAAAACGAACGAACGAAAATAGCGAAAAAAAAACGAAAAACGAAAAAAAACAAAACGAATTGCACATGTCTAGTGCTGCGGCCACCTATAGGGAAAGAATTGAGGCTGGTGTATGCCCACCTCCTTTCCTGCCAGTGAAGAGGTCGGATCTCCAGACCAGACCAGCTCTTCTAATGGTATTTTAGTAATTCAGTAACTGCAGTCTGATTAGTGCCTAATAAGTGTGCACCCACTTGCTGTCTCTGGGCCCTCATCTCCCTCAGCAGCCATGTGCCTGGCTCAAGCTGAAGGGGAGACCATTCTACCCAGAAAAGCTGACTGTGGATGAAGTATTTAACAGACTAACAAGCTCTACTAAAAGTAATACTCAGAGAGACAGTTATTAAGCAAAACTCCTTTATAACTGGCTTTGTAATGTTTTATAACTGGCTCTGTGAGTAATGCTTTAAGGCTGCATTCACACCTTTCAGGCAGAAAATCGTGCGAATTGCAGCGTTTTTTGCAGCATTTCTTGAGGCGTTTTTACCGCGATTTCGCTGCGTTTTTACCGCGTTTTGCCGTCATTTTGTGCAGAGCAAAAGGTCACTAATGTAAAAAGAAGAAAAACGCCCAAATCTGCCGGATTCGAGTTGATGTGGACAAGGGCCTCATCCCCACAACCCTTGCCCGGTGGTTGTGGGGGTCTGCGGGTGGGGGCTTATTGGAATCTGGAAGCCCCCTTTAACAAGGGGGCCCCAGATTCCAGCCCCCCCTTATGTGAATGGGTATCGGTAAAAAGGAAAAGGAGACAGTTTTTGAAAATTCCTTCATTAAAAAAAAAAGAAAAGTCCCCCGCGTTGTCCATCCATCTTCAATAACGGCGCCAACAGCCCCGAAAAATAGAAAAAAAGAAAGCTCCGCCTCAATGGGAGGCTTCCCGCCGACTGCCGTCTTTTCGTAGTGACAGCTGTTATATAGCCAAGGGCTCTGACGTCACCGGGTGGCCCCGACCGTGGCTATATAACAGCTAACAAAGCGAAAATACAGTCTCCCATGGAGATGGAGTTTTTCCGTGTTTTTTTTCAGGACCGTTGGATGCCGTAATTGACGATGGATTTACATTGTGGAACACTTTTTTTTTTTTAAATAAAGGAATTGTCAAAAATGGTCTCCTGTCATTTTTACTTTCTTGACACATTTTTGGTGAATGGGTAGGGGTACAATGTAGGGGGGGGGGGCTGGGATCTGGGGGCCCCCTTGTTAAAGGGGGCTTCCAGATTCCGATAAGCCCCCCCCCCCCCGCAAACAGACCCCCACAACCACCAGGCAAGGGCTCCCCATCAACATGGAGACAAGGTGCTTTGGGGGACCCCAAAGCACCCTCCCCATGTTAAGGGCATGTGGCCTGGTACGGTTCAGGAGGGGGTGGGGGCCGCTCTCTCGCCCCCCTTTTCCTGTGGCCTGCCAGGTTGCATGCTCGCATAAGGGTCGGGTATGGATTTTGGGGGGGGGGGGCACGTAATTTTTTTTTTAATTTGGCACGGAGTTCCCCTTAATATCCATACCAGACCCGACTAGGGGGGAGAACAATAATTTTTATGTATATTGCCGGAATCTGACAATACATTAAAGCAGCGAGCAATTTTAAATGCAATTTTTTCCTTTAGAAATGTCCTTTTGCTGCGGTACTGTTATAAACATGGGAAATATGCGCTACTTTACGGGCAGACTAAGGGGACCCATGGGCACGATATTTAAAGGAATATTTCGTTTTTACTGTTGCACTTTAAGCATTATTAAAATCACTGCTCCTGAAAAAAAGTTATTTTTCTAAAAATGTTTTTTGCATTTATACATATCCCCTGGGGCAGTACCCAGGTCCCCATATACTTTTTATGGCAATAACTTGCCTTTAAAATGAACACTTATATTTTTCGCATTCCTGTCCCATAGACTTTAACGGTGTTCGCATGTTCGCTCTAATTTTTTGTTTGTTCGCATGTTCTAGTACGAACCGAACCAGGGGGGTGTTCGGTTCATCCCTAATTACAAAGAATGTAAACATCCTTTGTAATAAAAATAAGGATGATAGGTCCTCTTTATGGAGAAGAAAGATTAAAAAAACAAAAATGTGATCTTTTGCGTTAAAAAAAATAGTTAACTTCTGTCCTAGACCAGATGTGGCGTCATGACGTCACCGCTCTGGTCCTCCAAGGCTATAGAGGTGACACCAGGGTACAGGGTACACCGTTGGATCGTTTCTCGGGTGCACCGGTAAAAACGATAGCCCACCACTTCTGCAAGCGATCCAGCGGCTAAGGAGCCACACAGACTGCTTTCATGAGAAAGCCATCCGCCGGCTGAAGAAAAGAAAGACAAGGGTTATGACTGATAGCTTCAGCCATAACCCCAGTAAACCACTTCCAAACCGGCAACTTAATTATATATATACTGTACATATTGCGGTCGGCAAGTACCATACAAGATAATGATTCCTTTGGCTACAAAATGCTACCGGGTCTGGTCATGTGACTATTGCCAAGATGATCACATGACCATGCCCTTTAATATCTCATTCCTCTATAGAACTCATCCAGGAGAGCTCTGACAGTAATTTCCTATTTAAACTCCAAGTGGTTTTGCAAATGGAAAAAGGGGGATGGTTGGAGACACAACGCTTTGATGTCACGACAATTAAAAAATCGCAGAGCCGACTGATTCTACTGCTGAGTAAGCAGCTGTGTTAATGAGATGCTCAGAGCACTGTCATCCTGCGGAGCCACCTCTGTCTTGTGTGAGGGTCCCCGTCATCTCACATTGTTCTACAGACAAGCCTTCTGTATCCTCACATATCAAACATCTTTAGTATTTTCATCTGAAGTCTACGGAATGTCAGCAGAGAGAGTAAGATAAATGGGACTGAGTTATCGCCATCATTAATTATTGCCCTACAGATGGAAATTAGGAACGTACTTTCATTGATTTACCAGCAGCCACAAAACTGAAAACACAAACCATAGCTGGCCTCTACGGGACTGTATGGAGCTCCAGACGCTTGATTATATGTACACTAACCAATAGGTGGCGCTCTGGCACGCATCCTCTTACCCACCACTTCTGCTGATAGTCATTGGTGAGCTTGAGAAGGTGGAAGGGGCAGACTAGAGCTTGACTCTTTGAAATCTGGTCAGTATTTGTATAGTGGAGTTCCCTGGGGTGTTCAGAGGGTCTATATCAGCCATTCTCAACCAAGATTCCATAAAAGTCTGGAGTTCAACTGGATATTGCAAGGGGTTCCTTGTGCTATAGCTGACTGACCTTTCATTTGATGGTGCCTGCATTATTCTGGGGGCCAATAACACGTGGCAGTGCCAGCAGCTTAACACCAAGGATAGTTTTAGCTGTCTGTATGTGTGACCACCAAAGTAAAGAACATTCTTCCCACCGATCACCAATGTAAGGAACATTCTTCTCACTGATCACCAATGTAAGGAACATTCTTCCCACTGATCACCAATGTAAGGAACATTCTTCTCACTGATCATCAATGTAAGGAACATTCTTCCCACTGATCACGAATGTAAGGAACATTCTTCCCACTGACCACTAATGTAAGGGACATTCTTCCCACTGATCACCAATGTAAGGGGCATTCTTCCCACTAATCACCAATGTAAGGAACATTCTTCCCACTGATCACCAATGTAAGGAACATTCTTCCCACTGATCACCAATGTAAGGAACATTCTTCCCACTGACCACTAATGTAAGGGACATTCTTCCCACTGATCACCAATGTAAGGAGCAATCTTCCCACTGATCACCAATGTAAGGAACATTCTTCCCACTGACCACTAATGTAAGGGGCATTCTTCCCACTGATCACCAATGTAAGGAACATTCTTCCCACTGATCACCAATGTAAGGGGCATTCTTCCCACTGATCACCAATGTAAGGAACATTCTTCCCACTGACCACCAATGTAAGGGACATTCTTCCCACTGATCACCAATGTAAGGAACATTCTTCCCACTGATCACCAATGTAAGGGGCATTCTTCCCACTGATCACCAATGTAAGGAACATTCTTCCCACTGATCACCAATGTAAGGAGCAATCTTCCCACTGATCACCAATGTAAGGAACATTCTTCCCACTGATCACCAATGTAAGGGACATTCTTCCCACTGATCACCAATGTAAGGAGCATTCTTCCCACTGATCACCAATGTAAGGAGCAATCTTCCCACTGATCACCAATGTAAGGGACATTCTTCCCACTGATCACCAATGTAAGGGACATTCTTCCCACTGATCACCAATGTAAGGGAAATTATTCCCACTGATCACCAATGTAAGGGACATTCTTCCCACTGATCACCAATGTAAGGAACATTCTTTCTACTAATCACCAATGTAAGGGGCATTCTTCCCACTGATCACCAATGTAAGGGGCATTCTTCCCACTGATCACCAATGTAAGGAGCATTCTTCCCACTGATCACCAATGTAAGGAACATTCTTCCCACTGATCACCAATGTAAGGGACATTCTTCCCACTGATCACCAATGTAAGGGGCATTCTTTCTACTAATCACCAATGTAAGGGGCATTCTTCCCACTGATCACCAATGTAAGGGGCATTCTTCCCACTGATCACCAATGTAAGGAGCATTCTTCCCACTGATCACCAATGTAAGGAACATTCTTCCCACTGATCACCAATGTAAGGAACATTCTTCCCACTGATCACCAATGTAAGGAACATTCTTCCCACTGATCACCAATGTAAGGAACATTCTTCTCACTGATCACCAATTTAAGGGGCATTCTTCCCACTGATCACCAATGTAAGGGGCATTCTTTCTACTAATCACCAATGTAAGGGGCATTCTTCCCACTGATCACCAATGTAAGGGGCATTCTTCCCACTGATCACCAATGTAAGGGGCATTCTTCCCACTGACCACCAATGTAAGGGAAATTCTTCCCACTGATCACCAATGTAAGGAACATTCTTCCCACTGATCACCAATGTAAGGGACATTCTTCCCACTGATCACCAATGTAAGGGACATTCTTCCCACTGATCACCAATGTAAGGGACATTCTTCCCACTGATCACCAATGTAAGGAACATTCTTCCCACTGATCACCAATGTAAGGGACATTCTTCCCACTGATCACCAATGTAAGGGACATTCTTCTCACTGATCACCAATGTAAGGGACATTCTTCCCACTGATCACCAATGTAAGGGGCATTCTTCCCACTGATCACCAATGTAAGGAACATTCTTCCCATTGGCCATCAAAGTAAGGGGTTTTCTTCCCACTGAGCACCAATGTACGGAACATTCTTCAATATGACTACCAATATCAGAGGCATTCTTCCCACTGACTACCAATGGTTGTGGGGGTCTGCGTCATATGACGTTGTCCCAGAATGAGAGCCGCACCGTCCCGCCGCCGTTTGACGGTGGGCAGGCGGCAAGCAGTTAGGGTTTTTTTTTTTTTTTTACTGTTGGAGCGGTAAGGATGTGAAATTCCTTTCCACAATTGTTTTTAATGGGTACTGTTGCTAATATTTAAAAAAATCTTAAATGGGCATGTTATTGAACACAATATAAAGGGATATGGAAAGTAGTAATGACATAGTACATACACCCACAGGTTGAACTGGATGGGCTGGTTTCTGGTCTAGGGGTGTGTCTATTGGAATGTTTGACCATTCTTCAAGAAGCGCATTTTAAGGTCAGGCACTGATGTTGGATGAGAAGGCCTGGCTCGCAGTCTCTGCTCTAATTCATCCCAAAGGTGTTCTATCGGGTTAAGGTCAGGACTCCATCCATGTCTTTATGGACCTTGCTTTGTGCACTGGTCTAAATCATTTGGTGGAGGGGGGGTTATGGTGGGGGGTTGTTTTTCCGGTGTTGGGCTTGGCCCCTTAGTTCTAGTGAAGGGAACTCTTAAGGCATCAGCGTACCAAGACATTTTGGACAATTTCATGCTCCCAACTTTGTGGGAACCCTTTGGGGATGGTCACTTTCTGTTCAAACATGACTGCACACCAGTGAACAAAGCAAGGTCCATAAAGACATGGAGCGAGTTTGGGGTGGGGGAACTTGACTGGCCTGCACAGAGTCCTGACCTCAACCCAATAGAACACCTTTGGGATGAATTAGAGAGGAGATTGCAAGCCAGGGCCTTTCGTCCAACATCAGTGCCTGACCTCACAAATGCGCTTCTGGAAGAATGATGAAACATTTCCACAGACACTTCGATCAGAAAGTAGGTAAGTTTTTATGCCACATCCCTTCATATGATGCATCAAAACTATATTTATAGTAAAAAGTGTGGGACTTTTGAGGCACAACATTTGAGTAAAAAATATAAAATGTTATTTAATTTCCTTAAAATTGAACATATATTTATAACAGACTTATAAAATTCTCTCTTTTTTTATCTACAAAACCATCTGCCTAATAGATCACCTCCCTGTTTCACCATGATAGCAGGAATTACTTAAATGTTTAATCAATCGTTATGGCTGCAATATAATAATATTACATGCAAACTATGATCTATCCTTAGTACCAAGGTACGTGTATTTTAGCTCTTGATGTAACCCCTGGGAAGGGAAATATATGCATCTTTGGTTATAAGATAGCTCCTATCTCTCCACAGTGACCCCCCCCCCCCATCCCACCATGTTGATGATATCCTGCTCGTCAGTCCTGCCTGCTCGTCAGTCCTGCCTTCTTAAGCCGTCCAGTTCAGATGATCTCTGCCTTCGCCTTGGTCACATCTCTAGAGACGCTTTCCTGTGTTCCTGTTAAAGACTTGCTTGGCTGACATTTCTTCTGGCTCCAGATCCTGCTTGCTGTTCTACTACGCTGTTCTCTGGCTCCCTGGTGATTTGGCTTGTCTGACTATCCGTTCCGGTTCCTGAACTCTGGCTATGTTTCGACTATTAGACAAGTGTGATTTAACTGTACTTCTGTCTCAGTCTGATTCATGGTTGACAGTAGGCGAAGGCCATGAATTCGAAAGATGCAGTCAATCCACTTGTTGGTAATATTTTTTCCAGATTGGATGAGCAGGATCACCGCATGGATCAGTTTGCCATGGCGTTACAAACGCTCCTGAGTCCCACAGCTCACCTGGAATCTCCCACTGTGGCTGCCATGGTACAACCTGTGTTGCAGGACGTCCCTGCTGCTGCTCTCTGTGCAGGCACCCGCCTCAAGTATTACCTCTATAAGAGGTATGTCTGGTTCCGCTCCGCTTCCCCAGCGATTTGGGGGTGATCCAGTCCAATGCAGAGGGTTTCTCAACCAGGTTGAGATATACTTTGAGATGCTGCCCCAAGCATTTGCCATTGACAGAAGCAAAGTAGGATACGTGATATCTTTGCTTTCTGAGAGAGCCTTGGCCTGGGCAAACCCTCTATGGGAGACGCAAAAACCTGTTGTCTTGAGTTCCCCTGAGTTTGGGGCTTCTTTTAAAAGGGTATTTGATGTTCCCACATGCTCCGCTTCTGCTGCCAAGTGCCTCATGTCCATCAAACAGAGTACGAGAACTGTTGCCGATTACGCCATTGAATTACATACTCTGGCAGCAGAGGTTGTGTGGAACAATGAGGCCCTCGTGGCTGCTTTTTCTCATGGTCTCTCGGATACCATCAAGGATGAGATAGCAGCCCGAGATATACCCACTGAGCTGGAGAAGTTGATCACATTTGCCATCCTCATTGACTCCAGACTCTCTTTTAAGGAGCGCTGTACATTTTTCTCAGATTTTTGCAGTCCCACCCTTGCCTCCCTCACCTCCCATGCCTCCTGGTACCGAGTCGGTCAGTGAAAATGAGGGCTTCACGCATCTCTCTGCAGATGACAGAACCCTTAAGAGGAGGGAGAGATTGTGCCTTTATTGTGGCCAGGCAGGTCACTTTTTGAAGTCTTGTTCTACCTGTCCAGGAAACGCCGGAACCTTGAGGTCCTGTCACGGACAGACCTTAGCTGGCGTTGTTTAGCCCCCAGTTATCCTGAAGGATAAGCCCCTGGTTTCGGTTACCCTTTCTTGGGCTGAGTCGTCCATCGCGATACAGGCTCTAATCGACTCTGGGGCTGCAGGCCTGTTCATTGATGCTGCCTTTGTATCGAAGCACTCGATTCCGCTGCAGCTGCGTGACACTCCACTTGCCATTGGGGCTCTTGACGGGAGTCCTCTACAACCTGCCCATGTGACTCATGAGACTGTTCCGTTGTCCATGGCCATAGGGGCTCTTCACCATGAGATAATCCAATTCCAAGTTATTTCCTCACCTAAGTTTCCGCTGGTTATTGGTTATCCTTGGTTACAGAGACACACCCCCTCTTTTGATTGGCTCCATGCTAAGGTTCTCTCCTGGTCGCCACAATGCAGTAAGACATGCTTCCAGAAGGTAGCCAAGGTCCTGTGCACCTCTTCACTCTCCTCCCACCTGGAGGAGTACCTCGATTTTAGCAATGTCTTTGACAAAGGTTAAGCTGGTAGTTTGCCTCCACACCGGTCGTACGATTGCGAAATTGACCTTCAACCTGATGTCATACCCCCTCGTGGGCGGGTTTACCCTTTGTCGGTCTTGGAGGATAAGGCCATGGAGTAGTATGTTGCAGACGCACCATCTGCAAATCCTTGTCTCCTGCTGGTGCTGGTTTCTTCTTTGTGAAGAAGAGTGGTGAACTGAGACCTTGTATTGATTATAGGGGTCTCAATCGTTTCAGTTATTTGACCGCCTCAAGGGAGCAACGTTTTTTACAAAGCTTGATTTGAGAGGGGAATATACCATATTTATCGGCATATAACACGCACCGGCGTATAACACGCACCCCAAGTTTAGGAGGGCATTTTAAGGAAAAAAAAAGTTTTAGGAGGGAAGTTTAGGGGGAAAAAAAAAAACTTACATTTAAGCGTCATTTGTAGCCTGCCCAGCGTCATTTGCTGCATTTGCAGCTTGCCCAGAGTCATTTGCAGCCTGCCCAGGAAAAGACTGAGCCAACTGTTCGGCTCCGCTTGTGGTCCCGCCTCCCTGCTGTTTCGGGAGCGAGCGCAGGAGGCGGGACTACGAGCGGAGCTGAACAGTCGGCTCGGTCTTTTCCGGCAGCGACTGTCTTTTTCAGCGGCGCTCGCTATTTTTCGGCGCCGATCGCAAATTTTGTCACTTTTTTTGGGGGGTATCGGCGTATAACACGCACCCACGACTTTCCCCCGATTTTAAGGGGAAAAAAAATGTGCGTGTTATACGCCGATAAATACGGTAATCTTGTAAGACTTAAGGAGGGCGACGAGTGGAAAACTGCATTTAATACCAGAACAGGCCATTATAAGTCCCTCGTAATGCCGTTAGGCCTTTGTAACAACCCAGCAGTATTCCAGGAATTTATTAACAATGTCCTCTGAGATTTGTTGCAGTTATGTGTGGTGGTTTATCTCGACGATATCCTCATATTTTTCAAGTCCCTGGAGAGCCACCACACAGATGTCTGTTGTGTGCTTCAGAAACTAAGAGAGAACAATCTCTATTGTAAATTGGAGAAGTGTGAATTCCATCGTGAACAGGTTCAATTCCTGGGTTATGTCATTTTCTCTGCTGTTTTTTTTCGATGGACACAGCAAAACTTTCAGCAGTCCTACAGTGGCCCCGACCCGTGGGTTTACGTCCTCTGCAGCGTTTTCTTGGCTTTGCCAACTATTATCGGAAGTTTATTCGTAACTTCTCATCTGTGGTCAAGCCCCTGACTGATATGACCAGAAAGAACGGTAACCCAAAGAGTTGGTCTCCGGAGTCCATCAAGGCTTTTGAGAGTCCCAAGGCTGCCTTTGTTTCTGCTCCTGTGTTGGCACATCCTGATCCTACGTTACCTTTTATCCTTGAGGTTGATGCTTCTGAAACTGGAGTTAGCGCCTTTCTGTCTCAACGTCCTATCTCTGAGAGCGCTATGCATCCTTGTGGCTACTTTTCCAAGAAATTGTCACCTGTGGAGTGCAATTACGAGATTGGTGACAGAGAGCTGTTAGCGATCATTTTAGCCCTGAAAGAATGGAGACATCTCCTCGAAGGTACCACTGTGCCGGTTCTCATTCTTACTGACCATAAGAATCTCACATTCTTGTCTGAGGCTAAATGCCTCTCTCCCAGAAGGGTGCAATGGGCTCTTTTCTTGTCTAGTTTCAATTACATTGTCTCATTCTTACCCGGTACTAAGAATGTAAGGGCTGACGCTTTGTCACAACAATTTTCCTCCACTTCCAAGAAGGAGTCAGTTCCAGCTCCTGTGATTCCTCCTGATCGTATTCTGGCTACGGTTGGCACCAGTATTGGTCCATACTCCTCCTGAGAAACCTTGTGACTGCTGCTTTGTCCCAGAGAGTCTCCCTACTGCCGTGCTCCAGACTTACCATTCTCCCAAGGCTGCTGGCCACCTGGGAAGAATCAACTCTTTTGGGCCATTTCCCAACAATTCTGGTGGCCTAGTCTACGTGCTGATGTAATTGCCTTCGTAGCTGCCTGTTCCGTGTGTAAGACTCCACGACACCTTCCAGTGGGCCTCTATCACGTACCTTACAGCGGAGTCCGGATGCTGGGGATGGCCTCGTGCACGGTTCCGGTCCAAACACCCCTGGTGGTGGGAACAGGGAGTGCTGGGGCACGAAAGGGTGCAAGTGCCTGCGGCTGGTAGACTGGTGCTTGGAAGTACTGGTTCCTCTGAAGAGCTGGTGTTCACGTTGGTATCCAAGGCTGTGTGCAGCAACAGCCGAACAGATGGTTGTAGGCACCGCGAGGTCAAGACAGGAAACAGGTCGGCAACTGGCTGGCAAGCAAGGTACAAGGCAGAGGGCAAGTTCGTGGTCAAAAAGCAGGCAAGTAGGTCGGCAACTGGCTGGCAAACAGGGTACAAGGCAGAAGGCAAGTTCGTGGTCAAGGCAGGCAATAGGTTGGCAACAGGCAGGTGATAAGGTACCGAATCAGAGAGCAGAGCCGTAGTCCAGGGATCCAAGCTGAGGTCAAACCAAAGGAAGCAATCAGTAAGCGGGGTCAATCCAGGAAGGGTAACAGGAAAACCAGGTGAATCAGGACCAAGGTAGGCAGGAACTTCAGGCAGGTATTCAGGAGATAAGACTGAAGACGATCCAGCACTGACACCATGTGAAGGCCCTGTTTATATAGGGCGCCTTGTGCTGGGATTGGTGGAGGTACGGGTCCGTGCGTGATTACGCGCACACGTTCGTGCTGACGTGGAAGTGCGTGCCCTCGTTCATATTGACAAACGAGGGCGCGCACAGGTCAGCGTTGGTACGTGGGTACGCCCGCACGTTCAGTTTCGTTGAGAAGGCTGCGCATGGGTATTGGCGCTTGCCGAACGGAGATTAACCCCTACTAGACGAGGACGGGCATGGAACGCGTGAGTTCTCTGACATTGCCCCCTCCTTAGGGGCAGCCTCCGGATGCCTCTTTGAAACGAACCCTGGGAGCGGGAACGATGAAAAGCCTGTATAAGTCTCTGGGCATGAAGATTCGTTCTTGGTTCCCAGGAATTTTCTTCTGGGCCAAAACCTTTCCATTTAATTAAATATTGGTCCTCACCTTGCCGTTTTCTGTGATCCAGGATAGCTTCAATTTCAAATTCCTCTTCCCCATTCACTCGGATAGCCTCTGGAGGTCCCACTTCACGATCTGGAAAGGAATTTGGAACATCAGGTTTAAGTAGGGAGACATGAAACACCGGATGTATCCTGAATGAGGCAGGGAGTTCAAGTTCATAGGCCACTGGGTTGACCTTTCTCTTGACAGGGAAAGGGCCCAAGTATCTAGGTCCCAATTTCTTGGAGGGGCATGCTAGTTTTAAGTTTGTAGTAGATAGCCACACACGATCTCCTACCTCCAAGTTCAATTCTCCCCTTCTCTTCTTGTCGAAGTATTTTTTGTCATCCTCCTGTGCTTTAGCAATAGTTTCCCTGAGCATCTGGTTGTTGGAGGAAAGGAAATCCAGTCTATCTTGAACAGCCGGTACAGAAGATTCGGGCACAAGTGCGGGTAGAAAGGAGGGATGAAATCCGTAGTTGGAGAAAAACGGTGATTGGTTTGTGGTGGAGTGGATGGAATTGTTAAAAGCAAATTCTGCCAAGGGAAGCAATGAGGCCCAATCCTCTTGGGAAAACGAGGAGAAGCAACGTAGGTATTGTTCCAACGTTTGGTTGGTACGTTCGGTCTGCCCGTTGGTCTGTGGATGGTAAGCTGAAGAGAGACTACATTTAATACCTAGTGCCTTGCATAACGACCTCCAAAACTTGGACGTGAACTGCACTCCACGGTCAGAGACGATGTCACTGGGGATTCCATGAAGTCTGACAATTTCTTTAATGAAGATCCTGGCGGTTTCAATTGCCGAAGGTGTCCCTTTCATGGGAATGAAATGTGCCATCCGAGAAAAGCGGTCTACCACCACAAAAATAGAAGAGAACCCTTTAGAGGGGGGAAGCTCCACAATAAAATCCATGGCGATTTTGTCCCATGGTCTCTCGGGAATAGACAGTGGTTTTAGCAGGCCCCATGATTTATTTTTACTGCTTTTATTTCTGAGACAAATTAGACAAGAGTTAACATAATTCCTGCAGTCCCTGGCCAGATTTGGCCACCAAAAGTGTCTCTGGATTAGTGGCCCCCAAAGTGACCCGCCAGAGGATAGTCATGGCAGGCCTGTAAGACGGTGGTGCGTAGGCTTTGAGGGATAAAAATTTTATTGTTGAGCCAAAAAAAACCATCCTTCTCCTGAAGGTTGATGCCCGGAGGTAATTGTGTTTCCACGGAAGCTTGGCGGAGCTGTGTCATGAAACTGGATTGGGTCAGGAGAAAATTCCCTGCTTGCAGGATAGTATCTGGTGGAGACGGGGTTTCAAGTTCTGTGAACATTCGGGATAAGGCATCGGGTTTAACGTTTTTAGATCCAGGGCGATAAGTAATATGAAAATTAAAACGGGAAAAGAAAAGAGCCCATCTGGCCTGTCGGGGTCTAAGGCGTCTGGCAGTTCTGAGGTATTCTAAATTTTTGTGATCTGTGAAGATCAGTATCGGATGTGCTGCCCCTTCCAGGAGATACCGCCATTCTTCCAGGGCCAGTTTTATTGCTAGGAGTTCTCGGTCACCTACGTCATAGTTCCTTTCTGATACACCTAGTTTCCTGGAAAAGAAAGCCACCGGGTGCATTAGAGACTTGGGTCCCTGGCGTTGAGACAGGATGGCTCCCACTGCACTCTCTGAAGCATCGACCTCCAGAGTGTAGGGTAATGCAGGGTCAGGGTGCTTCAGTACTGGAGCGGAGGTGAATGCCCTTTTTAATTGGTCAAAGGCGGTTTGGGCCGCTGAAGTCCACTGGAAGCGGCTTTGCTTCTTGGTGAGCTGAGTGATAGGTGCGATGATCTTGGAGAAGTTCCTGATGAATTTTCTATAAAAATTTGAGAACCCGACAAAACGTTGCACCCCCTTTTTGTCATTTGGAGGTGGCCAGGACATGATGGCAGAGACTTTCTGGGGATCCATGGCTACACCCCCAGTTGATATAACCAGGCCGAGGAAGTGAATGGTCTGGCGTTCGAATTCACATTTTTCGGCTTTTGCGTAAAGTCCATGTTGCCTTAATCTGCCCAGAACTTGCTTGACATGATCACGATGAATTTCTAGAGAGGTGGAGAATATCAGGATATCGTCCAGGTAGACGATTACAAAGGAATCTAGAAAGTCTCTGAAAATATTATTAACAAAATGCTGAAAAGTGGCCGGGGCGTTGCATAGTCCGAATGGCATGACTAAATATTCGAAGTGGCCAAAACGTGTCCGGAATGCTGTCTTCCATTCGTCACCCTTGCGTATTCTGATCAGGTTATAGGCCCCACGTAGGTCCAATTTCGTAAATATTTTTGCTGAGCGGAGTCTCTGAAATAATTCCGGGACTAGTGGAAGCGGGTACCGATTCTTAATTGTCACTTTATTCAGGTCCCTGTAATCCACACATGGGCGGAGTGAGTGATCTCTTTTTTCCACAAAGAATATTCCGGCTCCCGCTGGGGAGGAGGAATGTCGGATGAATCCCTTTTTGAGGTTCTCATCGATGTACTCCTTGAGGACCAGGAGTTCAGGTTCGGACAGGGGAAAGATCCGCCCGAAAGGGATTTCGGCCCCAGGTAGTAACTCAATCGGGCAGTCGTAGACCCGATGGGGAGGAAGAGTGTCTGCTTTCTGTTTATCGAACACGTCCAGGAAGTTGTGGTACACTGGTGGCACCAACTCTTTGAATTCAGAGTCCGTTTTTAGGCACCCAATAACTGGTGGAATCTGGTGGAAGGTCTTGAGACAGTTCTGTAGACAGTAAGAGGACTGAAAGGTCACCTCACCGGTGACCCAGTTGACCTGGGGATTGTGGGCCTGTAGCCAAGGCATTCCTAGGATGACAGGAAACAAAGGTGAGGAGATGACATCCAGACGGAGTAGCTCCTGGTGACCTGGTGGGATGCTGGTGAACAGGGGTTGTGTCTCCAGGGTAATGGGCCCGGACTTGATATTTGACCCATCTGCTAGCCGTATGGAGAGTTGATGCTGCTTAGGTGTTAATGGGATGTTATGTTGTAGAGCGAAGGCATGATCCACAAAGCAGCTACATGCGCCAGAGTCAATTATAGCCTGGACTTGGAGTATTTCTCCTGGGAGCTGTAAGGAAATAGGAACAGCGATGTGAGCGGCTTTTATTAGAGACAAGGCGAAAGGCACACGGGATGATGAATTGAACTTACGGATCTTATTCGGGCATGTGTTGGCGTAGTGCCCAGCTTCCCCACAGTAGAGGCAGAGGTTGTTCTGGCGACGCCGCTGTTTCTCCTCGGGTGATAAGGGTGAGCGGAGTAAGCCGACTTGCATGGGCTCTGGTGCTCCTGGGTTGGCAGCAGGCACGTTGGAAACGGGAGTAGGAGGGTAGTTGGGACCCTTGGGTAACACCCATGTGGGGCGTGTCACGCTGGACCTCTCGGACCTCCGCTCTCTTAAACGACGGTCTATCTGGATAGACAGCTGAATCAAATCCTCCAAAGAACTAGGGATTCCCACTCGGGCTAGCTCATCCTTCAGAGCTTCGGAGAGGCCTATGCGGAACTGATAGAGGAGTGCGGCGTCGTTCCAAGAGGTGTCGGAACTCCACCGCCTAAAGTCTGTTACGTAGTCCTCTACTGGCCGGCGCCCTTGTTGGAGGGCATGGAGGCTGGCTTCTGCTGTTGTGGTGCGCTGAGGATCATCATACAGTTTGGCCATTTCATCCAAAAATGAGTCCAGGGTGTCCAGAAGAGGACTGGCTTGTTCCAACATACGGTGGGCCCAGGTCTGAGGCTCCCCTTGGAGTAGGGAGACTATGAACCCCACCTTAGTGCTCTCCAGGGAGAAGGTGCGAGGTTGTAGCAGGAAGTAGAGCCGACAGGCATTCCTGAAGGAGCGGAACTTACTGCGGTCCCCTGAAAACCGTTCCGGTGGGGGCACACGAGGTTCTGGGGGTGGCATCATTACTGTGGGTGCCGATGCAGAGGTTGCTGAGCCGGAAAACCGGGATGTCAGGGAGGCCTGATGAGTTGCAGAGCCCGGGGCCATGGATTCCACTCTCTGTTCTAGTTGATGATAGCCATCTCGCAGGCCCTGGACTGCTAGGGTAAGGGCCGACATCTGTTGGCACAAAGCTTCCAAAGGCGAGGCACCCCCTTCGGACTCCATTCTGGCTGGATCGTACTAACACGTACCTTACAGCGGAGTCCGGATGCTGGGGATGGCCTCGTGCACGGTTCCGGTCCAAACACCCCTGGTGGTGGGAACAGGGAGTGCTGGGGCACGAAAGGGTGCAAGTGCCTGCGGCTGGTAGACTGGTGCTTGGAAGTACTGGTTCCTCTGAAGAGCTGGTGTTCACGTTGGTATCCAAGGCTGTGTGCAGCAACAGCCGAACAGATGGTTGTAGGCACCGCAAGGTCAAGACAGGAAACAGGTCGGCAACTGGCTGGCAAGCAAGGTACAAGGCAGAGGGCAAGTTCGTGGTCAAAAAGCAGGCAAGTAGGTCGGCAACTGGCTGGCAAACAGGGTACAAGGCAGAAGGCAAGTTCGTGGTCAAGGCAGGCAATAGGTTGGCAACAGGCAGGTGATAAGGTACCGAATCAGAGAGCAGAGCCGTAGTCCAGGGATCCAAGCTGAGGTCAAACCAAAGGAAGCAATCAGTAAGCGGGGTCAATCCAGGAAGGGTAACAGGAAAACCAGGTGAATCAGGACCAAGGTAGGCAGGAACTTCAGGCAGGTATTCAGGAGATAAGACTGAAGACGATCCAGCACTGACACCATGTGAAGGCCCTGTTTATATAGGGCGCCTTGTGCTGGGATTGGTGGAGGTACGGGTCCGTGCGTGATTACGCGCACACGTTCGTGCTGACGTGGAAGTGCGTGCCCTCGTTCGTATTGACAAACGAGGGCGCGCACAGGTCAGCGTTGGTACGTGGGTACGCCCGCACGTTCGGTTTCGTTGAGAAGGCTGCGCATGGGTATTGGCGCTTGCCGAACGGAGATTAACCCCTACTAGACGAGGACGGGCATGGAACGCGTGAGTTCTCTGACAGCCTCCTACAACCCATACCCAATGGAGAGAGGCCCTGGACCCACCTGGATTTCATTGTGGAGTTACCCAACTCCCAGGGCAAGACAGTTATCCTTATGGTGGTTGACCGGTTCTCTAAAATGTCTCATTGTATTCCACTTAACTGCATTTTTTTTAAATAAAAGTCTGTTATTATATGTAAAATTTTAAGGAAATTAAATAAAATGTTATATTTTTTTACTCAAATGTTGTGCCTCAAAAGTCCCACCCTTTTTACTATAAATATAGTTTCGATATATGCCCATATACACACCCCTAAACCTTTTGGACAGCCTTCCCAGAAGAGTTGAAGCTGCAAAGAGTGGGCCAACTCAATATTGACTAATGCCGCGTACACATGGTCGGAATTTCTGACAACAAATGTTCGATGTGAGCTTATTGTCGGAAATTCCGACCGTGTGTAGGCTCTATCGGACATTTTCTGTCGGAATTTCCGACAACAAATATTTGAGAGCTGGATCTCAAATTTTCCGACAACAAAATCCGTTGTCATAAATTCCGAGCGTGTGTAGACAATTTCTGACGCACAAAATTCCACGCATGCATGGAATCAAGCAGGCAAGCAAGCAATTCAACTGGCTGTTGAACTTAATTTTTCTCGGCTTGACGTTCGGAATTTCCGACAACATTTTGTGTGACTTTGTGTGTATGCAAGACAAGTTTGAGCCAACATCCTTCGGAAAAAAAATAATCCAGGATTTTGTTGTCGGAATGTCTGATCGTGTGTACGGGGCATAAGACTGGGATGCCATTAAACTTCATGTGCGTGTAAAGGCAGGCGTCCCAATACTTTTGGCAATATAGTATTTATAAATATATATATATATATATAGTATATACTCGAGTATAAGCCGAGTTTTTCAGCACATTTTTTGTGCTAAAAATGCCCCCCCTCGGCTTATACTCGAGTCAAGCACTTTTCTGCAGCAGAAAATTACATTTTCCGACCCGACTTTGGGGGCCCGTATCTCGGGCCACTTGGTGCTAGGAACCCCATTGTTCCTAGCACTACAACATATCCAAAGATGGGGTTCCTAGCACCAAGTGGCCCCGAGACACGGGGTCCCAAAATCGGTTCGGAAAATGTCATTCTCTGCTGCAGAAAAGTGCTTGACATTTTCCGACCCGACTTTGGGGCCTCGTATCTCGGGGACACTTGGTGCTAGGAACCCCAAATTTGGTATTCAAGCCCAGTGGAACTAGCACTACAACATATCCAATGGGGTTCCTAGCACCAAGTGGCCCCGAGATACAGGGCCCCAAAGTCGGTCAACTGTGTCCATCTGCAGCAGTAAAATGTGAAATGTCATTTCAGGACCCTTTTGGCTGCAGCTAGGGGGCATCTAGGAACCCTTAACTACCCAGTTTGAAGTTTAAGGGACCTATGGCTGCAAATGGGCACAGTGAGGCTGCAAATGGGCATTGTTGACCCTCTTTTCCACTTACAGTAGCTGCGCATTTCTCACCCTAGGCTTTTACTCGAGTCAATACGTTTCCCCAGTTGTTTGTGGTAAAATTAGGTGCCTCGGCTTATATTCGGGTCGGTTTATATTTGAGTATATACGGTATGTATATATATATATATATATATATATATATATATATATATATATATATATAAAATAATAATAATAATAATGATAATAAAAAAATAAATAAAATATATATATATATATATATATATATATATATATATATATTATATATATATATATATATATATATAGAATAAAAATATATAATTTATCATTTTATTTGGCCTACCTGTTTTAGCCACACATTAGTTGTCATCATTTGATTTTTTTCATCCTGAAATCAAATGAAAAAAACATTTAACAAAATCGAAAAAAAAAAAATACATTAGTCATCTGAAAATAAATATGAATCTAGGAGTGAAGAAATATATCTGAATTGAAATCAGCAATAATCAGGTCAAACTCAACATGAGCACAGCATGTCCCCGAACATCTCACGCCTCTCCTCGTACCACCGCTGCCTTATCGTCCCCCGTCAGCCGGCCCGCTCTCTGTCCGCCAGGCCTCAGCCTTATTTATGTTTGAGGCACCCTGGTAATTGTACTTGGAGCCGGGCTTTGTGAGATCTGCATTTTTTTTTTTCCAGCGCGTTGAAAGCATTTTTTTTTTCATTTACAGTGAGGAGGAAGAGAGCGATGGAAATAAAAATAGGAAGCCCATTTAATGACTTGAGCCAGGCAGACGGGAAAAAAAAAAAAAAAAGATGACTTATCTACAAATTGAGGATCCCCAACCAAATATCTCATTACCCCGCTGGGTGCGCCCGGCGACATAAATAAATAACAAAATCCTTAAAGCGTCCAGGGGGGGGAGCTTATTAATATTTATAGCTGTAAAATGAAAGGATGGAAAAGGCGGCTTCAATATTTATTATATCTGTTGATTTGTACTCGGGGTCCAGCCAAGCGTGTGCTGAGCTGAGGAGGTAATATTAATACCCGGTCATTATTTCTTACTTTTCTTAATGCGTGTGGATCATTGGGAAAGAAGTTGCTTTCCTTGCAGTAGGCAGATCAGAGAGTGGCTGTTGCCAAGAGGGTGGTCACCTAGCAACAGCGGAACGCTGGGACTCGGGATTCCTTTGTTGCAATGTAACAGGACGAGACAACGTGAGGAGGCATTCGGTGGACAATGGATTTATCCATCGATGGAGGAGGAAAAAAAAAAAATAATTTAATGCGCTGTGATTTTGTAGAATTAGTGTTCTCCATTTTACCAACGCACAATAAAAAGGACAACATAAATAGGTTGCCTGTTAACCACTTCATTACCCGCGTATGTACATATGACGCCCACAAGGTGGATCTCCCATCCTGGGTGGGCGTCATATGACGTCCTACCATTCCCGGCCGCCTAGGGGTTCGAACGCGTCCGCCGCTCGGGACCCGGTGCGCGTGCCTGGTGTCCGCCGGGCACCCGCGATTGCCCGTGAAAACAGCGGGACCGCGCGGGACCGTGGAGCTGTGTGTGTAAACACACAGCTCCACGTCCTGTTAGTGGAGAGGAGACTGATCATGTGTTCCCAGTACGGAGGAACACTGATCGGTCTCCTTCCCTTGTGAGTCCCCTCCCCCCACAGTTAGAATCACTACCTTAGGGAACATATTAACCCCTGCAGCGCCCCCTAGTGTTAACCCCTTCCCTGCCAGTCACATTTACACAGTAATCAGTGCAATTTTATAGCAACGACCGCTGTGTAAATGTGAATGGTCCCAAAAATGTGTCAAAAGTGTCCGAAGTGTCCGCCGCAATGTCGCAGTCACGAGAAAAAAATCGCAGATCGCCGCCATTACTAGTAAAAAAAAAAAAAATGCAATAAATCTATCCCCTATTTTGTAGATGCTATAACTTTTGCGCAAACCGATCTATATACGCTTATTGCAATTTTTTTTACCAAAAATATGTAGAAGAATACGTATCGGCCTAAACTGAGTAAAAAAATTTTTTTTTTTTTTTTGAAAAATGGGATATTTATTATAGCAAAAAGTAAAAAATATTGTTTGTTTTTTTTCAAAATCGTCGCTCTTCTTTTGTTTATAGCGCAAAAAAATAAAAAACCGCAGAGGTGATCAAATACCACCAAAAAAAAACAAAGAAAGCTCTATTTGTGGGGAAAAAAGGACGTCAATTTTGTTTGGGTGCAACGTCGCACGACCGCGCAATTGTTAGTTAAAGCGACGCAGTGCCGAATCGCAAAAAAGTGCTCTGGTAAGGAAGGGGGTAAAATCGCCCGGTGTTGAAGTGGTTAAATAACTATAGTAATTCGGCTTCATGGGGTGGGCAACTACATGGCAAATGAGGTTCAATGTAAATGTAAAATAATGCATTTGGGTGGCAAAAATCTATATGCAATCTATACACTGGGGGGGGGGACCTCTGGGGGAATCTAGGATGGAAAAGGACCTGGGGGTCCTAGTAGATGATAGGCTCAGCAATGTCATGCAATGCCAAGCTGCTGCTAACAAAGCAAACAGAATATTGTCATGCATTAAAAAAGGGATCAACTCCAGAGATAAAACGATAATTCTCCCGCTCTACAAGACTCTGGTCCGGCCGCACCTAGAGTAATGCTGTCCAGTTCTGGGCACCAGTCCTCAGGAAGGATGTACTGGAAATGGAGCGAGTACAAAAAAGGGCAACAAAGCTAAAGGGTCTGGAGGATATTAGTTATGAGGAAAGGTTGTGAGCACTGAACTTATTCTCTCTGGAGAAGAGATGCTTGAGAGGGGATATGATTTAATGAATGAATGAATGATTTGTATAGCGCTGCAACTGTGAACTGAATCGCCTCGAGGCGCTTGATCCGACCTGCGTTGATTCCTTCTTAAAAGAGGTGGGTCTTGAGTTTTTTCCTGAAGGCCCGATGGTTTCCTTCCAAGCGGATGTTCGTAGGTAGAGCGTTCCATAGCCGTGGTCCTTGGACTGCAAATCTTCGTTCTCCCCTTGATTTGTACCGGGACTTGGGGATGAGGAGGAGGTTTTGGTTGGTTGATCGGAGGTTGCGATTTAAATTTACAAATACCGTACTGGTGACCCCATAATAGGGAGAAAACTTTTTTTGGAAGGGAGTTTAATAATGACTTGTGGCCAATCATTAAAATTAGAAGAAAAGAGGTTTAACCTTAAACTATGTAGAGGGTTCTTTACTGTAAAGCCCCATACACGCGGTCGGACTTTTTCATGGATTCTGTCCGATCGGACAATGTTGTTGAAAAATCAGACCGTGTGTATGCACCATCGGACAGTGTACGTCGGATTGTCCGACGGACAAAGTCTTATCTCCTGCTGGAAAGATTTGCCGACAACACGGTCCGATCACACCAAATCCGATCGTGTGTACGGTTGTCCGACCGGACAAAGTGCCACGCATGCTCAGATCACATTACAAGACCAAAGCTATTGGCTACTAGCCTCTACGTAGTCCCGTCGTAGGCAACAAACGTCACCACGTTCAGAATGATCGGATTTTCCGACAACTTTGTCCGACCGTGTGTACGCAAAACCAACATCGGACAAAGTATGACGGACATGGTCCGACGGACCTGGTCCGCGGATTGTCCGACCGTGTGTATGGGGCTTAAGAGTGGCAAGGATGTGGAATTCCCTTCCACAGGCGGTGCTCTCAGCGGGGGGCATCAATAGTTTCAAGAAACTATTAGATAAGCACCTGAACGACCACAACATACAGGGATATACAAGGTAATACTGACATATCATCACACACATAGGTTGGACTTGATGGTCTTTTTTCGACCTCACCTACTATGTAACTATGATTGAAGGGGTTTAATTACTGAAATCCCTGTCTTTATAGTAAGTTGCTACACACTAAGGGTCTAGTTTTTTTTTTTATTATTTACTGTGTGAGTGCCTCAAGCATTTGCACAGCTGCCATGAAATATTACCATAATACCGTATATACTCGAGTATAAGCCGAGTTTTTCAGCACATTTTTTTGTGCTGACAGTGCCCCCCTCGGCTTATACTCGAGTCAAGCACTTTTCTGCAGCAAAAAAAAAATTTCCGACCCGACTTTGGGGCCCCGTATCTCGGGGCTACTTGGGTCTAGGAGTGTACCAACCCAGTGGACCTAGCACTATTACATTTCCAAATATGGGGTTCCTAGCACTAAGTGGCCCCGAGATACGGGCCCCAAAGTCGGTTCGGAAAATGTCATTCTCTGCTGCAGAAAAGTGCTTGACATTTTCTGACCCGAATTTGGGGCCCCATATCTCGGGGACACTTGGTGCTAAGAACCCCAAATGTTGTATTCCAACCCAGTGGAATTAGCACTACAACATATCTAAAGATGGGGTTCCTAGCACTAAGTGACCCTGAGATACAGGGCCCCAAATCGGTCAACTGTGTCCATCTGCATGGGCACAGTGAGGCTGCAAATGGGCATCGTTGACCCTCTTTTCCACTTACAGTAGCTGCGCATTTCTCACCCTAGGCTTATACTCGAGTCAATAAGTTTTCCCAGTTGTTTGTGGTAAAATTAGGTGCCTCGGCTTATATTCGGGTCGGCCTATACTCGAGTATATACGGTATGTCTAATATGATTTTTCATACGATTGCCAGTTCCATCTAGTGGCCATAAAGCAGTATTTTCCTGATTAAGGTATTTCAAAGAAATTGCACATTATGGCCACCAGATGGAGCTGATGATCATAGGAAATAAACATATTAGACACATTACACAGATTTTTCAGGATAGGTGTGCAAATGCTAAAACGTGTTTTTTTTAATATAAATAGTCCCCTAAATGTCTATGGGGAAAAAAATACAATATGCTGCAACTCCCATAGGAGCCGCTAAATGTAACTGGTTCTTTCCCAAAACAGTGCAGAGGCCACCATTCACACAGGCAACAGTCCATTCTCTCTGGCTCCATTAAACAGTCTAAGTGGTGATGGTGAACCTTGGCACCCCCAGATGTTTTGGAACTATATTTTCCACGATGCTCAAATACACTGCAGAGTGCATGAGCATCATGAGAAATGTAGTTCCAAACATCTGGGGTGCCAAGGTTCACCATCACTGGTCTAGGGGATGTCTTTCTTATGATTTATTGCCAGGTCAGTCCCAATCACACCCATCATTACAGCCCTGATGAAGGGGGAGAAACTTCCCCTGAAACACGTTGGTTTTACTCAGCACCTGTGAAATGTGCCCCTCTGGCAGAACTTGTAACAAGACAGGGGTTGGGGTGGTACGGGATACTCCAGAAATGTTAACTGGTTACAGGACGCATTTCCCTTAGCAGTCTCTAAACCAGTACTCAAGGGGAAAACCTGAACTGAGACCATGTAGGAGCAGTCTCAGAGAAAGAGCTACGGCAGGCCACCAAGAGTAGAACCGCACACAGTCACTAGGGTCTTGAGCTTGAATCAGAACTCACAATTTTCCATGGGAGCTACACGCCTCCCAGCTCCCACCAGGCACTCTTCAATGGGTCCTCCAGACCCAAATCCTTAGCTTTAGAAGTAATTAGATATAGGCCCCCCCCAGCTCTGCTATAGCTGGGAACTTGAGGACCAGCAGCAGACTTCAGCAGAATTTCCTCAAAAGGGCCAGTAGCCCCTGAGACAGGAAACGTCTACAGCAGGATTAGACCAGGCCGCAGACTATTTATGATCTCCAGCCACCTACTGGGAACACCTCCCTAGGGATTGGCTGAAGCACAATAAATATTTAGACTTTTCCAGCCCTCTATGTTCTGGGAGCCTCCAGAGTGCAGGGGGTAACAACTAAACCTGCAGCCTGTGGAAAAAAAAGAACAGCCCAAAGATATCAATAGCTGCTCCAATGACTACAGAGGAGCCAAAAATGCATCCTATATTAGGAGGGTGCTACATTGCATATGTGACAGCTCTGCACCAATGTGCAGTCTGGTGTCCCTGGGGGTAATCTAGGATCTGTTGTCCTTCAAGGAGGTATGTGGTTGACAATGATTAGATACCTCCTTGCCTCCTTGCCGTGTTAGGGTCTTGGCTGCTGCCCCTCTGGCAGTGACGGAAATACGCTCCCCAAGATAGATTCAGATGGGCTTAGAGGTGCACTCAGTATAGAAGGTAGTCAAACTTGAGGTTATTATTACAAATGTTTATTGAAACTTACATTTCACAGGTGCTGAGTAAAACCAACGCGTTTCAGGGGGAGTGCCTCCCTCTTCATCAGGGCTATCATGGCGGGTGTGATCGAGAATGACCTGGTACTGGAGGTCAACTACAAAAGAAGCCAGTTAGGTCCTGTCAAATGATGTAGAACCCCCACCATCACAGCCCTGATTCATATGGAAGGTAGTCACACTCAATATTATTATTATTATTATTATTTTTTATTTAAATTCACAGCTCACAGTTGATGAGTAAAGCCAATGCGTTTCAGGGGAAGTGCTTCCCCCTTCATCAGAATTGTGATGGTGGGTCTGATTGGGACTGACCTTGAACCGGAGGACAACTATGATAGAAACCCTTTAGGTTCTGTCAAATGACAGAGAACCTCCACCATCACAACCCTGATTGGTATGGAATAACCCCCAGACAAAAAACTTATTTGCTTGGTCTCCATGGCTGCACTCTCTGTTGGTTCAAATATTACCTATCTCACAGTACCTTTAATGTCACTTACATCTCCACTTCCTCCTCTCCAACTCCCCTTACCATTCAGGTCCCCAAGGTTCTGTCAGTGGACCTCTACTATTCTCAATCTACACATCCTCCCTGGGTCAACTAATAGCCTCCCATGGCTTCAGCTACCATTTATATGCTGATGACACCCAAATCTATCTCTCTACACCTCAGCTCACTCCATCAGTCTTCTCAGGTTTCACTAATTTACTAACAGACATATCAGTCTGGATGTCACATCACTTCCTTAAACTGAATCTATCTAAATCTGAGCTCATAATATTTCCTCCCCCACGTACCACTTCCCCTGATCTCTCTGTCAAGATTAATGGCACAACTAACAGTCCGTACCCACGTGCCAGGGTGCTAAAGGTAACCCTAGACTCTGAACTGTCCTTTCAGGCATCCAATCCCTGTCCAAATCATGCCGCCTCAACCTCGGCAACATCTCTAGAATATGCCCCTTTTTTAACCAATGACACCACCAAGCTTCTAATTCACTCCCTAGTCATCTCTCACCTCGACTACTGCAACTCCAACCTCATTCTATTTCCTTTACATAGACTATCCCCCCTTCAGTCCATAATAAATGCTGCTGCAAGACTCATCAACCTTACCAACCATTCAGTGTTCTTCACCACTCTCTGCCAATCCCTCCACTGGCTTCCACTCACCCAACGAATAAAATTCAAAGTACTAACAATAATTTGCAAAGCCATCCACAACTCTGCCCCCAGTTACATCACTAACCTAGTCTCAAAATACCAACCAAGCCACTCTCTTCGGTCCTCCCAAGACCTCCTGCTCTCTAGCTCCCTTGTCACCTCCTCCCATGCTCGCCTCCAGAAATTCCCCAGAGCTTCTTCCATTCTTTGGAACTCCCTACCCTAATCTATCCATCTTTAGACAGTCCCGGGAAACCCTTCTCCTTAAAGAAGCCTATCCTTCTTCTAACTAATACACTGTTTTACTTTCTCCATCAGCTCATCCCCCACAGCTATTACCCTTTGTATCAATTGATCCTCCCTCCTAGATTGTAAGCTCTAAGGAGCAGGGCCCTCTGATTCCTCTTGTACCGAATTGTAATGTAACTGTAATGTCTGCCTCCATGTTGTAAACAGTTGGCGCTATATAAATCTTGTATAATAATAAAAAAATAATAATAATTCTGTGAGTTATTATTGCATCCACTGTTATCAATGCTGGGGGTTATTATTGGGTCCACTGACATCAATGCCAGGGGTTATTATTGCATCCACTGATACCAATGCTGGGGGTTATTATTGAGTCCACTGACACCAATGTTGATGGTTATTATTGCAGCCACTGATGTCAATGCTGGGCATTATTATTGCATCCACTGACAAAAGTGCTGGCCATTATTATTGCATTCATTGATACCAATGCTGGAGGTTATTATTGTGTTCACTGACACCAATGCTTGGGTTTATTATTACAGTCACAGACACCAATGCTGGGGGTTAGAATTGCGGTCATGGACATCAATTCTGTGGGTTATTATTGTGTCAATTGATACTAATGCTGGGGGTTATTATTGTGTCCACTGACATCAATTCTGTGGGTTATTATTGTGTCCATTGATACCAATGCTGGGGGTTATTATTGTGCCAACTGACACCAATGCTGAGGGCTTTTATTGTGTCCTCTGACACCAATGTTAAGGATTGACTTTAAAGACATTGGCTATACCTCCACATCTCCCAGATAGAAATGTTATTGGCAGTATTCCCACTGACGGACCCATATTCAGGGATAACACCCTACATTGACCTTTCCCAAGCACAGTCCTAGCAGGAAAACAACTGCTGCCACTTACCAAAGCCATCCACAACTCTGCCCCCAGTTACATCACTAACCTAGTCTCAAAATACCAACCAAGCCGCTGTCTTCGGTCCTCCCAAGACCTCCTGCTCTCTAGCTCCCTTGTCACCTCCTCCCATGCTCGCCTCCAGAAATTCCCCAGAGCTTCTCCCATTCTTTGGAACTCCCTACCCTAATCTATCCATCTTTAGACAGTCCCTGGAAACCCTTCTCCTTAAAGAAGCCTATCCTTCTTCTAACTAATACACTGTTTTACTTTCTCCATCAGCTCATCCCCCACAGCTATTACCTTTTGTATCAATTGATCCTAGATTGTAAGCTCTAACGAGCAGGGCCCTCTGATTCCACTTGTACCAAATTGTAATGTAACTGTAATGTCTGCCTTCGTGTTATAAACGGTTGGCGCTATATAAACTTGTATAATAATAAAAAATAAAAAAAATTCTGTGAGTTAATATTGTATCCACTGACACCAATGCCAGGGGGTTATTATTGCATCCACTGATGCCAATGCTGGGGGTTATTATTGGGTCCACTGGCACCAGTCCAGGGGGTTATTATTGCATCCACTGACATCAATGCTGTGTCTTATTATTGAGTCCACTGACACCAATGTTGATGGTTATTATTGCAGCCACTGATGTCAATGCTGGGCATTATTATTGCATCCACTGACAACAGTGCTGGGCATTATTGTTGCATTCATTGATACCAAAGCTGGGAGTTGTTATTGTGTCCACTGACACCAATGCTTGGGTTTATTATTACAGTCACAGACACCAATGCTGGGGGTTAGAACTGCAGTCATGGGCATCAATTCTGTGGGTTATTGTTGTGTCCATTGATACCAATGCTGGGGGTTATTATTGTGCCCACTGACACCAACGCTGAGGGCTTTTATTGTGTCCTCTGACGCCAATGTTAAGGATTGACTTTAAAGATATTGGCTAAACCACCACATCTCCCAGATAGAAATGTTATTGCAAGTATCCCCACTGACTGACCCATATTCAGGGATAACACCTTACATCGACCTTTCCCAAGCACAGTCCTAGCAGGAAAACAACTGCTGCCACTTACCAAAGCATTATGCCGCGTACACACAGCCGGAATTTCCGATGGAAACAGTCCGTTGGGAGCTTTTCCTCTGATTCTCCAACCGTGTGTATATCGGTCTTTTTCTGTCGGCATTCCCGACGGACTGGATTGAGAGCCTGTTCTTAATTTTTCCGAAGGAAAACCTTTCTATCAGATTTTCCGATCGTGTGTATGCAATTCCGACGCATGCTCAGAAACAATTCAACGCATGCTTGGAAGCATTAAACTTCCCTTTTATAGTGCCGTCGAACGTGTTGTATATCGCGGTGTATTGACTGTCGGAATTTGGTGTGACCGTGTGTAGGCAAGACAGTTTCAGTGAAATTCCATCGGAATTCCGACGGGAAAACCATCAGAGCTTTTACCGACGAGAATTCCGATCGTGTGTATGTGGCATTCAGCAACTGCAAAATTCCATAGCGATGGGGGTAGCCTTTCAAACTGCTGGTAACCAAAAATGGGGATGCTCCCACTGTCTCCAACATACAATAGGGCCTTTACCCTTAAGATGAAAGCAACAACCACAACCCATGATCTACTAGCAGATGTCCACCTGAATGAGCCTACAACCTCGTTGTTACCAATTGCTTCAAACGCCCTCGGTTCCCTCTGTGCGTTTACAACTCGATCCTGACAAATATGAACATTTGAATTGTGCTGTGATTATGCTGCACTTGCTCATCTGCCCTCTTAATCTTCACAGCGATGTTATGAAGTCTACGAAATCGAACCAAGAGTCTCATGCTTTTTACATTGATCCTTCTTGGGTGTTTTGTTACCAGTTGTTTTCCATTTGTATCCTCAAGTATTTCAAGATGACTTGACCGCGCACTCTATGGTTTATGGCAGTCTGCAATCAGGAGGATGTCGAATTCCATTTGCTACAGCGGTTTCTTTACGTCACAGGACCATAAGAGGTATTTAGACCTTTCATTCCATCTAGAACAAACACTTCACAACTGACTCACCACCATTACAAACATGGTACTTAAATGCTGGTCAATTAATGCTAAAGGATTGAACAGCTCATACAAACATAAAGCCCTTTGAGACGACTCTTGTAAAAACCCTAGAAATATATTCTGTGTCCAAGAAACTCACTTCCAAGTTGACAAACTATCTATTTTCAAGCATAAACAATCATCTTATTGCTATTAGAGTCTGTGAAATCAATAGTACACAATAGTAAATGTATACGCTCCTAATTACAAGGCAAATTCTGATGTATAGGGGGACTCTTATGGGAAAAGTGGGGCTTCTGATGTGAGGAGAGGATTCTGTGATTAAGGGAACTTGCTGAAGTGATGGAGGGACTCTGATGTGATGGGGCAACCATGATGGGATGGTTAGGGGAATGTGACGTGATGGGGGAAACAGATAGTCTTATCACCCTTTTAGCCCCGTTGACCATAGTGGTAGACCTTTATTCAGCTAATTATAGAAACTATAGTGGCCCATTTGTTTTCTGTTAGATGAATGATAATTAGTCATTGAGGACCAGTTAATGACCCCTGACTTCTTTGAAGTAATTGTCAATGCCTATAGTGCCTATACACAGAATGCTATGAAAACATTCAACTGCCAGCAGCTCTGACACTCCAAGGCAAACCTTTCAGTTTAAACATGACTTGTGTTATTGGCGTAAGCAATTGACCCAATATGTCACCTTTGTTGTCCTTCTTCCCTTTTCCCAGGTCATTACCTCTTCCAATTTTTTTTATTTATTAAATTAAATTTGAACTATGCTTGACATGATAGCTTATGGGAATGGTCTGTATTATGTAGACATGTGCATAGTGTAAATCTGTATTATATGCTATAAATCTCTACCAAAATACCGATCTGTAGTCATGCTTTTGAACCATGGTGCCATTTAGGTTTATTTCCTGGAGTGTCGCGAGCATTAGACCCAGTTTGCTCTGCATCAGAAATGCATGAGAGGACTTGCTGGGGGATTCTGTGATGATGGTAGACTCTGATGTGATGGATAAGTTCTGATTGAGGGAACTTTGTCAGGGGGGCTCCGGTGTAATGGGGGGGGGGGGCTCTGAGGTATAGTGAGGACTTTGATGTGATGGGGAGACCTCTGACATGATGTGGGCCTAAAATGTGAACAGGGAATCTAATGTGAAGATGTGAAGAGAGGGCTCTGATGTGATGGGGAACCTCAGACTCTGTGGGGATGGGGGACTCTGTGGTGATGGGGTGGGGGTGTCAGGCCTCTGATGTATAGGGGGTACTTTGATGTAATGGGGGGACTATAGTGTGTAGAGAGACCTCTGATATTACATCAGAGGTCTCTCTACACACTATATAGTGGGGTCTTTGGTGTAAATAAAAAATCAGTTGTGAAGGGGAACCTTTGATGTGATGATCTTTGACTCTGTGATAGGAGGACTCTGTAGTGACAGAGGGCCTCTGATGTATAGCAAGGACTTTGATGTGACGGGGGGACTCTGCTGTGTAGGGAGACCTCTGACGTGATGTGGGCCTAAGACGTGAATAGGAAATTTGATGTGAAGAGAGGGCTCTGATGCCATGATGTGATGGGGGCCTCGGACTCAATGATAAGAGGACCCTATGGCGATAAAGGGGCCTCAGCTGTATAGGGGGGGCTATAGTGTACAGGGAGAGCTCTGATGTAATGGTGGCCTCTGGCATAAAAGCGGGAATTCTGATATAAAGGGGAACTTTTGATGTGATGGAGGGATCTCTGATTTAAAGGGGGGCTTCTGATGTGATGGAGGGACCTCTGATGTGATGGGGAAACTGACATAAAGGGAGATCTTGGGGTGATGGGGGAACCTCTGATGTAATGGGGGGACACTGACGCGAAGGGAGATCTTAATGGGATGGGGGAACTCTAATATGATTGGGGGACACTGACGTGAAGGGGGACCTCTAATGTGATGGGGGACCTCTGATGTGAAGAAGGGGCCCCTGATGTTATGGGGAACCTCTGATGTGATCTCTAATTTGAATGAGTACCTCTAATTTGATGGGGAGGTCTCTGATGTAATGAGGGACCTCTGATGTGATGGGGGAACTCTGATGTAATTGGGGACCTCTGATTTAATAGGGGACCTCTAATGTGATGGGGGACCTCTGATGTGATTGGGGTAGCTGACAAGAAGAGAGATTTTGTTGTAATGGGGGACTTCTGATGTAATGGGGGGACACTGATGTGAAGGGAGATCTTAATGGGATGGGGGACCTCTAATATGATTGGGGGACACTGACGTGAAGGGGGACCTCTAATGTGATGGGGGACCTCTGATGTGAAGAAGGGGCCCCTGATGTTATGGGGGAACCTCTGATGTGATCTCTAATTTGAATGAGTACCTCTAATTTGATGGGGAGGTCTCTGATGTAATGAGGGACCTCTGATGTGATGGGGGACCTCTGATGTAATTGGGGACCTCTGATTTAATAGGGGACCTCTGATGTGATGGGGGACCTCTGATGTGATTGGGGTAACTGACAAGAAGAGAGATTTTGTTGTGATGGGGGACTTCTGATGTAATGGGGGGACACTGATGTGAAGGGAGATCTTAATGGGATGGGGGACCTCTAATGTGATGGGGCAACTCTGATGTGAAGGAGGGGCCTCTGATGTTATGGGGGACAGCTGATGTGATGGGGGAACCTCTGATGTGATCTCTAATGTGAATAAAGACCTTTAATTTGATGTGGAGGTCTCTGATGTAATGAGGGACCTCTGATGTGATGGGGAGGCCTCTGATTTAATGGGGGACCTCTGATGTGAAGGAGGGACCTCTGATGTGAAGGAGGGACCTCTGATGTAATTGGGGTGACCTGTGATGTGATGTGATGTGGGGAACCTCTGATGTGATGGGCTTCTGATGTGACATTTATTTCATCACGACAGTTGTGTGCAACCATCGTAGATTCAGGTTTCACATTGATAAGTAGCATTTACATTTTTTTTTTTTTTAAGTTTTAGTACCTTAAGATTTTGCATACATTTAAAGGGTACTATGACTTGAGAAACAGTGATCTATGTCATGAAACCAATAAAACTAGTTTTAAACTAATGAAGATATGTTACCAAATGGTGTACATTTGATTGTCACCTACTGCTATCAATACATTTGTGGAATAACATGTAGATTACTCAACATTATTGCACTGCAATGTCACACAGGTCAGCCTTCATTTATCCAATGCTCCATATTCCTCATCCTCCTTTGCTCCTTTTACTGAACATGACAGCCGCAATGAACGCCATACACACCAGTAATTGATAGATTACACGTGTATTGAACTGTGTAGGATTTATTTCATATTAATCACCGCCTGTTCACACATTCAGCACTCATAGATCTGCAGTACAGGCAAAAAAAGGCACGTCTCCCTTAATGTATAGCCGCTGAGATATACTATGTGAGATGACTATGGAAATTAGTTGGTAAGGTGATGTACTCATGGTAACAGCAATAGGAAAGAAGAAGAATTATAGAGATTAGTGCTCTATGCAAATCTAAAAAAAAAATTGAGGACTCAGCGTAAAATTCATAGCATAAAATATAAAATAAAAATATATAAAGAAAAGGTTAAATGTAAAGGTTGGAAACAAACTGCTTTTAAGGTAATTAATTAATAATAATGATAATAATTAAAATTATGATTATTATTATTATTCAGGATTAGGGATGAGCCGAACACCCCCGGGTTCGGTTCGCACCAGAACCTTCGAACGGACCGAAAGTTCGCGCGAATTTTCGAACCCTATTCGTTACAATGGACGCGAACGTTCGAAATCAAAATTGCTAATTACAACGGCCAATATGCATGTTAATGTCATAAAACAGGTTTGGGGACCCGGGTCCTGCCCCAGGGGACATATATAAATGCAAAAAGAACTTTTAAAAACTAAAGTTTTTTCGGGAGCAGTCATTTTAATGATGCATAAAGTGAAAAAAAAAAGTGAAATATTCCTTTAAATATGGTACCTGGGGGGTGTCTAAAGTATGCCTGTGAAGTGGCATGTGTTTCCCATGTTTAGAACTGTCCCTGCACAAAATGACATTTGTAAAGGAAAAAAAAGAAGCCATTTAAAACCACTTGCGGCTTTAATGTCATGTCTTGTCCTGGCCGCCATATGGCTGAAAATCCTTGAGAAAAATGGCATGGCTACCCCATCACCCCCCCCACCCCCCACCCCAGCCCCTTTGGGTCTTGTATGGATATTAAGGGGGACCCCGCACCCAAAATAAAACCCTATACCTACAACCCTATATACTCTGAACAGCAGTATATAGGTGGTGCAAACAAGACACGGACTGTAGGTTTGTTCTTAAGTAGAATCTGAACAGGTACATTATGAAGTGTAGCTCCATCCCCAAAAAATCTATTTTTAAGCTTTTTGGAGAACATAGGGAGGGGTTATCACCCCTGTAACATTTGCTGTCTTTGCACATCTGTTCAGAACATTTCACCTCACTTTCCGTCCCAATGACAAATGTTTTTGGAAAAGTGGGGTTTTAATTGAAACAAGGATTGGTGATAAAGCATCAGTAGAGAGGAGATACCTTTTTCCCAAATTAAATCTAACAGGATAGAATTTCCCTTCCTAGGGGTAGATTTCCCCTCACTTCTTGTTTTCTCTTTCCGTTTGCAAGTAGGAGTCGTTTGTAAGTTGGATGTTTGAAAGTAGGGGCCTGCTGTATATACTCTGCAGAAATTTGCCCTATTAGATGTTGGTGTAGCCACAACACTGTAAGCCCTCACAGTTACTCTTGGTGGGCGCAGGAATGGTCCCTGCTGTGAGTTATTAGATCAAGATTTGTAATTGCATGCACCTGTTGAACAGGGCAGAAAAATTGGGCCTTTGGTGGTGGTGGTGGTGGTGGACGGTGTTGCCACAAGACTGTAGGCCCTCACAGTTACTCTTGGTGGGCACAGGAATGGCCCTGCTGTGAACTATTAGATCAAGATTTGTAATTACACGCCCCTGTTAAACAGGGGCTGAAAAATTGTGACTTAGGCACTGGTGCTGGTGCCACAACACTGAAACCCCTCACAGATACTGTACTTGGAGCACAGCAGTCACACCTGTTGCGAAGCATTTTTTTAAAAAATTGTAATTACACGCCCCTGTTATACAGGGGGTGAAAAATTGTGCCTTAGGCATTGGTGTGGTGGCATGGATCATTGAGGAGGAGGAAGAGGATAGTCAGTGAACATAACAGGACAGTCACTCAGCAGCAGCATAGGCAGTCTTGAAGGGATGTGACATTATAAATTATTCCGTTATATCCGCTTCAGGTGCCTGGTAGCTGGTGGTGATCCAAGACTGATTCATTTTTATGAAGGTCAGTCGATCAACCGAGTCGGTGGACAGGCGCACCCTGTGATCGGTGACAAATCCTCCAGCAGCACTGAATGTGCGTTTGGAAAGAACGCTGGATGCAGGACAGGCCAGTAGCTCAATTGCATACTGTGCACGCTCTGGCCAGTGATCCATCCTCAGGACCCAGTAAGCCAGAGTATTTTCGGTGGGAAAGGTGTCCAAGTCTGACCTTGCCCCTAGGTATTCCTGCACCATGTATATCAGACGCTGGCGATGGTTGCTGGAACCGATCATACCTTGGGGCTGCGGACTAAAAAATTGTCTGAACGCATCGGTCAGACGTCCACCTTCCCCACCGCTCCTTCTGCTACTGACCGAAGCCTCAGCAACTCGTCGTCCAGGACCAGGAGTTTGTAACCTCCCAGTTTCTGGGAACGCGTTGCACAGACCTTTCTGCAAGGCCTCCCTGAGATGTCTCATCCTCTGCTCCCTCTGCGACGGCAAGATAAGGTCCGCAACCTTACCCTTGTACCGTGGATCAAGGAGAGTGGCCAGCCAGTAATGGTCCCTCTCCTTGATCCGAAGAACACGAGGATCCTTCCGCAGGCTTTGCAGGATCAGGGAGGCCATGCAACGTAGGTTAGCTGAGGCATTCGGTCCGGAGTCTTCTGGGTCACTGAGGACGACATGATCGCCAGCCACCTCCTCCCAGCCACGTACAAGTCCACTGGTTTGTTGGGACTGTACATCATCCCTAAAAGACTGCTGCTGCTGATGCTGAGTGCCAGGCTCCACCTCCATGCTCACACAATCCTCCTCCTCCTCCTCCTCCTCCTCCTCCTCCTCATCCTCTTCCTGTGTGATGGGTGGGACAGAAGGAACACTGTCTGGATAAAGGGGGCCTTGAGAGGCAAGGAAGTCCTCCTCTTCCTGCCTCTGTTCTGCCTCAAGTGCCCTGTCCATTATCCCACGCAGCGTATGCTCCAACAGGTGGACAAGAGGTACAGTGTCACTGATGCATGCACTGTCACTGCTCACCATCTTCGTGGCCTCCTCAAATGGTGAGAGGACAGTGCATGCATCCCTGATCATGCTCCACTGGCGTGGGGAAAAAAAGCCAAGCTCCCCTGACCCTGTCCTGGTGCCGTAGTCGCAAAGGTACTCATTGATGGCCCTCTGCTGCGTGTGCAGTCGCTGCAGCATGGCCAATGTTGAGTTCCACCTGGTGGGCATGTCACAGATTAGGCGGTTCTTGGGCAGGTTCAGCTCCTTTTGCAGCTCAGTCAGCCGAGCACTGGCATTATAAGATCGGCGGAAATGCACACAGACTTTCCTGGCCTGCCTCAGGACATCCTGTAAGCCTGGGTACCTGCCCAAGAACCGCTGCACCACCAGGTTGAGGACGTGAGCCATACAGGGCACATGGGTGAGCTGCCCCTGTCGCAGGGCGGAGAGGAGGTTGGTGCCATTGTCAGAAACCACCATTCCTGGCTAAAGCTGGCGTGGCGTCAACCACCTCTCGGCCTGCCCCTGCAGAGCTGCCAGAACCTCTGTCCCAGTGTGGCTCCTGTCCCCCAAACACACCAGCGCAAGCACGGCATGGCATCTTTTTGCCTGCATACTCGCGTAGCCCCTTGTACGCCTACGGAGCACCGCTGGTTCCGAGGACAGAGCACTCGAAGAGGACATGGAGGAAGAAGAAGAGGAGGGGGTGGAGGAGAGAGGTGTGTCACAACCAGTAGTAGCATTTTGGAGGCGTGGTGGCGGAACAACCTCCAACACTACTGCACCTTGTCCTGCATCCCTCCCAGCTGCCAATAGAGTGACCCAATGGGCCGTGAAAGAAAGATAACGTCCCTGTCCATGCCTGCTGGACCATGAGTCAGCGGTAATATGCACCTTACCGCTGACCGCCCTGTCCAGCGAGGCATGGACATTGCCTTCCACATGCCGGTAGAGAGACGGAATCGCCTTCCGTGAGAAAAAGTGGCGTTTGGGAACCTGCCACTGAGGAACCGCACATTGAACAAACTCACGGAAGGGGGCCGAGTCTACCAACTAAAAAGGCAGCAGTTGAAGTGCTAGCAATTTAGCCTAGCTAGCATTCAACCACTGGGCATGTGGATGGCTGGGAGTATACTTCTTTCGACGGTCCAGCAGCTGGGGCAGGGAAATTTGCCTGCTACAATCGGACGTCGGTGTACTGCAAGTACTTGGTTGTGACACACCTAATTCTACACCTTCAGTCCTCTCAGAGCAGCTTTCAGAGAGGACTGAAGATATAGTGGGGATGGAGATCCCAGCTGATGAGGAGCAAGGAGAGGTCCGCTTTGTTCTTTGGTGTGGGTCTTTTATGTGTGCTTGCCAACGAGCTGCATGGCAGGTCGACATATGTCTGCTCATGCTTGTGGTGCCCAAGCGGCTGATGTTTTGGCCACGCGAGATACGCTTGAGACAAATATTGCAAATAGCAGTGGTGCGATCTGATGCACTTGTCTCAAAAAAGGCCCACACCAAAGAACTTTTGTGATAACGTGCAGAGGCAGCGCCCTGCACAGGCGGAGCTCTGCGGTGTGATACAGTTGGTGTGCTGGCCTCTAGCTGGCCTCCAGGGGGCATCCTGCCTCGTTGGACATGTGCCGCCGCATCCTCCTCCTCCTCCTCCTCTCTCCCTTCAGGCACCCAGGTGGAGTCAGTGACCTCATCATCCCTCCCTCTTCACCACTAGAGCAAACCTGGCAGTAAGCTGCAGCTGGTGGAACATTACTGCCAGATTGCTGTCCTTCAGCATCCCCTCTCTCTGCGCGCACACTACTGCCTTCCTCAAGCTGGGTATCATCATCCGAGCCTTCCAATCGTTGGGCATCCTCCTGGAGCATGTACCCAACACTGTGCTCAAAACAGTTCGGGGGACTCCTCAGGAGGACATGGTGGGTCTAGGGAAGGGGTGGCTGATGATGCCATTGAGTACGCGTTGGCAGCTGCTCTGCCAGTACCCTGAGCCTGGGTGAGAGAGGATGAGGAGGATGAGGAGGGCTTGGTCATCCATTCTACCAAGCCTTCGGCATGATGCGGCTCAACATGTCCAGCTGCCGAAAACAAAGACAAGCGTGTCCCATGGCCACGTGCTGATGACGATGCACGACCACGTCCACGACCAGCACTGTTGTCTCTAGAAACAGAGCCTGCTTGCCCTGTGTTCTTGCCTCGGGACGGTCTGCCTCTCCTTGGCGGTCTTCCAGCCATTGTAGTCGGTAGTGTATATTGTATAAAAAATAGAGCTCCTATGTGTGCTCACAACACACTGTAGGTCCTATGGGTGCTGACACAAACACACTATAGGTACTATATGTGTGCTGCTGACAAGAAAATATAGGAGCTCTGTGTGCTGCCACTAACACACTAGAAGTCCTATGGGTTCTGCTGACACAAAGACACTATAGGTACTATATGTGTGCTGCTGACAAGAAAATATAGGAGCTCTGTGTGCTGCCACTAACACACTAGAAGTCCTATGGGTTCTGCTGACACAAAGACACTATAGGTACTATTGGTGTGCTGCTGACAAGAAAATATAGGAGCTCTGTGTGCTGCCACTAACACACTAGAAGTCCTATGGGTTCTGCTGACACAAAGACACTATAGGTACTATATGTGTGCTCCTGACAAGAAAATATAGGAGCTCTGTGTGCTGCCACTAACACACTAGAAGTCCTATGGGTGCTGCTGACACAAAGACACTATAGGTACTATTGGTGTGCTGCTGACAAGAAAATATAGGAGCTCTGTGTGCTGCCACTAACACACTAGAAGTCCTATGGGTGCTGCTGACACAAAGACACTATAGGTACTATATGTGTGCTGCTGACAAGAAAATATAGGAGCTCTGTGTGCTGCCACTAACACACTAGAAGTCCTATGGGTTCTGCTGACACAAAGACACTATAGGTACTATATGTGTGCTGCTGACAAGAAAATATAGGAGCTCTGTGTGCTGCCACTAACACACTAGAAGTCCTATGGGTGCTGCTGACACAAAGACACTATAGGTACTATTGGTGTGCTGCTGACAAGAAAATATAGGAGCTCTGTGTGCTGCCACTAACACACTAGAAGTCCTATGGGTTCTGCTGACACAAATACACTATAGGTACTATATGTGTGCTGCTGACAAGAAAATATAGGAGCTCTGTGTGCTGCCACTAACACACTAGAAGTCCTATGGGTGCTGCTGACACAAATACACTATAGGTACTATATGTGTGCTGCTGACAAGAAAATATAGGAGCTATGTGTGCTGCCACTAACACACTATAAGTCCTATGGGTTCTGCTGACACAAAGACACTATAGGTACTATATGTGTGCTGCTGACAAGAAAATATAGGAGCTCTGTGTGCTGCCACTAACACACTAGAAGTCCTATGGGTTCTGCTGACACAAAGACACTATAGGTACTATTGGTGTGCTGCTGACAAGAAAATATAGGAGCTCTGTGTGCTGCCACTAACACACTAGAAGTCCTATGGGTTCTGCTGACACAAAGACACTATAGGTACTATATGTGTGCTCCTGACAAGAAAATATAGGAGCTCTGTGTGCTGCCACTAACACACTAGAAGTCCTATGGGTGCTGCTGACACAAAGACACTATAGGTACTATTGGTGTGCTGCTGACAAGAAAATATAGGAGCTCTGTGTGCTGCCACTAACACACTAGAAGTCCTATGGGTGCTGCTGACACAAAGACACTATAGGTACTATATGTGTGCTGCTGACAAGAAAATATAGGAGCTATGTGTGCTGACACTAACACACTATAAGTCCTATGGGTTCTGCTGACACAAAGACACTATAGGTACTATTGGTGTGCTGCTGACAAGAAAATATAGGAGCTCTGTGTGCTGCCACTAACACACTAGAAGTCCTATGGGTGCTGCTGACACAAAGACACTATAGGTACTATTGGTGTGCTGCTGACAAGAAAATATAGGAGCTCTGTGTGCTGCCACTAACACACTAGAAGTCCTATGGGTGCTGCTGACACAAATACACTATAGGTACTATTGGTGTGCTGCTGACAAGAAAATATAGGAGCTCTGTGTGCTGCCACTAACACACTAGAAGTCCTATGGGTGCTGCTGACACAAAGACACTATAGGTACTATTGGTGTGCTGCTGACAAGAAAATATAGGAGCTCTGTGTGCTGCCACTAACACACTAGAAGTCCTATGGGTGCTGCTGACACAAAGACACTATAGGTACTATATGGATGGGACAGAAGGTTGGGACAGAAGTTGGGGTGCAATGCTGTGCTAACAGCACTGCGATTGGTGCTACTGCAATACTGTACTAACAGTACGCACACACCAGACTAATCCCCAGCAGCAGCTAATAACACACTAACTGTGCAATCAGCAGCAATGAATGATCACTAATGATGAATGACTCAGGAAGCAATGGTTTAGCAAAGAAATAGCAATCAAGCAAAGACAGAATCAGCAGACTGCTCTCCCTAAAGCCGGAACACATGTGACCGGGGCCGACGGCGTGGCGGCCTTTTAAATGGTGGGGCGTGTACTAAAGCCCCCGAGCTTTAATTGGCTACAGGCGTCCTGCCTGTAGCCAATTATTTCTCTCCTACTTTCCGGCGCTGTGATTGGCCAAGCAACGGCCCAAATAGTTCTGGGCTCGCCGAGCGAGCGAACGCCGGTGCTCGATTCGAACGTGGGTTCGAATCGAGCACCGGGCCCATCCCTATTCAGGATTTATATAGCACCAAGAGGGTTAAGAGGGCCCTGCTTGCATAACAGAAAAAGTATATACAAAAAAAATGAACTTAGATTTTTTAAAACATTATGTATATGTTAACTTTAATAATTGTTATTTTATAATTTTAGCATTTAATTTTTTGTAATTTTGTAAAAACTGTTAATGGAATTTATATATATATTATATATATATAATATATATATATAAATTATGCTTTGGCATCAGTTTGGCTGGGCTTTATTGAGGTTCTGCCTGGTCATAGGTGGGGTTTGCACCTGTGAGAGGCCCTAGAACGCAGTCTGGTTGGACGCATTGGGTACCAATCTCTTCTCGGAGCCAATCAGTGGGCGTGTTTGTCTCGCTGTGTATTCCAGGAAAGGGTACTTAAGAAGCTGAAGTCACATGCTTCTGGGTTCCGGTCCAGAAGTCGCTGCTGACTCTGTGAACCTGGTCCTCCTGACCATCCCCCAGAGGCCCTCATGGCCTGGGGTGTGGATCCATCCGTTTCCGAGCCTCGGAACTGGCTAGTTTGAGGTGTAGTAACTGGAAGGAGGATTCTAAAGTGTTTTTCCGGTGCCGTCTCGGGTTTGGAGAGGCCCAGCCTCTCTACATGCAACCAGGGGAGGACTCTTCAGAAGAGAGCCACGCACGAGGCTGGCTGCTCGGTAAGATCCTGGAAGCTGAGATGCCATGGACATTGATTGAATCCACAGTATTGAATCTTATGATATCGCTGGACCGGCTGAAAGATTCTGGTACAGTAAGTAAAGTTCCTACCTTGACATTCCGGTTACTTTGCATTTATATTGTATGAGATATATATATATATATATAAATAATTCCATTACATTTTTTTACAAAAATTACAAAAAATGTAATGCTAAAATGGTAAAATAACAATTTGTAATATGTAATCTATATATATATATATATATATACACACACACACACACACACACAGTACATACAGTAATATATATATATATATATATATATATATATATATATATATATATATTATAATATATTAATAATGAATCAAAAAGAAGTCTCTTAAAAATGTAAAAGTCAGATACAAACTGATTTCAAGGTAATTATTAATAATAATTGATAACAATATTAATGCAGAAAGAAATAAAGGGAGCGGGGCTTTTAAGGAATGAACACAAATAACTTCATATTAAAATATCATCATATGTTTTATTGTAGTGAAAATAATAATAATGATAAATTGGGATAAATGATAATACTTACAAAAAATATAATAAATGATGATACATATTAATAAATACAACAACAGAAAAAACTTTATGCAAATAAATTAAAAAAAAATTTTTTTTAATTATTCATTGTGGGTATTCCAGAGAAATGACATACTTGATGAGCAAGGCACCATAGACAAGAGTAATGCCTGATGTCCCAATATTCATTGGTAGAATATGAGATAATATTGTTTACAACACTATGTAGAGACCCAGTTTATACAAGAAATGGTTTGAAGTGAGACAAAAAATAACCAAAAAAAGAAACAAATAAAAAAATAAAAAAATAAATAAACAAGTAAAAACTAAACAAAAAAGTAACTTTGTAAATTTTTTGAAAGCAAATAAATTCCCTGAAATCCCGAACACAGCAGCACACGTGGAAACCATCTTATGTCACTGAAAGGCTTAAATCCATTCCATTGATGGTATTTGCTGCATGGGGATATGGCGTGACGCAATGAGCAGAAAGCGTCGGCCTTCTACCTATTCACATTCTGTTACTATGGAAGTGTATTGGCGGTATTGGGCACACAATGGCTGTTTATCCATTTTCTATCACCTCTCCTTCTGTACTGCTTGATAACGTATAAAAAATAAAAAATCGAATCCTTATTATGTGCGGGATTACGAGATAAATCCACATTTCTGGGTAATTGTGTACACCGGACTGACCCAGAATAAAACCTTCATTTCAAGGGTTTGCCATGGTGACTATGAAACGGCATGTGTTGGGGAAGCGCACTTCTATGAAGACATCAGCGCACATCGTATCTACTATGTAACACCCAACGCCGGCCAAATGGTTTTCTAGGCTTCTTAGAGGCGAAGGCTCTGTGCCCATTCAACCCTTTCCAATGTGGTACTTTGCAGCCCACGTTATGTGTGTTGCAGTGCATTGAGCATTGTCACCCTATAACAGGAAGTGCTTGAATAAAGACCTTCATGGCAGGATCACCAGTGACTTTATTCATAAAAGCTATAGAAAAAAGTGTATCGAAAGTCGCATGTGGGCGTTACCTATGGTGGACTGCATGCAATAACATCCTGCCTAGGATCCCCCACTCCACCAGACTGGCCTCCACCCATCATCGGGGGCCAAGACAAGGGGTGGGCAGGAGGGGTTGGCTGCCCGGGGCACAATGGTATCATGTGAGATGGAGGGGAAGGGGGGCAACACAACGAGGTTAGGGGGAGGGGACTTTTGTTGGGAAGGGAGATAAAAATTGTTCAAGGAGGGAATATTTGGGGAGGTGTGCTCGGAGTGGTGGTTTGAGGGGATTTGTATTGGGAGGGGGGTAGAAGATGTGTGCTAGGAGGGGGAATTTTGGGGGTTTGTGCTAGTAAAGGTCATATGGTGGGGGGATTTGTGCTAGCAGGGATGATTGGGGGTATTTGTGGTAGGAGGGAAACTTTTTTTTGGGGGGGGGGGGGGGGCGGCTCTGTGCTAGGATGGGGGATTGGGGAGGATTTGTGCTGGGGGGGGGCTTCAGAGTGGGGAGAGGATTTGCGTTTAGAGGGGAAATTTGAGGGGGAGAGGATTTGTACTTCGAGGGGGTGAATTGTTTTTAGGAGGAGGGGAAATTTATGCTTAGGGGGTAAGCATGCAGATTAGTGCTCAATTTTTTTTTTTGGGGGGGGGAGGAGTTTTGCAGATACATAATGCTCATACATCTTGGGGGGGGGGGTTGCCAATTTGGCATGTTTGCCCTGGGCTCTAGATGACCTTCTCCCAGCACTGCCCATCAATATGATATTTGCATAACTCCTCCCAAGAGCCAGTCCACCAGGAGGAAGGGCTTGACTCGTCAAAAAAGGGAGAAAATTGTTAATTTTTTTTTTTTTTTCATTTGGTTTAGGAAAAATCAGCTTCTTGCAGATTAAGCCTTAGGCTAATTCACTCCAGCGTGGTTTTAATACAGAGTCTTAGGCTCCAGCCTTTAGTAATGACGGGAGACATTAGTCTTCAACACGCCTTAACACAGGTCCCCTAGTGCATTCTGCTGTAGTTTTATTGACATTGACTGCTCAAGCCCTGACGAAGGCTTGGAATCTTTTTCCCTTGAAACGCGTTGGCTGGATTTTATGCTTTTAACAACCATTAAATGTTTCAAAAAGTTCTTCAAATGAGATGAACTTTTGTACCTGGTGTTCCTCAGTACGCATCTAAAGCCCCATACACAAGGTCGGATTTTCCGATGGATTCTGTCCTATCGGACAATGTTGTCGGAAATTCCGACCGTGTATAGGCACCATCGGACAGTTTCCATCGTATTGTCCGACGGACAAAGTTCTATCTCCTGCTCTATAAATTTTCCGACAACAAAGTCCGATCACACCAATTCCGATCGTGTGTAGCGAATTCCGACGGACAAAGTGCCACGCATGCTCAGATCACATTACAAGACCAAAGCTATTGGCTACTAGCCTCTACATAGTCCCGTCGTAGGCAACAAACGTCACCACGTTCAGAATGATCGGATTTTCCGACAACTTTGTCCGACCGTGTGTATGCAACACCAGTGTCGGACTAAATCCGTCGGACCAAATTCGATGGATTTGGTGGTCGGATTTTCCGACCGTGTGTATGGGGCTTTAGAATTTATCGCCTGGAAAGCACTTTCTTTGTTGCTATTAAAGAGGTGGCAACTTGGGACCTGAACAGGGTTCACCTATAGGCTTGTTTGAAGAAAAAAAATTACTTTATGGTAGATCCATAGACAGCAAGATGGAAGCATGTCCCTTACATTGGTGGTCAGTGGGAAGAATGCTCCTTACATTGACGGTCAGAAGTCCCACTAACCACCAATGTAAGGAACATTCTTCCCACTGATCACCAATGTAAGGGACATTCTTCCCACTGATCACCAATGTAAGGGACATTCTTCTCACTGATCACCAATGTAAGGGACATTCTTTCCACTGATCACCAATGTAAGGAACATTCTTCCCACTGATCACCAATGTAAGGAACATTATTCCCACTGATCACCAATGTAAGGAACATTCTTCCCACTGATCACCAATGTAAGGAACATTCTTCCCACTGATCACCAATGTAAAGAACATTCTTCCCACTGATCACCAATGTAAGGAGCATTCTTCCCACTGATCACCAATGTAAGGGACATTCTTCCCACTGATCACCAATGTAAGGAACATTCTTCCCACTGATCTCCAATGTAAGGAACATTCTTCCCACTGGTCACCAATGTAAGGAACATTCTTCTCACTGACCACCAATGTAAGGGACATTCTTCTCACTGGTCACCAATGTAAGGAACATTCTTCTCACTGACCACCAATGTAAGGGACATTCTTCTCACTGACCACCAATGTAAGGATCATTCTTCTCTCTGACCATCAATTATATCGGTGGTCAGTGGGAAGAATACACCTTACATTGGTGGATAATGGAAATAATGCTTCTTACATTGAAGGATAATGGGGAGAATGGAGAAACGCCCTGACGAACACCCTGCAATGCACTAAGTGCTGCACAGTGCATTTTGCACCCTGATTGGGCAAAGCTTTGCCCAATCAGGGCGTAGTGTAAGCCAGTCACGGCATCCATAACAACCGATGAGTCATCAGCTGTCAATGGGTTCCCCCCTTTGGGTCTGGTTTGGATTGGTGGGGAACCCCAAAGCAAACAAAAAAAATAGATAAAAAACGGCATGGGGGTCTCCCCCAAAATCCATACCAGACTCTTATCCAGGCATGCAGCCTGGCGAGCGCCCCCCTCCTCCTGAACCATACCAGGCCACATGCCCTCAACATGAGGAGGTGGGTGTTTTGGGGCAGGGACGGCACGTAATGCCAGAAGGGGCGGTGCCACCGGGTGACGTAGCCAGCTGCCGCTGCCCCTTGCCTATATAAGAAATGTCAAAGCAAATAGCGTGAGCCAAAAGCATTTTTAATTTTTTTTTTTTTCGGGTCTGGCGAGACTGGGATTGATGATGAATTTATATTGAGGGACACTATTTTTTTATTTTTCAATAAAAGGTTTGTCAAAAATGTTCTCTGTTTATTACTTTTGTACACTTTTTTGGTGAATGGGTAGGGGTACTGTGTACCCGATACCCATTCACATATGAGGGGTAAGGGCAGGATTTGGGGGCTTCCAGATTCCGATAAGCCCCCCCACCTACAGATCCCGACAACCACAACCCAGGGTTGTCGGGAAGAGGCCCTTGTCCTCTTGGCCTCAAAGCACCCACCTCCCCAATGTTGAGGGCATATGGCCTGGTATGGTTTAGGAGGGGGGGCACTCACTCATCCCCCCCCCTTTCCTGACCTGCCAGGCTGCATGCCCGGATAAGGATCTGGTGTGGATTTTGGGGGGGGCCCACACCGTTTTTTTTTTTTTTTTTACATTTTGGCATGGGGTTCCCTTCCAAATCCATACCAGACCCCATGACGTTTTTTATTTATTTTTTAATAGCCGGAAATTGCAACTGCAAGTTATTTAAATGTGATCTGACTCTTTTTTTTGTCTTTAGAAATTTCATTTCTGCTGTAGCATGTTTTATGCATGCTGCAGATGCGTCACTTTACAGGCACAATAAGGGGACCCCCAGGCACTATATTTAAACACATTTTTCATTTTTATTGTTGCACTTTAAGCATAATTAAAATCCCTGCTCCTGAAAAAATTATTATTTTTAGTATATCTTATTATTGATACATGTCCCCCAGGGCAGTACCCTGACCCCCATACTCCTTTTATGGCCAGTTATTTACATGTAAGCCTTCAAAATGGGCACTTCAATGGGGTTTTGCCATACGGGTTAGAACAGTTCACTTGTTCGGGAGTTTTGCTGCGAACAGAACAGGGGGGTGTTCGGCCCGTCTCTAGTGATCAGTAATGCCATTTGAGTGGATCGGCCCCTCATAACGAACCTGAGACAAGGGATACATATGCTTTGGCCATCATGAAGGATATTAGCATTTTAGAGGATTGATCAGTATTGCACTCACCACATCTATGAGCTGGGCAATAGACAATCCAAACTTGACAATGACGACATCTGAGGTATTTGGTACTGGCCTGGACCATCGATTATACCCTCTGAATAGGCTCTTGAACAGTCGTTCTTCTGCGTGAGTGCGCGTCCTCTGCAGACATGACACTGATGGATAAAGAGACCAAGTTCAGAATTAGTTATTAGTAACTAGCCTCTTAAGGGCCAAGCCTTTTCTGGCACTTTTTGATTACAAGTAAAAATCAGTTTGTATCAAAGTATCAGTCACCTCTATATATACATTCCTATGCTTTAATACACTATATATATATTTTTTACAGATGGGCTTTCTACATGTGGCTTCCACTACCCACCACCATCCATGGGGGGGTTCCTTTCCCCGGGGAGTGCCTTCTTATGTTGGTTATTCTATCTGTGTTATGGGGATCACCACCTCAGCTCCCGGGGCTAATGACCCACCCGGGTGGCCCTTGCCCTCCATTACCCGTGCCCAGACTCATGATTGGTCTGTAAGTATGAGTACTATTCCTTTTAATTATTATCCTAATACTTACCTTTAATACTTAATAATCTTTTTGGTGGCCTCAGTACTTTCTGGAACATAAATCATCAGCAGCATAATACTTCTATAGACATCTACACCGCATCTGCTCCTAAAGAGTGGCAACGTAGCCACGAAATGCGTCGAGCTATCTGATGCCTTCTATGCTACTTTTATATACTACCTATAACATGTTCTTTTGGATTCTACCAATTTGAATACAAATTATGTCTATTACTGTGGAGACACGCATTAACCACTTGCCGACCGCTGCACGCCAATATACGTTGGCACAATGGCAGCAGTGGGCAAATGGGCATACCTGTATGTCTCCTTTAATTTGCAGGGCTAGCGGGCACATGCACACATACAGCGTGGCCGTGCCCCTGGGACATGCGGACTCGATGTCCGCCAGTCTCCCAGCGATCGTGTCACGGAACAACAGAACGGGGAGATGTCTATGTAAACAAGACATTTCCCTGTTCTGCCTAGTGACATGACAGAGATCACTGCTCCCTGTCATCGGGAGCAGTGATCACTGTCATGTGAGTGGTAGCCCACCCCCCCCCCCCCACAGTTAGAATCACTCCCTAGGACACACTTAACCCCCTTGATCGCCCCCTAGTGTTTAACCCCTTCCCTGCCAGTGTCATTTACACAGTAATCAGTGCATTTTTTATAGCGCCGATCGCTGTATAAATGACAATGGTTCCAAAATAGTGTCAAAAGTGTCCAATGGGTCCGCCATAATATCGCAGTCACGGTAAAAACGCAGTTCGCCGACATTACTAATAAAAAAAAATTATAGTTTAAATGCCATAAATATATTCCCTATTTTGTAGACGCTATAACTTTTGCGCAAACCAATCAATATACACTTATTGCAATATTTTTTTATCAAAAATATGTAGAAGAATACATATCGGCCTAAACTGAGGAAAAAAAAAGTTTTTTTTAATATATTTTTGGGGGATATTTATTATAGCATAAGGTTAAAAAATATTGCTTTTTCTTCAAAATTGTCGCTCTCTTTTTGTGTATAGCGCAAAAAATAAAAACCGCAGAGGTGATCAAATACCACCAAAAGAAAGCTCTATTTGTGAGGAAAAAAGGACATCAATTTTGTTTGGGTGCAACGTCGCACGACCGCGCAATTGTCAGCTAAACGACGCAGTGCCAAATCACAAAAAGTGCTCTGGTCAGGAAGGGGGTAAAAATCTTCCGGGGCTGAAGCCGTTAATAAGTCTGGAGTTTGTACAATCTTACTACTGTGATACCATTATGTTGGTATGCCAATATAGCCAATATGCTATTATACTACTATGTATTATATCATGGAATTAAAGTTTCCTTGTTTTACTATATCAGATTGTATGTATTTTGTCACTATGCAATATATATGGTCACAATTATGGTTTATCCACCAGACATCATTGTGCGTTGCTGCCTCCCTGGCTGCATGTTTCACCTAAAGTCCCAAATCTTGCTCTCATATACCGTATTTATAGGCGTATAACATGCACTTTTTTCCCCTTAAAATCAGGGGAAAATCGTGGGTGCGTGTTATACGCCGATCCCCGCCGATCTCCCGCTGATTCTGAAAATAGTTGCGAGCGGAGCCGAGATACAGAAAGCCCAGTGTACTTCGACTTTACTTTACTTACGACTTTACAACAACATAAGAAAGCCGAGTGTACTTCGGCTAGTCTCGGCTCCTCTCGCAGTCCCGCCCCTGACTGTGAGCAGAGCCGAGTCTAGCCGAAGTACACTCGGCTTTCTGTATGTTGTCGGCGCTCGCTCCTCTCGCAATCAGTGGAGGTGGGCGGGACTGCGAGAGGAGCCGAGACTAGCCGAAAGTACACTCGACTTTCTGTATGTTGTCGGCGCTCGCTCCTCTCTGCTCAGTCGGCACCAATTTTAAAGGGCAGTGCTGCAACTAGACTAGCAATGTTGCAAAGGCACTGGGCAAGGCTGCACTGGGCAAGGCTGCACTGGGCAAAGCTGCAAAGGCACTGGGCAAGGCTGCAATGATGGACAAGGCTGCAGATGGACACTGATGAGGCTGCATTGATGGGCATTTACCGTATTTATCGGGGTATAACACGCACCGGCGTATAACACGCACCCCAAGTTTAGGAGGGCATTTTAAGGAAAAAAAAAGTTTTAGGAGGGGAGCTTGCCCAGCGTCATTTGCAGCTTGCCCAGCGTCATTTGCAGCCTCGGCTTTCTGTATGTTGTCGGCGCTCGCTCCTCTCGCAATCAGTGGAGGTGGGCGGGACTGCGAGAGGAGCCGAGACTAGCCGAAAGTACACTCGACTTTCTGTATGTTGTCGGCGCTCGCTCCTCTCTGCTCAGTCGGCACCAATTTTAAAGGGCAGTGCTGCAACTAGACTAGCAATGTTGCAAAGGCACTGGGCAAGGCTGCACTGGGCAAGGCTGCACTGGGCAAAGCTGCAAAGGCACTGGGCAAGGCTGCAATGATGGACAAGGCTGCAGATGGACACTGATGAGGCTGCATTGATGGGCATTTACCGTATTTATCGGGGTATAACACGCACCGGCGTATAACACGCACCCCAAGTTTAGGAGGGCATTTTAAGGAAAAAAAAGTTTTAGGAGGGGAGCTTGCCCAGCGTCATTTGCAGCTTGCCCAGCGTCATTTGCAGCCTTGCCCAGCGTCATTTGCAGCTTGCCCAGCGTCATTTGCAGCCTTGCCTAGTGTCATTGCAGCTTGCCCAGTGTCATTGCAGCTTGCCCAGCGTCATTGAAGCCTTGCCCAGCGTCATTGAAGCCTTGCCCAGCGTCATTTGCAGCCTTGCCCAGCGTCATTGTAGCTTGCCCAGTGTCATTGTAGCTTGCCAGCGTCATTTGCAGTCTTGTCCGGGTTTAAATTTCCCGCCGCCGAGACGCTCTGTCGCGTGCGCCGCCGAAAAAGACCGAAGCGCCGCCGAAAAAGACCGAAGCGGCCCCGGAAAAGACCGAGCCGACTGTTGGGCTCCGCTCGCGGTCCCGCCTCCCTGCTGTTTCCGGAGCGAGCGCAGGGAGGCGGGACTACGAGCGGAGCCGAACAGTCGGCTCGGTCTTTTCCGAGGCCGCTTCGGTTTTTTTCGGCCGCGATTCGGTCTTTTTCGGCAGTGCTCGCTATTTTTCGGCGGCGCTTGCCATTTTTGTCACTTTTTTGGGGGGTATCGGCGTATAACACGCACCCACGACTTTCCCCTGTTTTTAAGGGGGAAAAGGTGCGTGTTATACGCCGATAAATACGGTAAATGTACGTTTTTTTCCCTTAAACTTCCCTCCTAAAAGTTTTTTTCCTTAAACTTCCCTCCTAAAAGTTTTTTCCTTAATATTCCCTCCTAAACCTGGGGTGCGTGTAATACGCCGATAAATGCGGTACCTAAAAATCAGTATTTCTACAGTTTTTAATGCACACTGTGAGGAGCAATGAAATCAGAGTAGGCCATTTCAGTATAGGAGAGGAGCTTTTACAACTGTGCAAGACTTAAGAGAAGGTCAGAAGTCAACCACCCCACCCAGTTCCGGAAGAAAGCCATCCAACACCTAGGGCGAAGATGACAAATCACACCTCTCTCCTCTGTAAAGTGTGCCCCCAGTTCTCTTACCCACATACAGAGTGCACCATAGCCTTCCATATGAAAACACTGCCCCTGGGGCATCCTGCCCCTCCTGCCCCTCCCTTGCCCCAGCCCCGATCCCACCACTACTATATTAGCCATAGCTGACGCTGGAGCCAGAGTTCAGCTTTAAGGAAGTTTTATCCCTTGAATTGCAACGCTTGTCACACGTTCCTAATCTGTTGATCACTTGCGCTTAGGTTGTTGCGGAATTATCTGTGCGCTGTGGCGTGTGTATATAAAGGATTAGTCGGTTCCATTGTTCTCCGGGGGACCGTGGGTGGACAATTTGATGTGGATGCTGCTTAGAAATTCTGCTTCAGTGTACAGTTCTTTTCTGTCTTTTCTTTAATGTATTTTTCAGTTAACCAAAGAAAATTTTCTTTATTGGTCCCCCCCGGAGCCGAAAGAGCAAATACAAAAGACAAAACATGTTTATATCATGATTTACCTGTCCAAAGATTGGAAGAATAAAGAAGATGTCACCCTCAAATTACCTATTCCTGGTATATCCTTGCTGCGCCATGTACTTGTATGAGAAAGTATCCTGTTCTCTTTGTATTGCTTCCCTTGTGCAAAATCCCTGGTGACCCTGCCATCCCCTCTAATTTCCTATTTCAAACTCACCACGCTAGCCATGAGAACACTTTCATCCCAGTGTGGTAATTTTTCCTCCAATGATCATACTTGTGCTAACGGCCCCCACCTGCACACCCATTCGAGATACGGGACTGTCTAAGGTACGAAGTTACAAAAAACGTTTAGGTATAGTAAAAAAGAATAATTTTTATTAACATATAAAATCTAAAAAAATGACTTTGTGCACAGCAATATACATACTTTAGTTCAGAGGTTATGCATACAATCTCCAATAGAACAAAGAATAGTGGTATACTATAAGTGCACAGATCATTGTACTTGTCCATTTATTCTCGACATGTTTCGCCAGTGTGGCTTCTTCAGGAGAAAAGCGTAAGGTACAAGTTATTGGAATATTGAGGGTATTTTCTTGTTCTAGGATATGCATACAGATATGAGAGAGATATCAGATTAGTACATGCCAAAAATATCACATTATTAGTTTCAATTGTGCTGCGTGAGATTTTGGCAGTGAGTATGCCATATGGGTCCCTGGTATGGCATACTCACTGCCAAAATCTCACGCAGCACAATTGAAACTAATAATGTGATATTTTTGGCATGTACTAATCTGATATCTCTCTCATATCTATATGCATATCCTAGAACAAGAAAATACCCTCAATATTCCAATAACTTGTACCTTACGCTTTTCTCCTGAAGAAGCCACACTGGCGAAACATGTCGAGAATAAATGGACAAGTACAATGATCTGTGCACTTATAGTATACCACTATTCTTTGTTCTATTGGAGATTGTATGCATAACCTCTGAACTAAAATATGTATATTGCTGTGCACAAAGTAATTTTTTTTAGATTTTATATGTTAATAAAAGTTATTCTTTTTTACTATACCTAAACGTTTTTTGTAACTTCGTACCTTAGACAGTCCCGTATCTCCAATACTCTTACTTTTCTATATTAATTTGGGATGATGGTACAATACACATAATCATTATTTGGAAAATATTCCAGCCTAACGAGTTTAAAAATTCTGCACACCCATTCACTGAGAAGATCAGTGTACAGCTGTTTCTCCACCACCAGCTCTCCAAGCCCATTATGCAGTGTTGTCACTGCCCCGCCTCCTCCAGAATCTATGGACTCTTGGTGAACATCATCACAATGCTGCAACACTCTCCATCCATTAATTTCCTCCAATGATCATACTTGTGCTAACACGCCCCCACCTGCACACCCATTCACTGGGAAGATCAGTGTACTGCTGTTTCTCCACCACCAGCTCTCCAAGCCCATTATTCAGCAGTGTCACTGCCCTGCCTCCTCCCGAATCTATGGACTCTTGGTGAACATCACCACAATGCTGCAACACTCTCCATCCTTTAATTTCCTCCAATGATCATACTTGTGCTAACACACCCCCACCTGCACACCCATTCACTGGGAAGATCAGTGTACTGCTGTTTCTCCACCACCAGCTCTCCGAGCCCCTTATGCAGCGGTGTCACTGCCCCGCCTCCTCCAGAATCTATGGTGAACATCAGCACAATGCTGCAACACTCTCCATCCTCTAAAGACACCTAAGTAACTCCCACCCATCAGCCAAGTCTCTATTCTCATCTAAGCATTCAGTGAACCAGGGGCGGCCTTTCCATTAAGGGCGCACGGGCGCCCCCCCCTCCCTATCTATGCGTCCGGCCCCTTTCAGGACGCCGGATGCATGGATTCTAATGGGTGCGGGTGTTTTTTTTGAAGCAAGAATAAAAGGAGCTGCGCTAATAATAAGTAGATTCAAATTATAAATAATCTACTAAACAGGTGATAATCAAATATATACATAAGTTAATGACTGAAATATAACCTAAATAAAAACCAATAAAATTGTATATATTCCAGTGAAGTGACAAACAATTAGGATGAACAAAAAAATGTGAAAATAAAAATATTAAATAAATATAAAGTCTCTTCCATGAAACTTCCCAATGGGGAATGAAGGTTGGCGAGTGGAGGAAACCCTGTGAAGAATTTTCAACATTCAAAGGACTCTGTGAATCCACCACCACATAGATTGAAGGCTTGCCAGCTATACAAGCTGTAGGAGCTTGTGGCTAATACCCAGCCAGGGCCTTTGAATCCTCCCGACACCTCCAGGAGTTGATCAAGCCAAACGTTCCTGCAGGTTTGATGGATACCAGTACTCAAATTGCAGCCACGAGCGTAACATCGATGGGTGAGTTAGGACCCATGAAAAGAAACAAAAAGGTTTGCCATAGGTAAACCCTGATGGGTTTTATTTGGTAAAAAGGTCTGTAAAAACTAACAGACTATAAAAATATTCCATAAAACACATTTGGCCGGCCGGCAAATGGTACAAAAAGCACAGTGACTTCAGCATGTCGCTCCTCCCTACGCGTTTCGTCACTAGGCGGACGTCGTCTAGGGGCACGGACGGCGTACTGACGCACCGCTATAAATAGTTATATTCAAGCCTCGATCTGAACTTCGGATGACTCGAGCCAATGACGCCATATTGGTTAAGGAAAAACCAAAGGGCAAAACGGCTAGGCGGCTAATGACGCCATATTGGCAGACAAAAAGCACAGTGACGTCAGCACGTCGCTCCTCCCTACGCGATTCATCACTAGGCAGACGTCGTCTAGGGGCACGGACAGCGTACTGACGCACCGCTATAAATAGTTATATTCAAGCCTCGATCTGAACTTCGGCTGACTTGAGCCAGAGACGCCATGTAAGTTAAGGGAAAACCAAAGGGCAAGAAAAATAAATAAAAAAACACTGTGGAGCAGGATCAGTCATAATGACGGTCCTGCAACACAATGTTTAACAAATAAAAATAAGAATATGACGCCTGCCCTAAACAGAAAATCATATGGCACGAGAATAAACGAAATACAACAACAGATTAAAACGGGCATCAAAAGTTGCCTTCCAAAGTTGCACTGGAAATCGTGCCACTTTGGAGATGCGCTAATGTGAATTGAGCTTAAGGGTTAAGCTAAGGGGAGAAGGTCAGAAAGAAGTTAATTCGGTCTGATTAGGTTTAACTAAAGGTCAAGAAGGGGTAAATAAGAATACATTTTATTTAAAAAAAAATATATAGTTTTTTTTACCTGCGGTTATGTGCAGATCAAAGGTTATACATAGAATAAAATAGTACATACAATACGATACATTGTTACATTGTATTTAGTCAATGCCACTTGTAGACTATCTGGAAGTTGATTTTACACTGGAGTGGCTACATTTTGAAACCCACCTAGTGTGTCCTCAAGAAAACGTGTTACCTTTTTCTCTTAAAGTTCAGGTTATTATTACTAACTATGCCTAAACTTGCTCCCACCCCTCTTTTTAATCCTATACTAACTAACCTGTAGAGCAGGGGTCTCTAAACGTTCTAAACAAAGGGACAGTTTACTGTCCTTCAGGCTTTAGGGGGACCAGGCTGTGGCCAGTGGGAGTAGTAAATGTCCTTGTGTCAGTGGGAGGAATAGTGCCCCATTATTGGTGTCAGTGGGAGGAATGCCCCATTATTGGTGTCAGTGGGAGGAATAGTGCCCCATTATTGGTGTCAGTGGGAGGAATGGTGCCCCATCATTGGTGTCAGGGGGAATAGTGCCGCATCATTGGTATCAGTGGGAGGAATAGTGCCCCATCATTGGTATCAGTGGGAGGAATTGTGCTCCATCATTGGTATCAGTGGGAGGAGTAGTGCCCCGTCATTGGTATCAGTGGGAGGAATAGTGACCCATCATTGGTATCAGTGGAAGGAACAGTGCCCCGTCATTGGTATCAGTGGAAGGAATAGTGCCCCATCATTGGTGTCAGTGTGAGAAATAGTGCTCCATCATTGGTATCAGTGGAAGGAATAGTGCCCCATCATTGGTGTCAGGGGGAATAGTGCCCCATCATTGGTTTCAGTGGGAGAAATAGTGCCCCATTGTTGGTGTCAGTGGGAGAAATAGGTGCCCCATTATTGGTGTCAGTGGGAGGAATTGTGCCTTATTGTTGGTGTTGGTGGGGGAGGAATAGTGCCCCTTCATTGGTGTCAGTGGGTGGAGAGATGCCCACCATTGGAAACATTAGCAGGAATAGTGCCCCATCATTGGTGTCAAGAGGGAGGAATACTGCCCCATTTTTGGTGTCAGTGGGTGGGGGGGGGGCTGCGTGCCCAACAATGGTATCGGTAGGAGAAATAGTCCTCCATTGTTTGTAGACATGTGCAGAACAAAAAAATTTGTTTTCGTTTTGTTTTTTTCGTTTCCGTTGATTCGTAACGATTCGTACATTCGTAAGTCGTCGGTGTTCATATTCGTAACGATTCGTATTTTCGTTAGAGTTATTTTTTCGTTGATTCGTTTTTTTCGTTAGTTTAATCTTCGTTTATTCGTTTATTCGAAATTCGGACGCATTCGTATTTATTCGTACATTCGTAACATTCGTAGATTCGTAATCGGAGCATAATTCATAATTTTATGTAATGTGTATGCTATTATTACATTTTAATAATTTACGAATCGAAAAAAAAAAGTTACGAATCGAAAAAAAAAAAAATGTTACGAATCGGAAAAAAAAGTTACGAATGTACGAATTTTTTCGTTCAATCCATTCGAAGCACGTTAAGCAGCACCATTGTAAGGGACACGGAAAATTACGAATCGAAAAAAAAAAAAAAGTTACGAATGTAATAAATTTTTCGTTCAATCCATTCGAGGCACGTTAAGCAGCGCCATTGTAAGAGACACGGAAAATTACCAATTCAACAAAAAAAAAAAGTTACGAATGTACGAATTTTTTCGTTCATTTTCGTTGCTCCTGTTTTCGTTTTTCGGATTTTCTTCATTCGTACATTCGTTGTTTCTAATTTGTTTTTTTCGGATTTTCGTTGTTTTTCGGATTAGTTCCATTCAAACGATTCGTTGATCGGATTCGTTTGATTCGAACGATTCGTTCATTCGTACGAAAACGAACGAAAATAACGAAAAAAAAAATGAAAAACGAAAAAAAAAAAACGAAACGAATTGCACATGTCTATTACTGAACAAACAGAAATGTAAAAACTGCTCTGCTCCATAAGGTGTATACTGTATACAGGGGCGAAAGCTGAAGGGGTTTAAGAACACATTTCGTCTTGTAGCTGTGGACCACAATCCCTTGAGCTGCTCTATCTAATTAATTAGGAATCGTTTGATGTCTGCTAATTAGGAGCAATGGCATTTGAGCAGAGAGCCAACCCTAGAAGACAGCCTTGGAGAAGACCTTAAAGCTCACCTAACCTGTGCCAGGCTGCCCTTCCTGGAAAAAAGCTTCTTGATGATAAACGGCTTGAATTTGCCTCAGAGGATAAAGAATGGACTGGATTCTCATCTACCAGGCGTGACAGCCGGAGAGGCCGGGTGATGAATAGACTTGGCGGGATCCAATGCAAGTCATACATATAGAAGTCTGCTTCTCGTTATCGCCTCTTGGACGCAGAGCTTTCCCACAGGACCGGAGGACGCAGCCAGGACAAACATGGCAAACTGACCAATCAGATCTTTGCAGTCTATCTAGGGGAATCTGAGGGGCAAACACTTTGATACAACTTCTAATAATGTATATTTGGTATCTATCAAACCATAACGGGGCTTAATGGAAAAGAAGACGAACAGAATTGCAAATGTATATTTTTTGGTGACCTCTGCGTTGAGTTCTGAGGTGTACACTGCTATGCCCATTTTGAGGGGTTACCACCACAGCCGTTTGAAAGAATTTGGGGGCCCCTCCAACCCACTCACCCCCGCACGCACGCAAAGCCATGAGATTACCAGAGACTGCGGACATACTGCATGAGATTACCAGACTGCGGACATACTGCATGAGATTACCAGAGACTGCGGACATACTGCATGAGATTACTAGAGACTGCGGACATACTGCAGGAGATTACCAGATTGTTGACATACTGCATGAGATTACTAGAGACTGCAGACATACTGCATGAGATTACCAGACTGCAGACATACTGCATGAGATTACCAGACTGCTGACATACTGCATGAGATTACCAGACTGCAGACATACTGCATGAGATTACCAGACTGCAGACATACTACATGAGATTACCAGACTGCTGACATACTGCATGAGATTACCAGAGACTGCGGACATACTGCATGAGATTACCAGAGACTGCGGACTTACTGCATGAGATTACCAGAGACTGCGGACATACTGCATGAGATTACCAGACTGCGGACTTACTGCATGAGATCACCTGTTTATAGGGGCCCCGATGACAGCTTTGCAGAGTGCACAGAGGACACAGGAGGCTGTATTCACGCGCTAGCCAGCAGAGAGGGGGCAGGGCCGGGAGCTCCACTCGGAACAGAACGGCTGTAGTTAGAGCCGGGAGCTCCACTGACGCGCCCACTCCAATCACTGCTCTAACCGAGCATACAGGCTACATGGGGCGGGGTCAGTGGAGCTTCCGGCCCCACCCGCTCTCTGCTGGCTAGATCGGGATTACAGCCTCCCATGTCCTCTGTGCACTCTGCAAAGCCGTCATCGGGCCCCAATTCATGGGTAGCGCGGGCCCCCCTACAAAGTTTGGGCCCAGGGCATGTGCCCCGTTTGCCCTGCGCTAAAGACAGCCCTGCTTATAGGAAGCGGCGGCACGGCTGGGACCCTAGGCCAGCTCTGGGCCCCAAGCAATTGCTTGTTTTGCCTGTCCTGTGGTGACGGGCCTGGTTACCATCAGGGGTGGCCCATTCATTAAGGGCGCACGGGTGCCGCCCCCCTCTATCCACGCTACCCCCAATATGATTAATAGATAAATTCATGCGTAGCATGAATCTAACCATGGCTGCAGCGGCTACCCCCTATTCGTGCGTCCGGCCCCTTTCAGGATGCGTGGGCGCATGAATTACAGCTCCAAAATGGGGTGAGCTTGTGGCGCAGTGCATTGCGCTTGGAGCCCACCCAGGTGTGTTAGAAAAGCAAATGAATATTCACTTTTTTAACACTGAATTGCCAATCAGGAAGCGCTGGTCTAATACCCATTTCCCAATTGCCTGGGATTGGATTGGACACCTAGGAGGAGGAGGAGGAGGAGGGGGATGCACTGCGTTAGCCGACATGATCCACATCACAGGAGGAGGAAGAAAGCTGCCAGACATGCTGCCCGCCTGCTTCCTAGATAGGGGGTAAGGGGCCTTAATGTCCCAACTGTCCTCCGGGGGGGGGGGGCTGGCTGTTTGCCACCCCCCCCAAAGAAAAAACGACCAGCCTCCACTGGTTACCATCATCACTTTGCTGAGTTCCCAGGTCTGAAAACCTGCTGCGCCCATGTTATGAGGGGTTCCCATCATCCAAGCTAAGTTCCTAGGAATGTACACCTGTTGTACCCACTATAAGGGGGTTCCCGCCAACTCTGTGCTATTTTCTTGGGTATTCACATCTGATGTACCCATTATGAGGGGTTATTAGGGGTTCCCATCATCCATGATTTGATTTCCTGTGGGTGCGCACCTGCTTTACCCATTATTTGGTGTTCCCATTATCCATGATGTAAGTTCTCAGGCCTGTACACCTGTCGTGTCCATTATCAGGGGTTCCTACATCCCTGTGCTGAGTTTCAGGGTCTGCAATCTGCTGTTCTCATTATTAGAGGTTTCCACTACCCATGAGCTGATTTCCTGGGTCTGTACACCTGCTATGCCCATTATGAGGGGCCCTCACCATCCCTGTGCTGAGTTTCCAGGTCTGTACACCTTCTGTACCCATTATGAGGGGTTCCCACATCCCTGTGCTGAGTTCCTGGGTCTGAACGCCTGCTGTTCTCATTATGAGGGGTTCCCACCATCCATGATCTGATTTCCTGGGTCTGTACACCTGCTGTGCCCATTTTGAGAGGTCCCCACCATCCCTTTTCTAAGTTTCCAGGTCTGTACACCTTCTGTACCCATTATGAGGGGTTCCCACCATCCATGAGCTGATTTCCTGGGTCTGTACACCTGCTGTGCCCATTATGAGGGGTTCCCACCATCACTTTGCTGAGTTCCTAGGTCTGTACAGCTGCTGTGCCCATTATTAAGGGTTCCCACCATCCATGAGGTGATTTCCTGGGTCTGTACACCTGCTGTGCCCATTTTGAGAGGTCCCCACCATCCCTGTGCTGAGTTATTGGGTCTGTACACCTGCTGTGCCCATTATGAGGGGTCCCCACCATCCCTTTGCTGAGTTTCCAGGTCTGTACACCTTCTGTACCCCTTATGAGGGGTTCCCATCATCCATGATCTGATTTCCGGGGTCTATACACCTGCTGTGCCCATTATGAGGGGTTCCCACCATCCCTTTGCTGAGTTTCCAGGTCTGTACACCTTCTGTACCCCTTATGAGGGGTTCCCATCATCCATGATCTGATTTCCAAGGTCTATACACCTGCTGTACCCATTATGAGGGGTTCCCACCATCACTGTGCTGAGTTACTGGGTCTGTACACCTGCTGTGCCCATTATGAGGGGCCCTCAACATCCCTGTGCTGAGTTTCCAGGTCTGTACACCTTCTGTACCCATTATGAGGGGTTCCCACCATCCACGATCTGATTTCTGGGGTCTATACACCAACTGTGACCATTATGAAGGGTTTCCACCATCCCTGAGATGAGTTCTCAGGTCTGTACACCTGCTGAGCCCATTATGAGGGGTTCCCACCATACCTGCTGGATTTTTATTTTCCTTTTATCAAGGAGAACATAACAGAAGGAGCTGACACAAAGATGGATGGAGACACCCAAAAATCCCAGGTGGACAAAGCCAGGAATAATAGCCAGGAGGTCTCTCTGTTATAGTATAAAAGACTTGTAAGTAGTGAGGGGCGGACCCATCCCACCAGGCTCCATCGATAACTGAACTATCATTTTTAAGCAGAGGGACACTAAGGTATATTGAGCAGACCTCCTAACTTTAGCGCAGTGCGGGCATCTCCTTATCCACATTAGTAACTCATATGAACTTTAATCGTTGCCTAGAAAAGTTCTTCATAACGTTTGTTTGGCTGCAGATGAGCGAACAGCTGACACCACATGACACTAAAAAGGACAATCATCTGCTTTAATGCCTCTCACCGGAGACCGTGTCACGTTATTTATTTATTTATTTTTGCATCTTTTCCCATCACATTTTAATGACCGCAGACGAAAATAAACCCGGCGAATTCCCACAAGCAATAATCACATTCTAAACACGGGGCGTTTTTGAAAGTCAGATGTGATAAGGACAAATTCTCCGACGGAGCACGGCGCCCTGCGCGCACATCCAGACGCGGCTCGTTTGAGTGTTAAAGTTTAATGAACAGCACGGTTTGGTATTTGTCCCGGCGATCGGGCAGCTGTCATCTCGGCCAGTTACGGGGGAGCCCGTGGGGGATTCGCTGGATGGATTTTTTTTTTTGTTCACGGTTAATTGAAATTTTCATCGCAGCCACATGGCGTCTTATTCAAGGCATACGGCTTGTGTACGGAAAAAGGCATTAACCTGCACAGCTTCCCTCTCTGATCTGCCGGGATTGTCAAACCTTTAGATTTTGATTAAAACTTCCAAATAATAAACGTGAGGACAGTTTAGGTTTTAAAGGGCCGGTAAACCTAGATCAACAAACTTACTTAAAGCGGAAGTAAACCCATCGATTTAACAGTTTAAAAAAAAAAAAGCATGCCGGGAATGCTAACTGCACATTGGCTGTGCTCTCAACCAAACAGTCAAACCATCCAATGGCTGGTGTCATAACGGATCACATGTGCAGCACCGTGGCAGTTGAAGATTAAACAGAGGCAAAGATGGCAGCTCCCTTGGCTGAAAATGATAGGGGGGTTTACTTCCACTTTAAAGTGGAACATTAGTCAGAAAATTAAGTCCGGCCTGATCACTTCATGCTGGCCCTTTTTGCAGGTATATATTTGCTGGCAATCCGATGGACGTGTCTGGGTTTGGCGGTTGCCAGGAGAATGATACTTGCCTGACTGCATTGTGCCAAGTGTAAAGTTTGGTGGAGGGGGCATCATGGTGTGGGGTTGAAGTGTAAAGTTTGGTGGAGGGGGGATCATGGTGTGGGGTTGAAGTGTAAAGTTTGGTGGAGGGGGGAACATGGTGTGGGGTTGTGTTTCAGGGGTTGGCCTTGGCCCCTTAGTTCCAATGAAGGGAACTCTTAAGGCCAGGGCCGTTTTTAGGCAGGGCAAAAAGGGCAGCTGCCCTGGGCTCTGTCATTGTTGTGGGGCCCAAAGCAGCTGCCTCATACTTGCCAACTATCCTGGTTTAAATTCCCTCGCCCCTTGAGGTTTTAGTCCTGTGCTGTGTGCCAATATCTCAGTGTGAAGTGCTGCTACTAATGCTGCCCAGCTCTGCCCTATTGTTGTGTACAGATGACTCACCTGCAGACCCTGTGTTTACATGTAAATTATCGTCATTCATATGTAAATAGTGGCAGCATTCATATGTAAATAGCAGCGGCCGGCAGCATTCATATGTATATCATGCCCCCCTCAGGTCATATCCACAGTAATCTCTAGCAACCAATCAACAAGCAGAAATCATGTGCTGTAACCTCTAGAAACTAATCAGTGACCTGTAATGTGTTCTGTAACCTCTAGCAACCAGTCAGTGAGCGGTAATGATACCTCTGGCAACCAATCGCAATAGCTGCCTGATCTGATTCCGTAAACTGATCTTGAGTCTAGCTGCTATTTATTGTATATCTCACAGTAGGTGGTGAGCAAAACTGCATGGGGGGGGGGGGGGCAAGAAAAGTTTTGCCCAGGGTCCAATCAATATTAAAGACTGCCCTGCTTAAGGCGACAGCATACCAAAACATTTTGGTCAATTTCATGCTCCCAACTTTGTGGGAACCGTTTGGGGATGGCCCCCTTCCTGTTCCAACATGTCTGCTCACCAGTGTGTTCAAAGACCATGCAGTGCACCATGTTTAGGAAAAAAATTATAATAATTTGGTCCATAAATTTGCCAGGACCACGATATTCAAACCTCACCGAAGGGACCCACAGGAATGGCAAATCTCAACCCTCGTTCCTACTGCTGCTTGCAAGCTTCAGTAGGCTTCAGCACTGCTTGAAGCTTATTGAAGGTGGCAGTCTGCACTCCTTTTAGGATCTGTTTAATCACCTCCATACTGGAACTGAGGGCTGCTTTAACCACTTTCAGACCGGACCATTTTGCTGGTTTAAGACCAGACCACTTTTTGCGATTCGACACTGCGTCGCTTTAACTGACAATTGCGCGGTCGTGCGACGTGGCTCCCAAACAAAATTGACGTTCTTTTTTCCCCACAAATAGAGCTTTCTTCTGGTGGTATTTGATCGCCCCTGCGGTTTTTGTTTTTTGTGCTATAAACAAAAAAAGAGCGGCAATTTTGAAAAAAACACATTATTTTTTACCTTTTGCTATAATAAATATCCCCAAAAATATATATAAATTTTTTTTTTTCCTCAGTTTAGGCGGATACGTATTCTTCTACATATTTTTGTTAAAAAAAATCACAATAAGCGATTATAGATTGGTTTGCGCAAAAGTTATAGCGTTTACAAAATAGGGGATAGTTTTATAGAATTTTTATTAATAATTTCTTTTTTACTAGTAATGGAGGCGATCAGCGATTTTTCTTGTGACTGCGACATTACGACGGACACATCGGAAATTTTTGACACATTTTTGGGACCATTGTCATTTATACAGCAATCGGTGCTATTTAAATGCACTGATTCCTGTGTAAATGACACTGGCAGTGAAGGGGTTAACCAGGGGGTGGCAGTGTAGGGGTTAAAGTGGAGTTCCACCCACTTTTACAACTCTTCAGCATTCCTCACCAAAGTGTGCACTGTAAACGAATTGGATATTTTTTTATTTTTTTTTCTCAGCACCTACTGTATATCTGCTGTATTCATTTTTCACTTCCTCCTCCCTGGCCGCGGCCCATCGCATCATGTCCTGTTTGCAATGCCTCCTGGGAAGGGGCGGCAACTTCCTCTGACACTGCCGTTGCTATGGAAACCTGACCTGAAACCTATTACACTGCTTGTGCTGCACTGAGCATGTGCGAGATCTGCAAGGATGAGATCCAGGAAGAAATACAGTCTGGCTTCAGATGCCCACACTTAAGATGGCCACGGCCTGCTGTAAGTTTATAAAATAACAAACTACTGCTATAAACTAACAAACGGACCTTAGTTTACAGACTAACTTTACTAGAATACATTAGGCTTGTGTATTATAGGGGTATTTTTATTTCAAAAGTATAATTTCGGACGGAAAACCGCTTTAAGTGTTCCTAGGGGCGTGTTACTAACTGTGGTGGGGCGTGGCTGTGTTTTAGTGAACACTGATCTCTGCTCAAATCACAGGGAGCAGAGATCAGTGTCACTAGTTGCTAGGCAGAACGGGGAGATGCTGTTTACTTCCGCATCTCCCCGTTCAGCCTTCCCGGACTCACGGGGGTCCCGACCGTCGAGCGCGCGTGCTGCCGGTGGCGCGCACGTGATTATTGCTTGTGGGAATTCGCCGGGTTTATTTTCGTCTGCGGTCATTAAAATGTGATGGGAAAAGATGCAAAAATAAATAAATAAATAAATAACGTGACACGGTCTCCGGTGAGAGGCATTAAAGCAGATGATTGTCCTTTTTAGTGTCATGTGGTGTCAGCTGTTCGCTTATCTGCAGCCAAACAAACGTTATGAAGAACTTTTCTAGGCAACGATTAAAGTTCATATGAGTTACTAATGTGGATAAGGAGGTGCCCGCACTGCGCTAAAGTCAGGAGGTCTGCTCAATATACCTTAGTGTCTCTCTGCTTAAAAATGATAGTTCAGTTATAGATGGAGCCTGGTGGGATGAGTCCGACCCTCACTACTTACAAGTCTTGGATACTACAACAGAGAGACCTCCTGGCTATTATTCCCGGCTCTGTCCACCTGGGATTTTTGGGTGTCTCCATCCATCTTTGTGTGTTCACAGCTCCTTCTGTTATGTTCTCCTTGATAGAAGGAAAATAAAAATCCAACAGTTATGGTGGGAACCCCTCATAATGGGCTCAGCAGGTGTACAGACCTGAGAACTCATCTCAGGAATGGTGGAAACCCCTCATAATGGGCACAGCAGGTGTACAGACCCAATAACTCAGCACAGGGATGGTGGAAACCCCTCATAATGGGCTCAGCAGGTGTACAGACCTGAGAACTCATCTCAGGGATGGTGGAAACCCCTCATAATGGGCACGGTAGGTGTATAGACCCCAGAAATCAGATAGTGGATGGTGGGAACCCCTCATAATGGGTACAGAAGGTGTACAGACCTGGAAACTCAGCACAGGGATGTCGAGGGACCCTCATAATGGACACAGCAGGTGTACAGACCCAGTAACTCAGCACAGGGATGGTGGAAACCCCTCATAATGGGCAAAGCAGGTGTATAGACCCCAGAAATTAGATCATGGATGGTGGGAACCCCTCCTAATGGGTATAAAAGGTGTACAGACCTCCTGGAAACTCAGCACAGGGATGTTGAGGACCCCTCATAATGGGCACAGCAGGTTTACAGACCCAATAACTCAGCACAGGGATGGTGAGAACCCCTCATAATGGGCAAAGCAGGTGTATAGACCCCAGAAATCAGATCCCTCATAAGGGATACAGAAGGTGTACAAACCTGGAAACTCAGCAAAGGGATGGTGGGGACCCCTCATAATGGGCACAGCAGGTGTACAGACTCAATAACTCAGCACAGGGATGGTGGGGACCTCTCAAAATGGGCACAGCAGGTGTACAGACCCAGGAAATAACCTCATGGATGGTGGGAACCCCTCATAATGAGAACAGCAGGCGTTCAGACCCAGGAACTCAGCACAGGGATGTGGGAACCCCTAATAACCCCTCATAATGGGTACATCAGATGTGAATACCCAAGAAAATAGCACAGAGTTGGTGGGAACCCCCTTATAGTGGGTACAACAGGTGTACATTCCTAGGAACTTAGCTCATGGGTGATGGAAACCCCCTCATAACGTGGGCGCAGCAGGTTTTCAGACCTAGGAACTCAGCAAAGTGATGATGGTAACCAGTGGAGGCTGGTCGTTTTTCTCTTTGAGGGGGGCGGCAAACAGCCAGCCCCCCCCCCCCCCCCCCGGAGGACAGTCGGGACATTAAGGCCCCTTACCCCCTATCTAGAAAGCAGGTGGGCAGCGTGTCTGGCAGCTTTCTTCCTCCTCCTGTGATGTGGATCATGTCAGCTAACGCAGTGCATCCCCCTCCTCCTCCTCCTAGATGTCCAATCCAATCCCAGGCAATTGGGAAATGGGTATCAGACCCGTGCTTCCTGATTGGCAATTCAGTGTTAGAAAAGTGAATATTCATTTGCTTTTCTAACACACCTGGGTGGGCTCCAAGCGCAATGCACTGCGCCACGAGCCCACCCTATTTTGGAGCTGTAATTCATGCGCCTGAAAGGGGCCGGACGCACGAATAAGGGGTAGCCGCTGCAGTCATGGATAGATCTATCTATTAATCATATTGGGGTAGCCTGGATAGAGGGGGGCGGCACCCATGCGCCCTTAATGAATGGGCCACCCCTGGTGGTAACCAGGCCCGTCACCACAGGACAGGCAAAACAAGCAATTGCTTGGGGCCCCGAGCTGGCCTAGGGCCCCAGCCGCGCCGCCGCTTCCTATAAGCAGGGTTGTCTTTAGCGCAGGGCAAACGGGGCACATGCCCTGGGCCCAATCTTTGTAGGGGGACCGCGCTACCCGTGAATTGGGGCCCGATGACGGCTTTGCAGAGTGCACAGAGGACACGGGAGGCTGTAATCCCGATCTAGCCAGCAGAGAGCGGGTGGGGCTGGGAGCTCCACTGACCCTGCCCCATGTAGCCTGTAAGCTCGGTTAGAGCAGTGATTGGAGTGGGCACGTCAGTGGAGCTCCTGGGCCGGGAGCTCAACTGACACGCCCACTCCGATCACTGCTCTAACTACAGCCGTTCTGTTCCGAGTGGAGCTCCCGGCCCCGCCCCCTCTCTGCTGGCTATCGCGTGAGTACAGCCTCCTGTGTCCTCTGTGCACTCTGCAAAGCTGTCATCGGGGCCCCAATTCACAGGTAATCTCATGCAGTAAATCCGCAGTCTGGTAATCTCATGCAGTATGTCCGCAGTCTGGTAATCTCATGCAGTATGTCCGCAGTCTCTGGTAATCTCATGCAGTATGTCCGCAGTCTCTGGTAATCTCATGCAGTATGTCCACAGTCTGGTAATCTCATGCAGTATGTCTGCAGTCTGGTAATCTCATGCAGTATGTCTGCAGTCTCTGGTAATCTCATGCAGTATGTCCGCAGTCTCTGGTAATCTCATGCAGTATGTCCACAGTCTGGTAATCTCATGCAGTATGTCCGCAGTCTCTGGTAATCTCATGCAGTAAGTCCGCAGTCTCTGGTAATCTCATGCAGTATGTCCACAGTCTGGTAATCTCATGCAGTATGTCTGCAGTCTCTGGTAATCTCATGCAGTATGTCCGCAGTCTGGTAATCTCATGCAGTATGTCCGCAGTCTCTGGTAATCTCATGCAGTATGTCTGCAGTCTCTGGTAATCTCATGCAGTATGTCTGCAGTCTCTGGTAATCTCATGCAGTATGCCCGCAGTCTCTGGTAATCTCCTGCAGTATGTCCGCAGTCTCTGGTAATCTCATGGCTTTGCGTGCGTGCGTGCGGGGGTGGGTGGGTTGGAGGGGCCCCCAAATTCCTTCAAACGGCTGCGGTGGTAACCCCTCAAAATGGGCATAGCAGATGTGTACACCTCAGAACTCAACGCAGAGGTCACCAAAAAATATACATTTGCAATTCAGTTCGTCTTCTTTTCCATTAAGCCCTGTTATGGTTTGATAGATACCAAATATACATTATTAGAAGTTGTATCAAAGTGTTTGCCCCTAGATAGACTGCAAAGATCTGATTGGTCAGTTTGCCATGTTTGTCCTGGCTGCGTCCTCCGGTCCTGTGGGAAAGCTCCGCGTCCAAGAGGCGATAACGAGAAACAGACTTCTATATGTATGACTTGCATTGGATCCCGCCAAGTCTATTCATCACCTGGCCTCTCCTGCTGTCACGCCTTGTAGATGAGAATCCATTCTTTATCCTCTGAGGCAAATTCAAGCCGTTTATCATCAAGAAGCTTTTTCCAGGAAGGGCAGCCTGGCACCGGTTAGATGAGCTTTAAGGTCTTCTCCAAGGCTGTCTTCTAGGGTTGGCTCTCTGCTCAAATGCCATTGCTCCTAATTAGTAGACATCAAACAATTCCTAATTAATTAGATAGAGCAGCTCAAGGGATTGTGGTCCACAGCTACAGTTTTTACATTTCTGTTTGTTCAGTAATAAATCTGCCATTACTTAAAGTGAAAGTCCATCCTATCACTAACTAAGCTTAAATCTGCCCCACCCCCTTCTAACTCATATACCAGAAGAAAGGCACTTACCTTTTCTTGGGGTGATCTGCTACCCTCACATGATCTCCCCAGCGGACGGTTTTGGGGCGGAAATGCCTGGGTGGTGACATCACCCACAGGCCTGCTATGAGGCATCCATTGTCGGCTCTCTCTCCTCTCCTCTGAAGCTGCCGCTGGGAGCCAATCACATGACCAGACCAGAGCGACCTAAGAATAGGTAAGTATAAGCCTCTTACGTCTGCAACAGTGGTCCCCCAACTGTGCCCTTACCCCTTGCCTTTACCTGGCTTTTGGGTCACTAACACAAACAATGGAGGACCGATACCATTGTTGGGCACGCACCCCTCCACCCACTGACACCGATGATGGGGCAGTATTCCTCCCTCTTGACACCAATGATGGGGCACTATTTCTCCCACTGATACCAATGATGGAGCACTATTTCTCACACTGATACCAATGATGGGGCACTATTCCTCCCACTGATGCCAATGATGGGGCACTATTCCTTCCACTGATACCAATGATGGGGCACTATTCCTCCCACTGACACCAATGATGGGGCACTATTCCTCCCACTGATACCAATAATGGGTCACTATTCCTCCCACTGATACCAATGATGGGGCACTATTCCTTCCACTGATACCAATGATGGGGCGCTATTCCTCCCACTGACACCAATGATGGGGCACTATTCCTCCCACTGATACCAATAATGGGTCACTATTCCTCCCACTGATACCAATGATGGGGCACTATTCCTTCCACTGATACCAATGATGGGGCACTATTCCTCCCACTGATACCAATGATGGGGCACTATTCCTCCCACTGACACCAATGATGGGGCACTATTCCTCCCACTGATACCAATAATGGGTCACTATTCCTCCCACTGATACCAATGATGGGGCACTATTCCTTCCACTGATACCAATGATGGGGCACTATTCCTCCCACTGACACCAATGATGGGGCACTATTCCTCCCACTGATACCAATAATGGGTCACTATTCCTCCCACTGATACCAATGATGGGGCACTATTCCTTCCACTGATACCAATGATGGGGCACTATTCCTCCCACTGACACCAATGATGGGGCACTATTCCTCCCACTGATACCAATAATGGGTCACTATTCCTCCCACTGATACCAATGATGGGACACCGCTGCATAAGGTTCTTGGAGAGCTGGTGGTGGAGAAACAGCAGTACACTGATCTTCCTAGTGAATGGGTGTGCAGGTGGGGGAGTGTTAACACAAGTATAATCATTGGAGGAAAAATTACCACACTGGGATGAAAGTGATCTCATGGCTAGCGTGGTCGGTTTGAAATAGGAAATTAGAGGGGATGAGAGGGTCACCAGGGATTTTGCACAAGGGAAGCAATACAAAGAGAACAGGATACTTTCTCATACAAGTACATGGTATAGCAAGGATATACCAGGAATAGGAAATGTTAGGGTGACATCTTCTTTATTCTTCCAATCTTTGGACAGGTAAATCATAATATAAACATGTTTCGTCTTTGTATTTGCTCTTTCGGCTCCGGGGGGGACCAATAAAGAAAATTTTCTTTGGTTAACTGAAAAATACATTAAAGAAAAGACAGAAAAGAACTGTAGACTGAAGCAGAATTTCTAAGCAGCATCCACATCAAATTGTCCACCCACGGTCCCCCGGAGAACAATGGAACCGACTAATCCTTTATATACACACGCCACAGCGCACAGATAATTCCGCAACAACCTAAGCGCAAGTGATCAACAGATTAGGAACGTGTGACAAGCGTTGCAATTCAAGGGATAAAACTTCCTTAAAGCTGAACTCCGGCTCCAGCGTCAACTATGGCTAATATAGTAGTGGTGGGATCGGGGCTGGGGCAAGGGAGGGGCAGGAGGGGCAGGATGCCCCAGGGGCAGTGTTTTCATATGGAAGGCTATGGTGCACTCTGTATGTGGGTAAGAGAACTGGGCGCGCACTTTACAGAGAGAGATGTGATTTGTCATCTTCGCCCTAGGTGTTGGATGGCTTTCTTCCGGCACTGGGTGGGGTGGTTGACTTCTGACCTTCTCTTAAGTCTTGTACAGTTGTAAAAGCTCCTCTCCTATACTGAAATGGCCTACTCTGATTTCATTGCTCCTCACAGTGTGCATTAAAAACTGTAGAAATACTGATTTTTAGGTACCGCATTTATCGGCGTATAACACGCACCCCAGGTTTAGGAGGGAATATTAAGGAAAAAACTTTTAGGAGGGAAGTTTAAGGAAAAAAACTTTTAGGAGGGAAGTTTAAGGGAAAAAAACGTACATTTACCGTATTTATCGGCGTATAACACGCACCTTTTCCCCCTTAAAAACAGGGGAAAGTCGTGGGTGCGTGTTATACGCCGATACCCCCAAAAAAAGTGACAAAAATGGCAAGCGCCGCCGAAAAATAGCGAGCACTGCCGAAAAAGACCGAATCGCGGCCGAAAAAAACCGAAGCGGCCTCGGAAAAGACCGAGCCGACTGTTCGGCTCCGCTCGTAGTCCCGCCTACCTGCGCTCGCTCCGGAAACAGCAGGGAGGCGGGACCGCGAGCGGAGCCGAACAGACGGCTCGGTCTTTTCCGGGCCGCTTCAGTCTTTTTCGGCGGCGCTTCGGTCTTTTTCTAGGGCGCACGCGACAGAGCGTCTCGGCGGCGGGAAATTTAAACCCGGACAAGACTGCAAATGACGCTGGCAAGCTACAATGACACTGGGCAAGCTACAATGACACTGGGCAAGGCTGCAAATGACGCTGGGCAAGCTGCAAATGACGCTGGGCAAGCTGCAATGACACTAGGCAAGCTGCAATGACACTGGGCAAGGCTGCAAATGACACTAGGCAAGCTGCAATGACACTGGGCAAGGCTGCAAATGACGCTGGGCAAGGCTGCAAATGACGCTGGGCAAGCTGCAAATGACGCTGGGCAAGCTGCAAATGACGCTTAAATGTACGTTTTTTTTTTCCCCTAAACTCCCCTCCTAAAACTTTTTTTCCTTAAAATGCCCTCCTAAACTTGGGGTGCGTGTTATACGCCGGTGCGTGTTATACGCCGATAAATACGGTAAATGCCCATCAATGCAGCCTCATCAGTGTCCATCTGCAGCCTTGTCCATCATTGCAGCCTTGCCCAGTGCCTTTGCAGCTTTGCCCAGTGCAGCCTTGCCCAGCGCCTTTGCAGCCTTGCCCAGTGCAGCCTTGCCCAGTGCCTTTGCAACATTGCTAGTCTAGTTGCAGCACTGCCCTTTAAAATTGGTGCCGACTGAGCGGAGAGGAGCGAGCGCCGCCAACATACAGAAAGCCGAGTGTACTTTCGGCTAGTCTTGGCTCCTCTCGCAGTCCCGCCCACCTCCACTGATTGCGAGAGGAGCGAGCGCCGACAACATACAGAAATCCGAGTGTACTTCGGCTAGACTCGGCTCTGCTCACAGTCAGGGGCGGGACTGCGAGAGGAGCCGAGACTAGCCGAAGTACACTCGGCTTTCTGTATGTTGTTGGCGCTCGTTCCTCTCGCAATCAGTGGAGGCGGGACTGCGAGAGGAGCCGAGTAAAGTCGAAGTACACTCGGCTTTCTGTATCTCGGCTCCGCCCGCTCCTATCTTCAGAATCAGCGGGAAATCAGCGGGGATCGGCGTATAACACGCACCAACGATTTCCCCCTGATTTTAAGGGGAAAAAAGTGCATGTTATACGCCTATAAATACGGTATATGAGAGCAAGATTTGGTACTTTATGTGAAACATGCAGCCAGGGAGGCAGCAACGCACAGTGATGTCCGGTGGATAAACCATAATTGTGACCATATATATTGCATAGTGACAAAATACATACAATCTGATATAGTAAAACAAGGAAACTTTAATTCCATGATATAATACATAGTAGTATAATAGCATATTGGCTATATTGGCATACCAACATAATGGTATCACAGTAGTAAGATCGTAAAAACTCCAGACTTATTAACGGCTTCAGCCCCAGAAGATTTTACCCCCTTCCTGACCAGAGCACTTTTTGCGATTTGGCACTGCGTCGCTTTAGCTGACAATTGCGCGGCCGTGCGACGTGGCACCCAAACAAAATTGACGTCCTTTTTTCCTCACAAATAGAGCTTTCTTTTGGTGGTATTTGATCACCTCTGCGGTTTTTATTTTTTGCGCTATACACAAAAAGAGAATGACGATTTTGAAGAAAAAGCATTATTATTTTACTTTTTGCTATAATAAATATCCCCCAAAAATATATAAAAAAAAACTAATTTTTTCCTCAGTTTAGGCCGATATGTATTCTTCTACATATTTTTGATAAAAAAATATTGCAATAAGCGTATGTTGATTGGTTTGCGCAAAAGTTATAGCGTCTACAAAATAGGGAATATATTTATGGCATTTTTATTATCATTTTTTTTATTAGTAATGGCGGCGATCTGCGATTTTTACCGTGACTGCGATATTATGGCGGACACATCGGACACTTTTGACACTATTTTGGGACCATTGTCATTTGTACAGCGATTAGTGCTATAAAAAATGCACTGATTACTGTGTAAATGACACTGGCAGGGAAGGGGTTAAACACTAGGGGGCGATCAAGGGGTTAAGTGTGTCCTAGGGAGTGATTCTAACTGTGGGGGGGTGGGCTATCACTCACATGACAGTGATCACTGCTCCCGATGACAGGGAGCAGTGATCTCTGTCATGTCACTAGGCAGAACAGGGAAATGCCTTGTTTACATAGACATCTCCCCGTTCTGTGGTTCCGTGACACGATCGCTGGGAGACTGGCGGACATCGAGTCCGCGTGTCCCAGGGGCACGGCCACGCTGTATGTGTGCACGTGCCCGCTAGCCCTGCAAATTAAAGGAGACATACAGGTATGCCCATTTGCCCACTGCTGCCATTGTGCCAACGTATATTGGCGTGCAGCGGTCGGCAAGTGGTTAATGCGTGTCTCCACAGTAATAGACATAATTTGTATTAAAATTGGTAGAATCCAAAAGAACATGTTATAGGTAGTATATAAAAGTAGCATAGAAGGCATCAGATAGCTCGGCGCGTTTCGTTGCTACGTTGCCATTCTTCAGGAGCAGATGCTGTGTAGATGTCTATAGAAGTATTATGCTGCTGATCATTTATGTTCCAGAAAGTACTGAGGCCACCAAAAAGATTATTAAGTATTAAAGGTAAGTATTAGGATAATAATTAAAAGGAATAGTACAAGAGTAAGTCCCCCACTCATACTTACAGACCAATCATGAGTCTGGGCACGGGTAATGGAGGTCAAGGCCCAGCCGGGTGGGTCATTAGCCCCGGGAGCTGAGGTGGTGATCCCCATAACACAGATAGAATAACTCCCCAGGAAAGGAACCCCATGGATGGTGGTGGGTAGTGGGAGCCACACGTAGAAAGCCCATCTGTAAAAAAAAAAAATATATATATATATATATATATATACAGTGGTGTGAAAAAAGTGTTTGCCCCCTTCCTCATTTCCTGTTCCTTTGCATGTTTGTCACACTTAAGTGTTTCGGAACATCAAACCAATTTAAACAATAGTCAAGGACAACACAAGTAAACACAAAATGCAATTTGTAAATGAAGGTGTTTATTATTAAAGGTGAAAAAAAATCCAAACCATCATGGCCCTGTGTGAAAAAGTGATTGCCCCCTAAACCTAATAACTGGTTGGGCCACCCTTAGCAGCAACAACTGCAACCAAGCGTTTGCGATAACGTGCAATGAGGCTTTTACAGCGTCCTGGAGGAATTTTGGCCCACTCATCTTTGCAGAATTGTCCTAATTCAGTTACATTAGAGGGTTTTCGAGCATGAACGGCCTTTTTAAGGTCATACCACAACATCTCAATAGGATTCAGGTCAGGACTTTGGCTAGGCCACTCCAAAGTCTTCATTTTGTTTTTCTTCAGCCATTCGGTGGTGGACTTGCTGGTGTGTTTAGGATCATTGTCCTGCTGCAGAACCCAAGTTCGTTTCAGCTTGAGTACACGAACAGATGGTCGGACATTCTCCCTCAGGATCTCTTGGTAGACAGCAGAATTCATAGTTCCTTTTATCACGGCAAGTCTTCCAGGTCCTGAAGCAGCAAAACAGCCCCAGACCATCACACTACCACCACCATATTTTACTGTTGGTATAATGTTCTTTTTCTGAAATGCAGTGTTCCTTCTACGCCAGATATACTTGGACACACACCTTCCAAAGAGTTCCACTTTTGTCTCATCGGTCCACAGAATGTTGTCCCAAAAGTCTTGGGGATCATCAAGATGTGTTGTGGAGAAATTGAGACGAGCTTTGATGTTCTTTTTGCTCAGCAGTGGTTTTCTCCTTGGAACTCTGCCATGCAGGCCATTTTTGCCCAGTCTTTTCCTGATGGTGGAGGCATGAACGCTGACCTTAACTGAGGCAAGTGAGGCCTGCAGTTCCTTGGACGTTGTTGTGGGGTCTTTTGTGACCTCTTGGATGAGTCGTCGCTGCGCTCTTGGGGTAATTTTGGGCGGCCGGCCACTCCTGGGAAGGTTCACCACTGTTCCATGTCTTCGCCATTTGTGGATAATGGCTCTCACTGTGGTTCGCTGGATTCCCAAAGCTTTGGAAATGGCTTTATAACCCTTTCCAGACTGATAGATCTCAATTACTTTCTTTCTCAATTGTTCCTGAATTTCTTTGGGTCTCGGCATGATGTGTAGCTTTTAAGGATCTTCTGGTGGACCTTACTGTGTCAAGCAGCTCCTATTTAAGTGATGCCTTGATTGTGAACAGGTGTGGCAATAATCAGGCCTGGGTGTGGCTAGAGAAATTGAACTCAGGTGTGGACAACCACAATTATAGTATGTTTTAACAAGGGGGGGCAATCACTTTTTCACACAGGGCCATGATGGTTTGGATTTTTTTTCACCTTTAATAATAAACACCTTCATTTACAAATTGCATTTTGTGTTTACTTGTGTTGTCCTTGACTATTGTTTAAATTGGTTTGATGTTCCGAAACACTTAAGTGTGACAAACATGCAAAGGAACAGGAAATGAGGAAGGGGGCAAACACTTTTTCACACCACTGTATATATATGTGTATTAAAGCATAGGAATGTATATATAGAGGTGACTGATACTGATTTTTACTTGTAATCAAAAAGTGCCAGAAAATGCTTGGCCCCTTAAGAGGCTAGTTACTAATAACTAATTCTGAACTTGGTCTTCTTATCCATCAGTGTCATGTCTGCAGAGGACGCGCACTCACGCAGAAGAACGACTGTTCAAGAGCCTATTCAGAGGGTATAATCGATGGTCCAGGCCAGTACCAAATACCTCAGATGTCGTCATTGTCAAGTTTGGATTGTCTATTGCCCAGCTCATAGATGTGGTGAGTGCAATACTGATCAATCCTCTAAAATGCTAATGTCCTTCATGATGGCCAAAGTATATGGGCATATGTATCCCTTGTTAGTCAGGGGCCAATCCACTCAAATGGCATTACAGATTACTGTTTCTAAGGAGAACTCCCGAACAGGGAAACTGTTCTAACCCGAATGGCAAAACCCCATTGAAGTTCCCATTTTGAAGGCTTAAATGTAAATAATTGGCCATAAAAGGGTACTGCCCTGGGGGACATGTATCAATAAAAAATATACTAAAAAATAATAATTTTTTCAAGAGCACGGATTTTAATTATGCTTAAAGTGCAACAATAAAAATGAAAAATGTGTTTAAATATAGTGCCTGGGGGTCCCCTTATTGTGCCTGTAAATTGACGCATCTGCAGCATGCATAAAACATGCTACAGCAGAAATGAAATTTCTAAAGACAAAAAAAAGAGTCGGATCACATTTAAATAACTTGCAATTTCCGGCACCCGGCTATTAAAAAAAAAAAACGTCATGGGGTCCCCCCACAGTCCATACCAGGCCCTTCGGGTCTGGTATGGATTTGGAGGGGAACCACATGCCAAAGTGTAAAAAAAAAATGTAAAAAAAAAAAATGTAAAAAAAACTAAAAAAAAAAAACGGCGTGGGACCCCCCCCCCCCCCCCCCCCAAAATCCACACCAGATTCTTATCCAGGCATGCAGCCTGGCAGGTCAGGAAAGGGGGGGATGAGTGAGTGCCCCCCCTCCTGAACCATACCAGGCCATATGCCCTCAACATTGGGGAGGTGGGTGCTTTGAGGCCAAGAGGACAAGGGCCTCTTCCCAACAACCCTGGGTTGTGGTTGTTGGGATCTGTGGGTGGGGGGGGGGGCTTATCGGAATCTGGAAGCCCCCTTTAACAAGGGGGCTCCCAAATCCTGCCCCTTCCCCCTCCTATGTGAATGGGTATCGGGTACACAGTACCCCTACCCATTCACCAAAAAAAGTTTACAAAAGTAATAAACACAAGAGATGATTTTTGACAAACCCTTTATTCAAAAATAAAAAAATAGTGTCACTCAATATAAATTCATCATCAATCCCAGTCTCGCCGGACCCGAAAAAAAATAATTAAAAAATGCTTTTGGCTCTCGCCATTTGCTCACTCTGTGCTTTGACATTTCTTATATAGGCAAGGCTGCATGCCTGGATAAGAGTCAGGTATGGATTTTGGGGGAGACCCCCATGCCATTTTTTTTTTATATTGCTTTGGGGTTCCCCACCAAATCCATACCAGACCCAAAGGGGGGAACCCATTGACAGCTGATGACTCATCGGTTGTTAAGGATGTCGCGGCTGGCTTCCCGGCCCCACTCCTAAACAACTGGCTTACACTGCGCCCTGATTGGGCAAGGCTTTGCCCAATCAGGGTGTAAAATGCACTGTGCATTGCAGGGTGTTCATCGGGGCATTTCTCCATTCTCCCCATTCTCCATTATCCACCGATGTAATTGATGGTCAGAGAGAAGAATGATCCTTACATTGGTGGTCAGCGAGAAGAATTCTCCTTACATTGGTGATCAGTGGGAAGAATGTTCCTTACATTGGTGATCAGTGGGAAGAATGTCCCTTACATTGGTGATCAGTGAGAAGAATGCTCCTTACATTGGTGATCAGTGGGAAGAATGTCCCTTACATCGGTGATCAGTGAGAATAATGTCCCTTACAATGGTGATCAGTGAGAATAATGTCCCTTACATTGGTGATCAGTGGGGAGAATGTCCCTTACATTGGTGATCAGTGAGAAGAATGTTCCTTACATTGGTGATCAGTGAGAAGAATGTTCCTTACATTGGTGATCAGTGAGAATAATGTCCCTTACATTGGTGATCAGTGAGAAGAATGGTTCTTACATTGGTGATCAGTGAGAATAATGTCCCTTACATTGGTGATCAGTGAGAAGAATGCTCCTTACATTGGTGATCAGTGGGAAGAATGTTCCTTACATTGGTGATCAGTGGGAAGAATGCTCCTTACATTGGTGATCAGTGGGAAGAATGTTCCTTACATTGGTGATCAGTGGGAAGAATGTTCCTTACATTGGTGATCAGTGAGAATAATGTCCCTTACATTGGTGACCAGTGGGAAGAATGTCCCTTACATCGGTGATCAGTGAGAATAATGTCCCTTACATTGGTGGTCAGTGAGAATAATGTCCCTTACATTGGTGATCAGTGGGGAGAATGTCCCTTACATTGGTGATCAGTGAGAAGAATGTCCCTTACATTGGTGATCAGTGGGGAGAATGTCCCTTGCATTGGTGATCAGTGAGAAGAATGTTCCTTACATTGGTGATCAGTGGGAAGAATGTCCCTTACATTGGTGATCAGTGGGAAGAATGTCCCTTACATTGGTGATCAGTGGGAAGAATGTCCCTTACATTGGTGATCAGTGGGAAGAATGTTCCTTACATTGGTGATCAGTGGGAAGAATGTCCCTTACATTGGTGATCAGTGGGGAGAATGTCTCTTACATTGGTGATCAGTGAGAAGAATGTTCCTTACATTGGTGGTCAGTGGGAAGAATGTTCCTTACATTGGTGGTCAGTGGGAAGAATGTTCCTTACATTGGTGATCAGTGAGAAGAATGCTCCTTACATTGGTGACCAGTGGGAAGAATGTCCCTTACATTGGTGGTCAGTGGGAAGAATGCTCCTTACATTGGTGATCAGTGGGAAGAATGCTCCTTACATTGGTGATCAGTGAGAAGAATGTTCCTTACATTGGTGATTAGTGGGACCAATGCTCCTTACATTGATGGTCAGAAGTCCCACTAACCACCAATGTAAGGATCATTCTTCCCACTGACCACCAATGTAAGGGACATGCTTCCATCTTGCTGTCTATGGATCTACCATAAAGTAATTTTTTTTCTTCAAACAAGCCTATAGGTGAACCCTGTTCTGGTCCCAAGTTGCTACCTCTTTGATAGCAACAAAGAAAGTGCTTTCCAGGCGATAAATTCTTAGATGCGTACTGAGGAACACCAGGTACAAAAGTTCATCTCATTTGAAGAACTTTTTGGAACATTTAATGGTTGTTAAAAGCATAAAATCCAGCCAACGTGTTTCAAGGGAAAAAGAGTCCAAGCCTTCGTCAGGGCTTGAGCAGTCAATGTCAATAAAATTACAGCAGAATGCACTAGGGGACCTGTGTTAAGGTGTGTTGAAGACTAATGTCTCCCGTCAGCACTAAAGGCTGGAGCCTAAGGCTCTGTATTAAAACCACGCTGGAGTGAATTAGCCTAAGGCTTAATCTGCAAGAAGCTGATTTTTCCTAAACCAAATGAAAAAATTTTTTTTTTTAACAATTTTCTCCCTTTTTTGACCAGTCAAGCCCTTCCTCCTGGTGGACTGGCTCTTGGGAGGAGTTATTCAAATATCATATTGATGGGCAGTGCTAGGAGAAGGTCATCTAGAGCCCAGGGCAAACATGCCAAATTGGCAACCCCCCCAAGATGTATGACCATCAATAGATGTATGAGCTCAATACAGCGCCTTGAGGCGATTCAGTTCGCATTGTAGCGCTATACAAGTTATTCATTCATTCATTCATTATGTATCTGCAAAACTCCTTCCCCCCCCCCAAAAAAATAATTGAGCACTAATCTGCATGCTTACCCCCTAAGCATAAATTTCCCCTCCTCCCAAAAACAACCCCCCCCCCCCCTCGAAGTACAAATCCTCTCCCCCTCAAATTTCCCCTCTAAACGCAAATCCTCTCCCCACTCTGAAGCCCCCCCCCCAGCACAAATCCTCCCCAATCCCCCATCCTAGCACAGAGCCTCCCTCCTACCACAAATACCCCCAATCATCCCTGCTAGCACAAATCCCCCCACCGTATGACCTTTACTAGCACAAACCCCCAAAATTCGCCCTCCTAGCACAAATCTTCTACCCCCCTCCCAATACAAATCCCCTCAAACCACTACTCCGAGCACACCTCCCCAAATATTCCCTCCTTGAACAATTTTTATCTCCCTTCCCAACAAAAGTCCCCTCCCCCTAACCTCGTTGTGTTGCCCCCCTTCCCCTCCATCTCACACGATACCACTGTGCCCCGGGCAGCCACCCCTCCTGCCCACCCCTTGTCTTGGCCCCCGATGATGGGTGGAGGCCAGTCTGGTGGAGTGGGGGATCCTAGGCAGGATGTTATTGCATGCAGTCCACCATAGTTAACGCCCACATGCGACTTTCGATACACTTTTTTTTCTATAGCTTTTATGAATAAAGTCACTGGTGATCCTGCCATGAAGGTATTTATTCAAGCACTTCCTGTTATAGGGTGACAATGCTCAATGCACTGCAACACACATAACGTGGGCTGCAAAGTACCACATTGGAAAGGGTTGAATGGGCACAGAGCCTTCGCCTCTAAGAAGCCTAGAAAACCATTTGGCCGGCGTTGGGTGTTACATAGTAGATACAATGTGCGCTGATGTCTTCATAGAAGTGCGCTTCCCCAACACATACCGTTTCATAGTCACCATGGCAAACCCTTGAAATGAAGGTTTTATTCTGGGTCAGTCCGGTGTACACAATTACCCAGCAATGTGGATTTATCTCGTAATCCCGCACATAATAAGGATTCGATTTTTTATTTTTTATACGTTATCAAGCAGTACAGAAGGAGAGGTGATAGAAAATGGATAAACAGCCATTGTGTGCCCAACACCGCCAATACACTTCCATAGTAACAGAATGTGAATAGGTAGAAGGCCGACGCTTTCTGCTCATTGCGTCACGCCATATCCCCATGCAGCAAATACCATCAATGGAATGGATTTAAGCCTTTCAGTGACATAAGATGGTTTCCACGTGTGATGCTGTGTTCGGGATTTCAGGGAATTTATTTGCTTTCAAAAAATTTACAAAGTTACTTTTTTGTTTAGTTTTTACTTGTTTATTTTTTATTTTTTTATTTGTTTCATTTTTTGGGTTATTTTTTTGTCTCACTTCAAACCATTTCTTGTATAAACTGGGTCTCTACATAGTGTTGTAAACAATATCATCTCATATTCTACCAATGAATATTGGGACATCAGGCATTACTCTTTTCTATGGTGCCTTGCTCATCATGTATGTCATTTCTCTGGAATACCCACAATGAATAATTAAAAAAAAAAAAAAAGTTGAATTTATTTGCATAAAGTTTTTCTGTTGTTGTATTTATTAATATGTATCATAATTTATTATATTTTTTGTAATTATTATCATTTATCCCAGTTTATCATTATTATTATTTTCACTACAATAAAACATATGATGATATTTTAATATGAAGTTATTTGTGTTCATTCCTTAAAAGCCCCGTTCCCTTTATTTATTTCTGCATTAATATTGTTATCAATTATTATTAATAATTACCTTGAAATCAGTTTGTATCCGACTTTTACATTTTTAAGAGACTTCTTTTTGATTCATTAATAATATATTATAATATATAATTATATATACAGTGGTGTGAAAAAGTGTTTGCCCCCTTCCTCATTTCCTGTTCCTTTGCATGTTTGTCACACTTAAGTGTTTCGGAACATCAAACCAATTTAAACAATAGTCAAGGACAACACAAGTAAACACAAAATGCAATTTGTAAATGAAGGTGTTTATTATTAAAGGTGAAAAAAAATCCAAACCATCATGGCCCTGTGTGAAAAAGTGATTGCCCCCTAAACCTAATAACTGGTTGGGCCACCCTTAGCAGCAACAACTGCAACCAAGCGTTTGCGATAACGTGCAATGAGGCTTTTACAGCATCCTGGAGGAATTTTGGCCCACTCATCTTTGCAGAATTGTCCTAATTCAGTTACATTAGAGGGTTTTCGAGCATGAACGGCCTTTTTAAGGTCATACCACAACATCTCAATAGGATTCAGGTCAGGACTTTGGCTAGGCCACTCCAAAGTCTTCATTTTGTTTTTCTTCAGCCATTCGGTGGTGGACTTGCTGGTGTGTTTAGGATCATTGTCCTGCTGCAGAACCCAAGTTCGTTTCAGCTTGAGTACACGAACAGATGGTCGGACATTCTCCTTCAGGATCTCTTGGTAGACAGCAGAATTCATAGTTCCTTTTATCACGGCAAGTCTTCCAGGTCCTGAAGCAGCAAAACAGCCCCAGACCATCACACTACCACCACCATATTTTACTGTTGGTATAATGTTCTTTTTCTGAAATGCAGTGTTCCTTCTACGCCAGATATACTTGGACACACACCTTCCAAAGAGTTCCACTTTTGTCTCATCGGTCCACAGAATGTTGTCCCAAAATCTTGGGGATCATCAAGATGTGTTGTGGAGAAATTGAGACGAGCTTTGATGTTCTTTTTGCTCAGCAGTGGTTTTCTCCTTGGAACTCTGCCATGCAGGCCATTTTTGCCCAGTCTTTTCCTGATGGTGGAGACATGAACGCTGACCTTAACTGAGGCAAGTGAGGCCTGCAGTTCCTTGGACGTTGTTGTGGGGTCTTTTGTGACCTCTTGGATGAGTCGTCGCTGCGCTCTTGGGGTAATTTTGGGCGGCCGGCCACTCCTGGGAAGGTTCACCACTGTTCCATGTCTTCGCCATTTGTGGATAATGGCTCTCACTGTGGTTCGCTGGATTCCCAAAGCTTTGGAAATGGCTTTATAACCCTTTCCAGACTGATAGATCTCAATTACTTTCTTTCTCAATTGTTCCTGAATTTCTTTGGGTCTCGGCATGATGTGTAGCTTTTAAGGATCTTCTGGTGGACCTTACTGTGTCAAGCAGCTCCTATTTAAGTGATGCCTTGATTGTGAACAGGTGTGGCAATAATCAGGCCTGGGTGTGGCTAGAGAAATTGAACTCAGGTGTGGACAACCACAGTTATAGTATGTTTTAACAAGGGGGGCAATCACTTTTTCACACAGGGCCATGATGGTTTGGATTTTTTTTCACCTTTAATAATAAACACCTTCATTTACAAATTGCATTTTGTGTTTACTTGTGTTGTCCTTGACTATTGTTTAAATTGGTTTGATGTTCCGAAACACTTAAGTGTGACAAACATGCAAAGGAACAGGAAATGAGGAAGGGGGCAAACACTTTTTCACACCACTGTATATATATATATATATATATATATATATATATATATATATTACTGTATGTACTGTGTGTGTGTGTATATAAATATATATATATATATATATATATATATATATATATATATATATATATATATATATATATATATATATATATATATATATATATATATTACATATTACCAATTGTTATTTTATCATTTTAGCATTAAATTTTTTTGTAATTTTTGTAAAAAAATTTAATGGAATTATTTTTATATATATATATATATATATATATATATAATATATATATATATATAATCATAAAATATAAATACAAAGTAACAGGAAGGTCAAGGTAGGAACTTTTCTTACTGTACCAGAATCTTTCAGCCGGTCCGGCGATACCGTAAGGTTCAATACTGTGGATTCAATCAATGTCCATGGCAGCTCAGCTTCCCGGATCTTACCGAGCAGCCAGCCTCGTGCGTGGCCCTCTTCTGAAGAGTCCTCCCCTGGTTGCATGTAGAGTTGCTGGGCCTCTCCAAACCCGAGACGGCACCGGAAAAACTATTTAGAATCCTCCCTCCAGTTACTGCGCCTCAAACTAGCCAGTTCCGAGGCTTGGAAACGGATGGATCCACACCCCAGGCCATGAGGGCCTCTGGGGGCTGGTCAGGAGGACCAGGTTCACAGAGTCAGCAGCAACTTCTGGACCGGAACCCAGAAGCACGTGACTTCAGCTCCTTAAGTACCCTCTCCTGGGATACACAGCGAGACAAACGCGCCCACTGATTGGCTCCGAGAAGAGATTGGTACCCAATGCGTCCAAGCAGACTGCGTTCTAGGGCCTCTCACAGGTGCAAACCCCACCTATGACCAGGCAGAACCTCAATACAGCCCAGCCAAACTGATGCCAAAGCATAATTTATATATATATTATATATATATAATATATATATAAATTCCATTACCAGTTTTTACAAAATTACAAAAAATTAAATGCTAAAATTATAAAATAACAATTATTAAAGTTAACATATACATAATGTATTAAAAAATCCAAGTTCAGTTTTTTTTGTATATACTTTTTCTGTTTCATTTTAATTTATTATCATTATTATTAATTAATTACCTTAAAAGCAGTTTGTTTCCAACCTTTACATTTAACCTTTTCTTGATATATTTTTATTTTATATTTTATACTATGAATTTTACGAGTGCATGAGTCCTCAATTTTTTTTTAGATTTGCATAGAGCACTAATCTCTATAATTCTTCTTTCCTATTGCTGTTACCATGAGTACATCACCTTACCGGCTAATTTCCATAGACATCTCACATAGTATATCTCAGCAGCTATACATTAAGGGAGACGTGCCTTTTTTTGCCTGTACTGCAGATCTATGAGTGCTGAATGTGTGAACAGGCGGTGATTAATATGAAATAAATCCTACACAGTTCAATACACGTGTAATCTATCAATTACTGGTGTGTATGGCGTTCACTGCGGCTGTCATGTTCAGTAAAAGGAGCAAAGGAGGATGAGGAATATGGAGCATTGGATAAATGAAGGCTGACCTGTGTGACATTGCAGTGCAATAATGTTGAGTAATCTACATGTTATTCCACAAATGTATTGATAGCAGTAGGTGACAATCAAATGTACACCATTTGGTAACATATCTTCATTAGTTTAAAACTAGTTTTATTGGTTTCATGACATAGATCACTGTTTCTCAAGTCATGGTACCCTTTAAATGTATGCAAAATCTTAAGGTACCCCAGTCTAAAACTTAAAAAAAAAAAAAAAATATGTAAATGTTACTTATCAATGTGAAACCTGAGTCTACAATGGTTGCACACAACTGTCGTGATGAAATAAATGTCACATCAGAAGCCCATCACATCAGAGGTCCCCCACATCACATCACAGGTCACCCCAATTACATCAGAGGTCCCTCCTTCACATCAGAGGTCCCTCCTTCACATCAGAGGTCCGTCCTTCACATCAGAGGTCCCCCATTAAATCAGAGGCCTCCCCATCACATCAGAGGTCCCTCATTACATCAGAGACCTCCCCATCAAATTAAAGGTCTTTATTCAGATTAGAGATCACATCAGAGGTTCCCCCATCACATCAGCTGTCCCCCATAACATCAGAGGCCCCTCCTTCACATCAGAGTTCCCCCATTACATTAGAGGTCCCCTTCACGTCAGTGTCCCCCAATCACATTAGAGGACCCCAATCCCATTAAGATCTCCCTTCACATCAGTGTCCCCCCATTACATCAGAAGTCCCCCATCACAACAAAATCTCTCTTCTTGTCAGTTACCCCAATCACATCAGAGGTCCTCCATCACATTAGAGGTCCCCAATTACATCAGAGTTCCCCCATCACATCAGAGGTCCCTCATTACATCAGAGACCTCCCCATCAAATTAGAGATCACATCAAAGGTTCCCCCATAACATCAGGGGCCCCTTCTTCACATCAGAGGTCCCCCATCACATTAGAGGTCCCCTTCACGTCAGTGTCCCCCAATCACATTAGAGGTCCCCCATCCCATTAAGATCTCCCTTCACATCAGTGTCCCCCCATTACATCAGAAGTCCCCCATCACAACAAAATCTCTCTTCTTGTCAGTTACCCCAATCACATCAGAGGTCCCCCATTAAATCAGAGGTCCCCAATTACATCAGAGGTCCCCCATCACATCAGAGGTCCCTCATTACATCAGAGACCTCCCCTTCAAATTAGAGGTACTCATTCAAATTAGAGATCACATCAGAGGTTCCCCCATAACATCAGGGGCCCCTCCTTCACATCAGAGGTCCCCCATCACATTAGAGGTCCCTCTTCACGTCAGTGTCCCCCAATCATATTAGAGTTCCCCCATCCCATTAAGATCTCCCTTCGCGTCAGTGTCCCCCCATTACATCAGAGGTCCCCCCATCACCCCAAGATCTCCCTTTATGTCAGTTTCCCCATCACATCAGAGGTCCCTCCATCACATCAGAGGTCCCTCCATCACATCAGAAGCCCCCCTTTAAATCAGAGATCCCTCCATCACATCAAAAGTTCCCCTTTATATCAGAATTCCCGCTTTTATGCCAGAGGCCAGCATTACATCAGAGCTCTCCCTGTACACTATAACCCCCCCTATACAGCTGAGGCCCCTTTATCGCCATAGGGTCCTCTTATCATTGAGTCCGAGGCCCCCATCACATCATGGCATCAGAGCCCTCTCTTCACATCAGATTCCCTATTCACGTCTTAGGCCCACATCACGTCAGAGGTCTCCCTACACAACAGAGTCCCCCCGTCACATCAAAGTCCTTGCTATACATCAGAGGCCCTCTGTCACTACAGAGTCCTCCTATCACAGAGATCATCACATCAAAGGTTCCCCTTCACAACTGATTTTTTATTTACACCAAAGACCCCACTATAGTGTGTAGAGCAGTGGTCTCAAACTGGTGGCCCTCCAGCTGTTGCAAAACTACAAGTCCCATCAGGCCTCTGCCTGTGGGGGGTCATGCTTGTAACTGTCAGCCTTGCAATGCCTCTTGGGACTTGTAGTTTTGCAACAGCTGGAGGGCCGCCTGTTTGAGACCCCTGGTGTAGAGAGACCTCTGATGTAATATGAGAGGTCTCTGTACACACTATAGTCCCCCCATTACATCAAAGTACCCCCTATACATCAGAGGCCTGACACCCCCACCCCATCACCACAGAGTCCCCCATCCCCACAGAGTCTGAGGTTCCCCATCACATCAGAGCCCTCTCTTCACATTAGATTCCCTGTTCACATTTTAGGCCCACATCATGTCAGAGGTCTCCCCATCACATCAAAGTCCTCACTATACCTCAGAGATCCCACCCCCCATTACACCGGAGCCCCCCTGACAAAGTTCCCTCAATCAGAACTTATCCATCACATCAGAGTCTACCATCACCACAGAATCCCCCACCAAGTCCTCTCATCCATTTCTGATGCAGAGCAAACTGGGTCTAATGCTCGCGGCACTCCAGGAAATAAACCTAAATGGCACCATGGTTCAAAAGCATGACTACAGATCGGTATTTTGGTAGAGATTTATAGCATATAATACAGATTTACACTATGCACATGTCTACATAATACAGACCATTCCCATAAGCTATCATGTCAAGCATAGTTCAAATTTAATTTAATAAATAAAAAAAATTGGAAGAGGTAATGACCTGGGAAAAGGGAAGAAGGACAACAAAGGTGACATATTGGGTCAATTGCTTACGCCAATAACACAAGTCATGTTTCAACTGAAAGGTTTGCCTTGGAGTGTCAGAGCCACTCATCCCACTGGCAGTGGAATGTTTTCAGAGCATTCTGTGTATAGGCACTATAGACATTGACAATTACTTCAAAGAAGTCAGGGGTCATTAACTGGTCCTCAATGACTAATTATCATTCATCTAACAGAAAACAAATGGGCCACTATAGTTTCTATAATTAGCTGAATAAAGGTCTACCACTATGGTCAACGGGGCTAAAAGGGTGATAAGACTATCTGTTTCCCCCATCACGTCACATTCCCCTATCCATCACATCATGGTTGCCCCATCACATCAGAGTCCCTCCATCACTTCAGCAAGTTCCCTTAATCACAGAATCCTCTCCTCACATCAGAAGCCCCACTTTTCCCATAAGAGTCCCCCTATACATCAGAATTTTGCCTTGTAATTAGGAGCGTATACATTTACTATTGTGCACTATTGATTTCACAGACTCTAATAGCAATAAGATGATTGTTTATGCTTGAAAATAGATAGTTTGTCAACTTGGAAGTGAGTTTCTTGGACACAGAATATATTTCTAGGGTTTTTACAAGAGTCGTCTCAAAGGGCTTTATGTTTGTATGAGCTGTTCAATCCTTTAGCATTAATTGACCAGCGTTTAAGTACCATGTTTGTGATGGTGGTGACTCAGTTGTGAAGTGTTTGTTCTAGATGGAATGAAAGGTCTAAATACCTCTTATGGCCCTGTGACGTAAAGAAACCGCTGTAGCAAATGGAATTCGACATCCTCCTGATTGCAGACTGCCATAAACCATAAAGTGCGAGGTCAAGTCATCTTGAAATACTTGAGGATACAAATGGAAAACAACTGGTAACAAAACACCCAAGAAGGATCAATGTAAAAAACATGAGACTCTTGGTTTCTCGATTTCGTAGACTTCATAACATCGCTGTGAAGATTAAGAGGGCAGATGAGCAAGTGCAGCATAATCACAGCACAATTCAAATGTTCATATTTGTCAGGATCGAGTTGTAAACGCACAGAGGGAACTGAGGGCGTTGAAGCAATTGGTAACAATGAGGTTGTAGGCTCATTCAGGTGGACATCTGCTAGTAGATCATGGATTGTGGTTGTTGCTTTCATCTTAAGGGTAAAGGCCCTATTGTATGTTGGAGACAGTGGGAGCATCCCCATTTTTGGTTACCAGCAGTTTGAAAGGCTACCCCCATCGCTATGGAATTTTGCAGTTGCTGAATGCCACATACACACGATCGGAATCCTCATCGGTAAAAGCTCTGATGGTTTTCCCGTCGGAATTCCGATGGAATTTCACTGAAACTGTCTTGCCTACACACGGTCACACCAAATTCCGACAGTCAATACACCGCGATATACAACACGTTCGACGGCACTATAAAAGGGAAGTTTAATGCTTCCAAGCATGCGTCGAATTGTTTCTGAGCATGTGTCGGAATTGCATACACACGATCGGAAAATCCGATAGAAAGGTTTTCCGTCGGAAAAATTAAGAACAGGCTCTCAATCCAGTCCGTCGGAAATGCTGACAGAAAAAGGCCGATATACACACGGTTGGAAAATCAGAGGAAATGCTCCCATCGGACTGTTTCCATTGGAAAATCCGGCCGTGTGTACGCAGCATAATGCTTTGGTACGTGGCAGCAGTTGTTTTCCTGCTAGGACTGTGCTTGGGAAAGGTCGATGTAAGGTGTTATCCCTGAATATGGGTCAGTCAGTGGGGATACTGGCAATAACATTTCTATCTGGGAGATGTGGAGGTTTAGTCAATGTCTTTAAAGTCAATCCTTAACATTGGCGTCAGAGGACACAATAAAAGCCCTCAGCGTTGGTGTCAGTTGGCACAATAATAACCCCCAGCATTGGTATCAATGGACACAATAATAACCCACAGAATTGATGTCCATGACCGCAATTCTAACCCCCAGCATTGGTGTCTGTGACTGTAATAATAAACCCAAGCATTGGTGTCAGTGAACACAATAATAACCTCCAGCATTGGTATCAATGAATGCAATAATAATGGCCAGCACTGTTGTCAGTGGATGCAATAATAATGCCCAGTATTGACATCAGTGGCTGCAATAATAACCATCAACATTGGTGTCAGTGGACTCAATAATAACACAGAGCATTGGTGTCAGTGGATGCAATAATAACCCCTTGGACTGGTGCCAGTGGACCCAATAATAACCCCAGCATTGGTATCAGTGGATGCAATAATAACCCCTGGCATTTGTGTCAGTGGACCCAATAATAACCCCCAGCATTGGTAACAGTGGATGCAATAATAACCCCTGGCATTGGTGTCAGTGGATACAATAATAACTCACAGAATTATTATTTTTTTTTTATTATTATACAAGATTTATATAGCGCCAACTGTTTACAACATGGAGGCAGACATTACAGTTACATTACAATTTGGTACAAGAGGAATCAGAGGGCCCTGCTCCTTAGAGCTTACAATCTAGGAGGGAGGATCAATTGATACAAAGGGTAATAGCTGTGGGGGATGAGCTGATGGAGAAAGTAAAACAGTGTATTAGAAGTAGGATAGGCTTCTTTAAGGAGAAGGGTTTCCAGGGACTGTCTAAAGATGGATAGATTAGGGTAGGGAGTTCCAAAGAATGGGAGAAGCTCTGGGGAATTTCTGGAGGCGAGCATGGGAGGAGGTGACAAGGGAGCTAGAGAGCAGGAGGTCTTGGGAGGACCGAAGACAGCAGCTTGGTTGGTATTTTGAGACTAGGCTAGTGATGTAACTGGGGGCAGAGTTGTGGATGGCTTTGCAAATTATTGTTAGTACTTTGAATTTTATTCGTTGGGTGAGTGGAAGCCAGTGGAGGGATTGGCAGAGAGTGGTGGAGAACACTGAATGGTTGGTAAGGTTGATGAGTCTTGCAGCAGCATTTATTATGGACTGAAGGGGGGATAGTCTATGTAAAGGAAATCGAATGAGGTTGGAGTTGCAGTAGTCGAGGTGAGAGATGACTAGGGAGTGAATTAGAAGCTTGGTGGTGTCATTGGTTAAAAAGGGGCATATTCTAGAGATGTTGCAGAGGTTGAGGTGGCATGATTTGGACAGGGATTGGATGCCTGAAAGGACAGTTCAGAGTCTAGGGTTACCTTTAGCACCCTGGCACGTGGGTACGGACTGTTAGTTGTGCCATTAATCTTGACAGAGAGATCAGGGGAAGTGGTACGTGGGGGAGGAAATATTATGAGCTCAGATTTAGATAGATTCAGTTCAAGGAAGTGATGTGACATCCAGACTGATATGTCTGTTAGTAAATTAGTGAAACCTGAGAAGACTGATGGAGTGAGCTGAGGTGTAGAGAGATAGATTTGGGTGTCATCGGCATATAAATGGTAGCGGAAGCCATGGGAGGCTATTAGTTGACCCAGGGAAGATGTGTAGATCGAGAATAGTAGAGGTCCAAGGACAGAACCTTGGGGGACCCCAACGGTAAGGGTAGTTGGAGAGGAGGAAGTGGCGTTTTAAGTGACATTGAAGGTACGGGGAGTAATATTTGAACCAACAGAGAACGCAGCCATGGAGACCAAGCAAATTTTTTTTTTTTTGAGAAGGAGGGGGTGGTCAACTGTATCAAAGGCAGCAGAGAGGATTAGTGTCAGTGGAAACAATAATAACCCCCAGCATTGGTGTTAGTGGACACAATAATAACCCCCAGCATTGGTGTTAGTGGACACAATAATAACCCCCAGCATTGGTGTTAGTGGACACAATAATAACCCCCAGCATTGGTGTTAGTGGACACAATAATAACCCCCAGCCTTGGTGTGAGTGGACACAACAGTAACACCCAGCATTGGTGTCAGTGTATGCAATAATAACCCCCCAGCACTGGTGTCAGTGGACACAATAATATTAACCCCCAGCATTGGTGTCAGTGGATGCAATAATAACCTCAAGCATTGAAGCAAGTGAAAGCAATAATAACCCCCAGCATTGGTAACAGTGGATGCAATAGTAACCCCTGGCATCGATGTCAGTGGATACAATAATAACCCACAGCATTTGTGTAAGTGGACACAATAACCCACAGCATTGGTGTAAGTGGACACAACAATAACCCCCAGCATTGGTAACAGTGGATGCAATAATAACCCCTGGCATTGGTGTCCGTGGATACAATAATAACTTACATAATTAGTGTCAGTGGACACAATAATAACCCCCAGCATTGGTGTAAGTACACACCAATAACCCCCAGCATTGGTGTCAGTGGCTGCAAAAATAATCCCCAACATTAGTGTCAGTGGCACTATTATAACTTTTCCTCACTCTATCCAAAAGCTGGTACAGGGGGTCCCCGAGTTACGAACTCGTTAGGGACTGGCCCCGTGTACGGAAGTCGGAAATGTTCGTAAGTCGGCGCGCATGCGCAGACCGACAAATACGGAGATTTCCGGACATTTCCGATGTTCCGTCTGTTGCCGTTCTGCGCATGCGCGGCAAATTACGGACATTTCCGGCATTTTTCGACGCTCCGTATGGCCGCGCATGCGCAGAACGGCCGAAAGACGCCGAAAACCAGCGAAAAATGGCGGAGGGTCCCCGCAGCACCCCGTTCGTAAGTAGGGGTTGTTCGTAGGTCGGGTGTTCGTAAGTCGGGGACCCCCTGTATTGGCAAATATGGAAGCCAGGTGGATTTCCATCACTGGAGTTTGTAGGTGGGTAAGAAAAATTGAGAGCTTTCATTCCCCAAAATTGTGGTGAAAACCTGGAGACTTTTCATGATTTACTTTCAGGGAAAAAAATCACAATTTTGTTAAAAAAGTAAGTAAGATGGTTTTTGGTGATTTTTTTTCCAATAAAGATTTTTATTGAGCAAAAAATTTGTGGTCGGACTTTCCGCCAACAAATGTTGGCTAGCAGGTTCTCAAATTTTCCGCTAACAAAACTTTGTTGTCAGTCCGATTGTGTGTACACAAATCCGTCGCACAAAAGTTCACGCATGCTCGGGAATCAAGTACGAGCCGGAAGCGCTCAGTCTTGTAAAACTAGCTCTTGTATTGGAGATATCACATGACTATTGAACTTCCTTTTTATCGGCTCGTCGTATATCTTGTACGTCACCACGTTCTGAGGTTCGTAATTGTTGGCCAACATTTGTGTGACCGTGTGTATGCAAGACAAGTTGGAGCCAACAACCTTCGAACAAAAATGCACGGATTTGTTGTCGGAAAGTCCGATCGTGTGTACGGGGCATAAGAGTCAGGGGACTTCATTAGAACATAAAGAAAGGAAAACTGAAAAAAAAGACACTATGAGATCTAAATAATAAAAGTAGGGCTGTGGAAATTAAAGATTAATTCCTCGATTAATCGTTAATTTTTTTGATCGATCAAAATTCTTTTGATCGGTACTCATCTCTCCACCGGCTTCCGGGTCTTCAGGGAGTTTCGTCGGAGATCCGGTGACGTCACGGACATCGACATCTCCGGACTCCTCCCCCTTCCCCAAGTGTCTCCGTCTGCTAACGAAGGGAAGGGGGGGGAGTCCTACGCATGACGTCACCCGCTGCTGCCCTATGGAACTAACATGATTGTCGGCTTTACATGCTGTGTTTTTATCATCTTTATGTGAGTAGTTTGTGTTTGAACACAAAAATGAAATCTTATACTTAAGTGGTGAGCACTTAGATCTTTTCTTTCTACCCATGACCTGGCGCCCTTTCTGAGATCTAAGGAGACGCGAGAGAAGTTTCCGTGTCCATGTTAACCCTTTTGATACCCGCTTGCATGACCACCTGTTTGCACAGGGGTCCATGCCATAAGGTGAGAGTGATTAGTTAGACCGGAGGTGGAGGGATTCTCACGCTACTGTGGAAAAAAAAATGACTTACGTCAGTGCTACAGTTTGAATTTAAAACGTATTTGTGTGAACTGTGAAGTTAAGTCATGGATTGTGGAAACTAACTAGTGTCGGGTGATTGTATATAGTGTATATTTACCACTAACTAATGCAGAGTTGCAATGCAAGGAGATCAGCTAAAAGTAGTTGGATCTGTATGTGCATTATAATTAATCGAAATTAGTCGATTAATTGATTTAAAAAAAAAAAATTGATTAATCAAACACGAAAATTTTAATCAGTAACAGCCCTAAATAAAAGGAAAAATAAATAAACAAATAAGTACACAGGTAAGGGTCAAGAATACCCCTTGGGGGTGTCATAGGTATAGTTTCATTCCCTAAATGGTGGGATACAAACAACAGATATATAGTGGTCAAATTTCCGATGTATATATTCGTTCTGAGAATGTATTCACCCTGTTGTCAGATTATCAAACGCTACAGAATATTTGAACTGGAACCAGGCAGACCATGTTTTATGGAACTTGACGGAAGTTTAATTTGCTATGTCGAGTGTTTCTTCCATTTCCAAAATGTAGTTTACCTGTGTGGGCCCATTCTCTTAGGGAAGGAATTGTCGACATTTTCCAGTATTTGCGGATTAAAGATTTTGTGGCAATCAGAAGGTGTTTGGTCATGGATCATTTGTATCTACCCAAAGGGAAGTTAGAAATATGTAAGAGGCAACATGCGGTTGTGGGTTTAATCTTAGCCCCCGTACACACGGTCAGAAATTCTGACCACAAAATCCGTCCGATTTTTTCCGACGGATTTTGTCCAACACTGGTGTTGCATACACACGGTCGGACAAAGTTGTCGGAAAATCCGATCATTCTGAATGTGGTGACGTTCGTTGCGTATGACGGAACTACGTAGAGGCTAGTAGCCAATAGCTTTGGTTTCGTAATTTGATCTGAGCATGCGTGGCACTTTGTCCATCGGAATTCTCTACACACGATCGGAAAAAGTCCGATAGGACTTTGTTGTCGGAAAATTTGAGAGCAGGATCTCAAATTTTTTCCGTCAGAGATTCCGACGGAAAAAGTCTGATGGAGCCCACACACGGCCGTATTTTCCGACAACATGGTTTGATCGGACATTTTCCGTCGGAATTTCCGACCGTTTGTACGGGGGCTTAGTGTCTTAGAGGATCAATTTGCAGATTTTGCTCCAGTAAGAAGCTATTTTAGGGCAATCCCACCAAATATGAAGCATATCATTTGGTTTCTCCACATCTCCAGCACAGATCCGAAGCCAACGGGTACCATTGTTTTATCTTTGCTGGTGTTGCGTACCAATGTGTCAATAGTTTGTAGGAGTTCTCTTGTAGTCTCATGCCAATTGAGCATGTATGTGCCAAAATGCATGCGTTTTCCCATTGAGAATCTGTGAAGTGTGTTTGGAAAACAGATAACCATTGGCTTCTGAACATGGCCGAGTCCGTAGCGTCAGCCTCCTGAAGATGTGAGTACAATAGGGAGGTGTTTTTTTCAATCTGTTCGCCAGCCTGGCAAACAGATTCAAAGTGTGTAAGATCCCTAGTTAGATTGCCTTTCTTATCAAGTAAAAGAAGGTAATGCCTTATGCGGCGTACACACGGTCGGAATTTCCGATGGAAACAGTCCAATGGGAGCTTTTCAACTGATTTTCCGACCGTGTGTATGCCCATCGGTCTTTTTCTGTTGGAATTTCCGACGGACTTTGGATTGAGAACCTGTTCTCAATTTTTCCGACGGAAAACCTTTCTATCGGATTTTCCGATCGTGTGTATGCAATTCCGACACGTAAAATTCCGACGAGAATTCCGACCGTGTGTACGCGGCATTAGTTGTCTGTAGTTCCAATGTGCAAAGACCAAAGGTTAGAGATCCCTTAGCAACTTTTCATATGCATTTCAATATTTTTTATTGAGGAAAACAAGAAAAATTAACAAATAACCAGGTTATATTCAACCAAACATGTAAACGTCTTGACAATATTTTTCTAGACATCTTAAAACCTATCAGGAGGTAAGAAGTATCCCCATAGTATCTTCATAGAAGCTAGCAACTTTCCATATATTAAAATCCTGCCTGCATCCGCACACTGCGAGCCTAGTAGGGGGGCAGCATCTTTTGTGGTAAAAGCTTTCGAGCCTATGCCTGGGGGACAATCTGGGTTGTTGAAGAGCGGTGTAAGTGGCCCTGGAGATGTGGATATGTGGTGTGTCGGGGCAAGTTTGTGAAGGATTTTTAGGGTTGTTCCAATTAATGGATGCTGTTTGAGATTCATTTTGGTGATTTTTAAAGAGTCCTGTGGACTTTAAATGGCTCATAAGAGTAATGGAAGGTCATTTTAAATATACTGGCCCTATTATAATAAAAAAAGGCCCTCATTAGCCGCAACTATCACTTTTTGCTGGAAAAGTAATGGATCTACAAGATCAGCAGGTAATAACACTCTGTTAACCTCTCCTGTTACAAGTTCTGCCAGAGGGGCACATTTCACAGGTGCTGAGTAAAACCAACGTGTTTTAGGGGAAGTTTCTCCCCCTTCATCAGGGCTGTAATGATGGGTGTGATTGGGACTGACCTGGCAATAACTCATAAGAAAGACATCCCTTAGACCAGTGATGGTGAACCTTGGCACCCCAGATGTTTGGAACTACATTTCTCATGATGCTCATGCACTCTGCAGTGTATTTGAGCATCGTGGGAAATACAGTTCCAAAACATCTGGGGGTGCCAAGGTTCACCATCACCACTTAGACTGTTTAATGGAGCCAGAGAGAATGGACTGTTGCCTGTGTGAATGGTGGCCTCTGCACTGTTTTGGGAAAGAACCAGTTAACCACTTTCAGACCGGACCAATTTGCAGCCAAAGGACCAGGCCCCTTTTTGCCATTCGGCACTGCTTTGCTTTAACTGACAATTGCGCGGTCGTGCGCCGTGGCTCCCAAACAAAATTGACGTCCTTTTTTTCCCACAAATAGAGCTTTCTTTTGGTGGTATTTGATCGCCCCTGCGGTTTTTATTTTTTGCGCTATAAACAAAAAAGAGCGACAATTTTGAAAAAAATGCATTATTTTTTACTTTTTGCTATAATAAATATCCCCCAAAAATATATAAAAAAACTTTTTTTTTTTTCCTCAGTTTAGGCCGATACGTATTCTTCTACATATTTTTGGTAAAAAAAAATCGCAATAAGCGATTATTGATTGGTTTGCGCAGAAGTTATAGCGTTTACAAGATAGGGGATAGTTTTATAGCATTTTTATTAATAATTATTTTTTTATTAGTAATGGCTGCGATCAGCATTTTTTATTGTGACTGCGGCATTATGGCGGACACATCAGACATTTTAGACACATTTTTGGAACCATTGTCATTTATACAGCAATCAATGCTATTTAAATGCATTGATTCCTGTATAAATGACACTGGCAGTGAAGGGGTTAACCAGGGGGTGGCAGTGTAGGGGTTAAGTATGCCTAGGGGTGTGTTTCTTACTGTGGGGGGGGGGGGGCGTGGCTGTCAGCTAGTGAATGCTAATCTCTGCTCCAATCACAGGAAGCAGAGATCGGCGTCACTAGTTGCTAGGCAGAACGGGGAGATGCTGTCTATTTCCGCATCTCCACGTTCTGCCTTCCCGTGAGACGATTGCGGGTGTCCCCACGGCGTTCGAGTCCACGGGACCTGCGACCGGCCTCACGGGGGTCCCGACCGGCGAGCTCCCGATGGCACGGACGGCATTAAGGAGGGACTTATATATACGCCCTCCTGCCTGTCCGTGCCATTCTGCCGACGTATATCGTCGTGCGCCGGTCGGGAACCGGTTAAATTTAGCGGCTCCTATGGGAGTTGCAGCATATTGTATTTTTTTCCCCATAGACATTTAGGGGACTATTTATATTAAAAAAAACACGTTTTAGCATTTGCACGCCTGTCCTGAAAAATCTGTGTAATGTGTCTAATATGTTTATTTCCTATGATCATCAGCTCCATCTGGTGGCCATAATGTGCAATTTCTTTGAAATACCTTAATCAGGAAAATACTGCTTTATGGCCACTAGATGGAACTGGCAATCGTATGAAAAATCATATTAGACATATTATGGTAATATTTCATGGCAGCTGTGCAAATGCTTGAGGCACTCACACAGTAAATAAAAAAAATTAAAAAAACTAGACCCTTTTGCCGCGTACACACGGTCGGAATTTCTGATGGAAACAGTCCGATAGGAGCTTCTCATCAGATTTTCCTACCGTGTGTATGCCCATCGGTCTTTTTCTGTCGGAAGTTCCGACAGACTTTGGATTGAAAACCCGTTCTCAATTTTTTCCGACGGAAAACCTTTCTATTGGATTTTCCGATCGTGTGTATGCAATTCCGACACGCAAAATTCTGACGCATGCTCGGAAACAATTCGACGCATGCTCAGTAGCATTAAACTTCCCTTTTATAGTGCAGTCGAACGTTTTTTAAGGCGTGGTGTTATTGACCGTCGGAATTTGGTGTGACCGTGTGTAGGCAAGACAGTTTGAGCGAAATTCCGTCGGAATTCCGACAGGAAAACCATCAGAGTTTTTTCCGACGAGAATTCCGACCATGTGTGTACGCGGCATTAGTGTGTAGCAACTTACTATAAAGACAGGGATTTCAGTACTTAAACCCCTTCAATCATAGTTACATAGTAGGTGAGGTCGAAAAAAGACCATCAAGTCCAACCTATGTGTGTGATGATATGTCAGTATTACCTTGTATATCCCTGTATGTTGTGGTAGTTCAGGTGCTTATCTAATAGTTTCTTGAAACTATTGATGCCCCCCGCTGAGACCACCGCCTGTGGAAGGGAATTCCACATCCTTGCCGCTCTTACAGTAAAGAACCCTCTACATAGTTTAAGGTTAAACCTCTTTTCTTCTAATTTTAATGAGTGGCCACAAGTCATTATTAAACTCCCTTCCAAAAAAAGTTTTCTCCCTATTATGGGGTCACCAGTACGGTATTTGTAAATTTAAATCGCAACCTCCGATCAACCAACCAAAACCTCCTCCTCATCCCCAAGTCCCGGTACAAATCAAGGGGAGAACGAAGATTTGCAGTCCAAGGACCACGGCTATGGAACGCTCTACCTATGAACATCCGCTTGGAAGGAAACCATCGGGCCTTCAGGAAAAAACTCAAGACCTACCTCTTCTAAGAAGGAATCAACGCTGGTCGGATCAAGCGCCTCGAGGCGATTCAGTTCGCAGTTGCAGCGCTGTACAAATCATTCATTCATTCATTAAATCATATCCCCTCTCAAGCGTCTTCTCCAGAGAGAATAAGTTCAGTGCTCGCAACCTTTCCTCATAACTAATATCCTCCAGACCCTTTATTAGCTTTGTTGCCCTTCTTTGTACTCGCTCCATTTTCAGTACATCCTTCCTGAGGACTGGTGCCCAGAACTGGATTTATCCATCGAAGGAGGAGGAAAAAAATAATAATTTAATGCACTGTGATTTTGTAGAATAATGCCCCGTACACACGATCGTACTTTGTCCGCCGTACCTAGTCTGGCGGACAAACCGCCGGACTTTCCAGCGGGGCTTCGCCGGACTTTCCGAGCGTGTGACTGTGACTTGCCCACACACGCCCGGACTTCTCCGGCGGACAATCCGCGGGAAAAAGTCCACGGGACTTTTGAAAATGAACGGACTTGCCCACACACGGAGCAGTCCGTTCATTTAGAACGTAACTGCAGGTAGACGGGGCTAGCGAAGGCAGTTAATGCCGCTGCACTAGCCCCGTCACCTGGTATGGATATAAAGGGAATCCCCACGCCGAAAAAAAAAACGGCGTGGGGGTCCCCCCCAAATCCACCTCAGACCCTTATCCGAACACGCAGCCCGGCCAGCCAGGAAAGGGGTGGGGACGAGTGAGCGCCCCCCCCCTCCTGAGCCATACCAGGCCACGTGCCCTCAACATGGGGGGTGCCCTGGGCAAAGGGGGGCCGTGCGGCCCCCCACCCCAAAGCACCTTGTCCCCATGTTGATGAGGACAAGGGCCTCTTCCCGACAACCCTGGCCGTTGGTTGTCGGGGTCTGCGGGCGGGGGGCTTATCGGAATCCGGGAGCCCCCTTTAACAAGGGGACCCCCAGATCCCGGCCCCCCACCCTATGTGAATTAGTATGGGGTACGATGTACCCCTACCCATTCACCTAAGGTGTAAAGTGTAAATAAAAAAAACACCCAATTTTTTAAAAATATTTTATTGCACTGCTCCGGGGGTCTTCTTCCGTCTTGGGGGGTCTTCTCGTCGGACTCCTCCGCTATTTTACCTAGCTCTTTTACTGAGCAGAGGAGGCCGGCTACCTTCTTCGTCGTCGCCACCGTCGTCTGGGGGTCTCGATGTTAGTATGCATTAGTGTTCTGCATTTTATCAACACACAATAAAAAGGACAACATAAATAGGTTGCCTGTTAAATAACATAGGAATTCGGCTTAATGGGGTGGGCAACTACATGGCAAATGAGGTTCAATGTAGAAAAATGTAAAATAATGCATTTGGGTGCGGCCGGACCAGAGTCTTGTAGAGCGGGAGAATTATTGTTTTATCTCTGGAGTTGATCCCCTTTTTAATGCATGCCAATATTCTGTTTGCTTTGTTAGCAGCAGCTTGGCATTGCATGACATTGCTGAGCCTATCATCTACTAGGACCCCCAGGTCCTTTTCCATCCTAGATTCCCCCAGAGGTTCTCCCCCCAGTGTATAGATTGCATTCAGATTTTTGCCACCCAAATGCATTATTTTACATTATTTTTTCTACATTGAACCTCATTTGTCATGTAGTTGCCCACCCCATGAAGCCGAATTACTATAGTTATTTAACAGGCAAACTATTTATGTTGTCCTTTTTATTGTGCGTTGGTAAAATGCAGAACACTAATTCTACAAAATCACAGCGCATTAAATTATTTATTTTTTTCCCCTCTTCCATCGATGGATAAATCCATTGTCCACCGAATGCCTCCTCACGTTGTCTCGTCCTGCCAATTACAGCAATGTTAATGGACACTTGTTACATTGCAACAAAGGAATCCCGAGTCCCAGAGTTCCGCTGTTGCTAGGTGACCACCCTCTTGGCAACAGTCACTCTCTGATCTGCCTACTGCAAGGAAAGCAACTTCCTCCCAATGATCCACACGCATTAAGAAAAGTTAGAAATAATGACCGGGTATTAATATTACCTCCTCAGCTCGGCACACGCTTGGCTGTACCCCGAGTACAAATCAACAGATATAATAAATATTGAAGCCGCCTTTTCCATCCTTTCATTTTACAGCTATAAATATTAATAAGCCCCCCCCCCTGGACGCTTTAAGGATTTTGTTATTTATTTATGTCGCCGGGCGCACCCAGCGGGGTAATGAGATATTTGGTTGGGGATCCTCAATTTGCAGATAAGTCATCTTTTTTTTTTTTTTTTTTCGTCTGCCTGGCTCAAGTCATTAAATGGGCTTCCTATTTTTATTTCCATCGCTCTCTTCCTCCTCACTGTAAATGAAAAAAAAAATGCTTTCAACGCGCTAAAAAAAAAAAATGCAGATCTCACAAAGCCCGGCTCCAAGTACAATTACCAGGGTGCCTCAAACATAAATAAGGCTGAGGCCTGGCGGACAGAGAGCGGGCCGGCTGACGGGGGACGATAAGGCAGCGGTGGTACGAGGAGAGGCGTGAGATGTTCGGGGACATGCTGTGCTCATGTTGAGTTTGACCTGATTATTGCTGATTTCAATTCAGATATATTTCTTCACTCCTAGATTCATATTTATTTTCAGATGACTAATGTATTTTTTTTTTTTTTTTCGATTTTGTTAAATGTTTTTTTCATTTGATTTCAGGATGAAAAAAATCAAATGATGACAACTAATGTGTGGCTAAAACAGGTAGGCCAAATAAAATGATAAATTATATTTTTTTATTCTATATATATATATATATTTATTATTATTATTACTATTATTATTATATATATATTTATATTTATTATTATTATTATTATTATTATTATTTTATATATATATATGTGTGTATATATATATATATATATATACCGTATAGACTTGAGTATAAGTAGACCCGAATATAAGCCGGGGCACCTGATTTTATCACAAACAACTGGGAAAAGGTATTGACTTGAGCATAAGCCTAGGGTGAGAAATGCGCAGCTACTGTAAGTGGAAAAGAGGGTCAACAATGCCCATTTGCAGCCTCACTGTGCCCATTTGCATGTCTCACTGTGCCCATTTGCAGCCATAGGTCCCCCAAACTTCAAACTGGGTAGTTAAGGGTTCCTAGATGCCCCCTAGCTGCAGCCAAAAGGGTCCTGAAATGACATTTCACATTTTACTGCTGCAGATGGACACAGTTGACCGACTTTGGGGCCCTGTATCTCGGGGCCACTTGGTGCTAGGAACCCCATTGATATGTTGTAGTGCTAGTTCCACTGGGCATACCAAATTTGGGGTTCCTAGCACCAAGTACCTTACAGCGGAGTCCGGATGCTGGGGATGGCCTCGTGCACGGTTCCGGTCCAAACACCCCTGGTGGTGGGAACAGGGAGTGCTGGGGCACGAAAGGGTGCAAGTGCCTGCGGCTGGTAGACTGGTGCTTGGAAGTACTGGTTCCTCTGAAGAGCTGGTGAAGAGCTGGTGTTTACGTTGGTATCCAAGGCTGTGTGCAGTAACGGCCGAACAGGTAGATGTAGGCACTGCGAGGTCAAGACAGGGAACGGGTCGGCAACTGGCTGGCAAACAAGGTACAAGGCAGAGGGCAAGTTCGTGGTCAAAAAGCAGGCAATAGGTTGGCAACAGGCTGGCAAACAAGGTACAAAACAGAAGGCAAGTTCGTGGTCAAGGCAGGCAATAGGTTGGCAACAGGCAGGTGATAAGGTACCGAATCAGAGAGCAGAGTCGTAGTCCAGGGATCCAAGCTGAGGTCAAACCAAAGGGAGCAGTCAGTAAGCGGGGTCAATCCAGGAAGGGAAACAGGAAAACCAGGTGAATCAGGACCAAGGTAGGCAGGAACTTCAGGCAGGTATTCAGGAGATAAGACTGAAGACGATCCAGCACTGACACCATGTGAAGGCCCTGTTTATATAGGGCGCCTTGTGCTGGGATTGGTGGAGGTACGGGTCCGTGCGTGATTACGCGCACACGTTCGTGCTGACGTGGAAGTGCGTGCCCTCGTTCGTATTGACAAACGAGGGCGCGCACAGGTCAGCGTTGGTACGCGGGTACGCCCGCACGTTCGGTTTCGTTGAGAAGGCTGCGCATGGGTATTGGCGCTTGCTGAGTGGAGATTCACCCCTACTGGACGAGGACGGGCATGGAACGCGTGAGTTCTCTGACATTGCCCCCTCCTTAGGGGCAGCCTCCGGATGCCTCTTTGAAACGAACCCTGGGAGCGGGAACGATGAAAAGCCTGTATAAGTCTCTGGGCATGAAGATTCGTTCTTGGTTCCCAGGAATTTTCTTCTGGGCCAAAACCTTTCCATTTAATTAAATATTGTTCCTCACCTTGCCGTTTTCTGTGATCCAGGATAGCTTCAATTTCAAATTCCTCTTCCCCATTCACTCGGATAGCCTCTGGAGGTCCCACTTCACGATCTGGAAAGGAATTTGGAACATCAGGTTTAAGTAGGGAGACGTTAAACACCGGATGTATCCTGAATGAGGCAGGGAGTTCAAGTTCATAGGCCACTGGGTTGACCTTTCTCTTGACAGGGAAAGGGCCCAAGTATCTAGGTCCCAATTTCTTGGAGGGGCATGCTAGTTTTAAATTTGTAGTAGATAGCCACACACGATCTCCTACCTCCAAGTTCAATTCTCCCCTTCTCTTCTTGTCGAAGTATTTTTTATCATCCTCCTGTGCTTTAGCAATAGTTTCCCTGAGCATCTGGTTGTTGGAGGAAAGGAAATCCAGTCTATCCTGAACAGCCGGTACAGAGGATTCGGGCACAAGTGCGGGTAGAAAGGAGGGATGAAATCCGTAGTTGGAGAAAAATGGTGATTGGTTTGTGGTGGAGTGGATGGAATTGTTAAAAGCAAATTCTGCCAAGGGAAGCAATGAGGCCCAATCCTCTTGGGAAAACGAGGAGAAGCAACGTAGGTATTGTTCCAACGTTTGGTTGGTACGTTCGGTCTGCCCGTTGGTCTGTGGATGGTAAGCTGAAGAGAGACTACATTTAATACCTAGTGCCTTGCATAATGACCTCCAAAACTTGGACGTGAACTGCACTCCACGGTCAGAGACGATGTCACTGGGGATTCCATGGAGTCTGACGATTTCTTTAATGAAGATCCTGGCGGATTCAATTGCTGAAGGTGTCCCTTTCATGGGAATGAAATGTGCCATCCGAGAAAAGCGGTCTACCACCACAAAAATGGAAGAGAACCCTTTAGAGGGGGGAAGCTCCACAATAAAATCCATGGCGATTTTGTCCCATGGCCTCTCGGGAATAGACAGTGGTTTTAGCAGGCCCCATGATTTATTTTTACTGCTTTTATTTCTGAGACAAATCAGACAAGAGTTAACATAATTCCTGCAGTCCTGGCCAGATTTGGCCACCAAAAGTGTCTCTGGATTAGATCCATAGTCTTGTGGCCCCCAAAGTGACCCGCCAGAGGATAGTCATGGCAGGCCTGTAAGACGGTGGTGCGTAGGTCTTGAGGGATAAAAATTTTATTGTTGAGCCAAAAAAACCCATCCTTCTCCTGAAGGTTGATGCCCGGAGGTAATTGTGTTCCCACGGAAGCTTGGCGGAGCTGTGTCATGAAACTGGATTGGGTCAGGAGAAAATTCCCTGCTTGCAGGATAGTATCTGGTGGAGACGGGGTTTCAAGTTCTGTGAACATTCGGGATAAGGCATCGGGTTTAACGTTTTTAGATCCAGGGCGATAAGTAATATGAAAATTAAAACGGGAAAAGAAAAGAGCCCATCTGGCCTGTCGGGGTCTAAGGCGTCTGGCAGTTCTGAGGTATTCTAAATTTTTGTGATCTGTGAAGATCAGTATCGGATGTGCTGCCCCTTCCAGGAGATACCGCCATTCTTCCAGGGCTAGTTTTATTGCTAGGAGTTCTCGGTCACCTACGTCATAGTTCCTTTCTGATACACCTAGTTTCCTGGAAAAGAAAGCCACCGGGTGCATTAGAGACTTGGGTCCTTGGCGTTGAGACAAGATGGCTCCTACTGCACTCTCCGAAGCATCGACCTCCAGAGTGTAGGGTAATGCAGGGTCAGGGTGTTTTAGTACTGGAGCGGAGGTGAATGCCCTTTTTAATTGGTCGAAGGCGGCTTGGGCCGCTGAAGTCCACTGGAAGCGGCTTTGCTTCTTGGTGAGCTGAGTGATAGGTGCGATGATCTTGGAGAAGTTCCTGATAAATTTTCTATAAAAATTTGAGAACCCGACAAAACGTTGTACCCCCTTTTTGTCATTTGGGGGCGGCCAGGACATGATGGCAGAGACCTTCTGGGGATCCATGGCTACACCCCCAGTTGATATAACCAGGCCGAGGAAGTGAATGGTCTGGCGTTCGAATTCACATTTTTCGGCCTTTGCGTAAAGTCCATGTTGCCTTAATCTGCCCAGAACTTGTTTGACATGATCACGATGAATTTCTAGAGAGGTGGAGAATATCAGGATATCGTCCAGGTAGACGATTACAAAGGAATCTAGAAAGTCTCTGAAAATATTATTAACAAAATGCTGAAAAGTGGCGGGGGCGTTGCATAGTCCGAATGGCATGACTAAATATTCGAAGTGGCCAAAACGTGTTCGGAATGCTGTCTTCCATTCGTCACCTTTGCGTATTCTGATCAGGTTATAGGCCCCACGTAGGTCCAACTTCGTAAATATTTTTGCTGAGCGGAGTCTCTGAAATAATTCCGGGACTAGTGGAAGCGGGTACCGATTCTTAATTGTCACTTTATTCAGGTCCCTGTAATCCACACATGGGCGGAGCGAGTGATCTCTTTTTTCCACAAAGAATATTCCGGCTCCTGCTGGGGAGGAGGAATGTCGGATGAATCCCTTTTTGAGGTTCTCATCGATGTACTCCTTGAGAACCAGGAGTTCAGGTTCGGACAGGGGAAAGATCCGCCCGAAAGGAATTTCGGCCCCAGGTAGTAACTCAATCGGGCAGTCGTAGACCCGATGGGGAGGAAGGGTGTCTGCTTTCTGTTTATCGAACACGTCCAGGAAGTTGTGGTACACTGGTGGCACCAACTCTTTGAATTCAGAGTCCGTTCTTAGGCACCCAATGACTGGTGGAATCTGGTGGAAGGTCTTGAGACAGTTCTGTAGACAGTAAGAGGACTGAAAAGTCACCTCACCGGTGACCCAGTTGACCTGGGGATTGTGGGCCTGTAGCCAAGGCATTCCTAGGATGACAGGAAACAAAGGTGAGGAGATGACATCTAGACGGAGTAGCTCCTGGTGACCTGGTGGGATGCTGGTGAACAGGGGTTGTGTCTCCAGGGTAATAGGCCCGGACTTGATATTTGACCCATCTGCTAGCCGTATGGAGAGTTGATGCTGCTTAGGTGTTAATGGGATGTTATGTTGTAGAGCGAAGGCATGATCCACAAAGCAGCTACATGCGCCAGAGTCAATTATAGCCTGGACTCAGAGTATTTCTCCTGGGAGCTGTAAGGAAATAGGAACAGCGATGTGAGCGGCTTTTATTAGAGACAAGGCGAAAGGCACACGGGATGATGAATTGAACTTACGGATCTTATTCGGGCATGTGTTGGCGTAGTGCCCAGCTTCCCCACAGTAGAGGCAGAGGTTGTTCTGGCGACGCCGCTGTTTCTCCTCGGGTGATAATGGTGAGCGGAGTAGGCCGACTTGCATGGGCTCTGGTGCTCCTGAGTTGGCAGCAGGCACGTTGGAAACGGGAGTAGGAGGGTAGTTGGGACCCTTGGGTAACACCCATGTGGGGCGTGTCAAGCTGGACCTCTCGGACCTCCGCTCTCTTAAACGACGGTCTATCTGGATAGACAGCTGAATCAAATCCTCCAAAGAACTAGGGATTCCCACTCGGGCTAGCTCATCCTTCAGAGCTTCGGAGAGGCCTATGCGGAACTGATAGAGGAGTGCGGCGTCGTTCCAAGAGGTGTCGGAACTCCACCGCCTAAAGTCTGTTACGTAGTCCTCTACTGGCCGGCGCCCTTGTTGGAGGGCATGGAGGCTGGCCTCTGCTGTTGTGGTTCGCTGAGGATCATCATACAGCTTGGCCATTTCATCCAAAAATGAGTCCAGGGTATCCAGAAGAGGACTGGCTTGTTCCAACATACGGTGGGCCCAGGTCTGAGGCTCCCCTTGGAGTAGGGAGACTATGAACCCCACCTTAGTGCTCTCCAGGGAGAAGGTGCGGGGTTGTAGCAGGAAGTAGAGCCGACAGGCATTCCTGAAGGAGCGGAACTTACTGCGGTCCCCTGAAAACCGTTCCGGTGGGGGCACACGAGGTTCTGGGGGTGGCATCATTACTGTGGGTGCCGATGCAGAGGTTGCTGAGCCGGAAAACCGGGATGTCAGGGAGGCCTGATGAGTTGCAGAGCCCGGGGCCATGGATTCCACTCTCTGTTCTAGTTGATGATAGCCATCTCGCAGGCCCTGGACTGCCAGGGTAAGGGCCGACATCTGTTGGCACAAAGCTTCCAAAGGCGAGGCACCCCCTTCGGACTCCATTCTGGCTGGATCGTACTAACACGTACCTTACAGCGGAGTCCGGATGCTGGGGATGGCCTCGTGCACGGTTCCGGTCCAAACACCCCTGGTGGTGGGAACAGGGAGTGCTGGGGCACGAAATGGTGCAAGTGCCTGCGGCTGGTAGACTGGTGCTTGGAAGTACTGGTTCCTCTGAAGAGCTGGTGTTTACGTTGGTATCCAAGGCTGTGTGCAGTAACGGCCGAACAGGTAGATGTAGGCACTGCGAGGTCAAGACAGGGAACGGGTCGGCAACTGGCTGGCAAACAAGGTACAAGGCAGAGGGCAAGTTCGTGGTCAAAAAGCAGGCAATAGGTTGGCAACAGGCTGGCAAACAAGGTACAAAACAGAAGGCAAGTTCGTGGTCAAGGCAGGCAATAGGTTGGCAACAGGCAGGTGATAAGGTACCGAATCAGAGAGCAGAGTCGTAGTCCAGGGATCCAAGCTGAGGTCAAACCAAAGGGAGCAGTCAGTAAGCGGGGTCAATCCAGGAAGGGAAACAGGAAAACCAGGTGAATCAGGACCAAGGTAGGCAGGAACTTCAGGCAGGTATTCAGGAGATAAGACTGAAGACGATCCAGCACTGACACCATGTGAAGGCCCTGTTTATATAGGGCGCCTTGTGCTGGGATTGGTGGAGGTACGGGTCCGTGCGTGATTACGCGCACACGTTCGTGCTGACGTGGAAGTGCGTGCCCTCGTTCGTATTGACAAACGAGGGCGCGCACAGGTCAGCGTTGGTACGCGGGTACGCCCGCACGTTCGGTTTCGTTGAGAAGGCTGCGCATGGGTATTGGCGCTTGCTGAGTGGAGATTCACCCCTACTGGACGAGGACGGGCATGGAACGCGTGAGTTCTCTGACAGTCCTCCTCTCCAGGCTAATTTCAGCTCACCTGAGCAAACAGCCTTTGGTCTCTGTGCCTAACTAAACAGCTCATCCCCCCCAGGGAGCTTTGTACCTGCTACCTGTCCCCAGGTTACATATGGTGGATTTCTGCGGGCAACTGTAGTAAGTTACTACTTAAAAGGCCAGTACCTAGAGTATCTGTGCCTAACTAAAAAGCTCATCCCAGGGAGCTTTGTACCTGCTACCTAACGTTGAACAGTTGATGATATCCAATGCTGCGCAACAGCAAACCAAACTGGGGAAACGTCAGGTGTTTTCGTTGCCAAGAAATGGGTCATGTTGCGGCAAATTGTCCATTGACAGATGAACCAATGCAGTGTGATTTATCTATTAGAAGGCAGTCTATGTTTGCAGCGGTTTCATGCACTGCAACCCCAAATATGAGAAAACCAATGTGCCCAATGACTGTGAATGATAAGCCTATTACAGCCTTGCTGACTCTGGAAGTCTAGTGACTTTGGTTACAGCGGAAATGATTGAACCTGTGAAGTATCATACTAAAAATGTTGCTGTGATCTGTATACATGGGAATACCCGGGAGTATCCTGTAACCACTGTTCAGTTTAAAACTGGTTTAGGTACGGTGACCCATCCGGTTGGACTTGTTCCCCACTTGGTGCATGAGGCCATCATTGGTAGGGACTTCCCTAAGTTTTGGGAACTGTGGGATCATCCCAACTCGGTCGCAGTACCTGACTCAGTCGCAGAGCCAGAATTCCTGGCCACTACTGACAATGTGGGTTCAGGGGACTCTTCTCAGGGCTCCCCGGCTTTTCCTCTATCGGTTATGGCAGGAGAGCTGGAGGACCCTGAGGAGGTCCCCACTACCAGTAGAGCCGGACAGCTGTCTGCTGACCCCGAGCCTATGTTAGAGTTTGATGACCTTAATGTGCATAAGGAAAATTTTGGTACTGAGCAGAGAAAAGACCATACCCTTTCCAGGGCCTGGGAAAATGTAATAGTGATTAATGATGTACCTGTCGAACCCGGGGACAGGCCCTGTTTTCCTTATTTCAGCAGCAATGAGGATTTACTGTATCGTGTATGTAAAATGAATGATGAAGTGGTTGAGCAGTTGGTGGTCCCTAAGCCATACAGACGGCTGGTGTTAGAACTTGCCCATGGGCACTTGCTAGGAGGCCATTTAGGGGTTGAAAAAACGACTGAAAGGGTGTTGCGCAGGTTTTACTGGCCCGGGATACAGAAAGATGTTAAGAATTACTGTCAATCCTGTCCTGTGTGTCAGATGTCAGCCCCACTATCCCACTTCCGAAGTCCTTTAGTGCCCTTGCCTATCATTGAAATGCCCTTTGAGAGGATTGCCATGGACCTTGTGGGCCCACTTCCCAAGTCTGCCCGGGGTCATCAGCATATCCTCGTAATCATGGATTATGCTACCCGTTACCCTGAAGCAGTTCCCTACGTGCCGCGTCTGCTAAAAACATTGCCAAAGAACTGTTTATGGTGTTCAGTCGGGTTGGTATCCCAAAAGAAATCCTTACAGACCAGGGCACCCCGTTTATGTCGCGAATAACTAGGGAGCTCTGCAAGTTATTTAAGGTGACGCAGCTGCGAACCTCAGTGTATCATCCTCAAACGGATGGCTTAGTGGAACGCTTCAATAAGACGTTAAAGAGCATGTTAAAAAAGGTTGTGCACAAGGATGGGAAAAACTGGGACTTCCTGATACCATACTTGATGTTTGCCATCAGGGAGGTTCCCCAGTCCTCTACGGGGTACTCCCCATTTGAGTTGCTTTATGGGAGACACCCTCGGGGACTCTAAAGCCCCATACACACGCGCGGATTAACCGAGGACCAGGTCCGTCGGATCCTGTCCGTCATACTTTGTCCGATGTTGGTGTTGCATACACACGGTCGGATAAAGTTGTCGGAAAATCCGATCATTCTGAACGTGGTGACGTTTGTTGCCTACGACGGGACTACGTAGAGGCTAGTAGCCAATAGCTTTGGTCTTGTAATGTGATCTGAGCATGCGTAGCACTTTGTCCGTCGGAATTCGATACACACGATCGGATTGGATGTGATCGGACTTTGTTGCGAAAAATCTATCCAGCAGGAGATAGGACTTTGTCCGTCGGACAATCCGACGTACACTGTCCGATGGTGCCTACACACGGTCGGATTTTCCGACAACATTGTCCCATAGGACAGAATCCATGGGAAAATCCGACCGTGTGTATGGGGCTTTAGACATAGCCAAAGAAACTTGGGAGGGAGAACAGACACCCCATAAAAGTGTCATTGAGCATATTGCCCAAATGCAGGAGAGGATTGCAGCAATCATGCCAGTGGTAAAAGAACACTTACTGCAGGCCCAGGCAGCCCAACAGAGAATATATAACAGGGGGGCACAACTCCGTGTTTTCTCACCTGGTGACAGGGTCCTGGTGTTAGTTCCCACTGTTGAGAGCAAGTTCCTGGCTAAGTGGCAGGGTCCCTTTGAAGTAATTGAGAGAGTTGGGGAGGTCAACTACAAGGTTTATCAACCAGGAAAAAGGAAGCCCGAACAGGTTTACCATATAAACCTGTTAAAACCCTGGAAGGATAGAATGGCGTTAACTGCAAGGCCTCTCCCAGTAAAGCCTACGGGTACTGAGTCCCCTCTCATCCCTGAGGTCACAATTCCAGACACCCTCTCATATTCCCAAAAACAGGACACTAGAGAATTCCTGATAAGGAATAGAGAGAAGTTTTCAGAGTTACCTGGCACGACTTCAGCAGTTCAGCATGATATTGTTACTGAACCTGGTGTACGTGTCAAGCTAAAACCTTACCGAATTCCTGAAGCGAGGAGAAAGGACATCAGCAAGGAAGTTAAAAAAATGTTGGAGCTAGATGTCATTGAGGAATCCAATAGTGACTGGTCTAGCCCCATCGTGTTAGTCCCAAAACCGGATGGCACCTGGAGGTTCTGTAACGACTTCAGGAAACTTAATGCGGTGACAAAGTTTGACACATACCCAATGCCCAGAGTAGACAAACTTATAGACCGACTTGGCAAGGCTCGCTATCTTACCACTTTGGACTTGACAAAAGGGTATTGGCAAATACCCCTAACTGGTAGCGCCAAAGAAAAGACTGCGTTTGTGACCCCAGACGGTTCCTTTCAATATAAAAAAATGCCTTTTGGGTTGCAAAATGCCCCCGCGACATTTCACAGGGCCATGGACAGAACCCTAAAACCCCACCGACGATATGCAGCAGCCTATCTAGATGACATAGTGGTACATAGTACTGATTGGGAGTCTCACTTGCCTCGCGTCCAGGCTGTTCTTGATTCCCTCTTCAAAGAAGGTTTTACGGCAAATCCAAAAAAATGTGCCATTGGTCTAGAGGAAGCCAAGTATTTGGGCTACACTATTGGCCGTGGTGTCATAAAACCTCAAGTGAGTAAAATAGCAGCCATCCAGGAATGGCCACGCCCTGCAAACAAAAAGCAGGTCCGGGCCTTTCTTGGTATTGCGGGGTATTATAGAAGGTTTATCCCAAATTTTGCAACTATAGCTGCCCCTCTGACAGACCTTACGAAGGGGAAAGACTCTGTAATGGTGAAATGGTCCCCAGTAGCAGAGGAGTCTTTCCAGGTCCTGAAGAAGGCTCTGTGTGCACAACCAGTACTGTACTCTCCCGATTTCTCCAGAGAGTTTTTGGTTCAGACGGATGCGTCTGATGTTGGTATCGGGGCGGTACTGTCACAGGTATACAATGGGGAAGAACACCCTGTCGTGTACCTAAGCAGAAAGCTCAATGACCATGAGAAAAAGTATGCGGTCATTGAAAAAGAATGTTTAGTCATAAAATGGGCCGTGGACGCACTCAGATACTATTTGTTAGGGCGCCAGTTTGACTTAATAACTGACCATGCTCCCCTGAAATGGATGGCCCAAAAGAAGGAGACTAATAGACGGGTGAACCGGTGGTTTTTGGCTCTACAGGATTACTCCTTCACCGTAAAACACAGGCCAGGTGTGGAGATGGGGAATGTAGATGCCCTGTCCCGTGTTCACTCCTGTTGGGCCACAGGTGTTCCAACCCTGGGGTTGAAACAAGGGGGGAGGATATGTAGCAGAGCGTCCCAGAGAGAGCCAGGAGAAGTCCTGTTCGGGGTTTATACATCTCCCAGGCTCCTCTCATACACATTCAGAGGTCTCTGAGACATGATCCAGTTCGGATCTTAGTCCTCCTCTCCAGGCTAATTTAAGCTCACCTGAGCAAACAGCCTTTGCTCTCTGCCTGGGACACACAAACAGGGATGGTTTGTGAGGAGCCAAAAGGTTGGTAAAACCCTTTAAAACTCTTTACAGAAAGCTGACAAGCGGTAGGCTTTCTCAGCCTGATAGTTAGAGACGGTGTATGTTATAGTTAGAGCCGAGACACGGCTAGGACTTTTGTTTTGTTATTTCTGTTTTGATGTGTTTTCTGGAAGACTGTGCAGCACCTGTGTATGGACTTGTATTTGAATCAAATAAACCCAGCACTGTTTTCACTACCTCAAGTGGATTTGGTATCTGTGCCTAACTAAACAGCTCATCCCAGGGAGCTTTGTACCTGCTACCTGTCCCCCAGGTTACAATATATATATATATATATATATATATATATATATATATATATTATATATATATATTTATATATACTATATTGCCAAAAGTATTGGGAAGCCTGCCTTTACACGTGCATGAAGTTTAATGGCATCCCAGTCTTATGCCCCGTACACACGATCAGACATTCCGACAACAAAATCCTGGATTATTTTTTTTCCGACGGATGTTGGCTCAAACTTGTCTTGCATACACACAAAGTCACACAAAATGTTGTCGGAAATTCCGAACGTCAAGCCGAGAAAAATTAAGTTCAACAGCCAGTGCGGCTCTTCTGCTTGATTCCGAGCATGCATGGAATTTTGTGCGTCGGAAATTGTCTACACACGCTCGGAATTTATGACAACGGATTTTGTTGTCGGAAAATTTGAGATCCAGCTCTCAAATATTTGTTGTCGGAAATTCCGACAGAAAATTTCCGATAGAGCCTACACACGGTCGGAATTTCCGACAATAAGCTCACATCGAACATTTGTTGTCGGATATTCCGACCGTGTGTACGCGGCATTAGTCAATATTTTGTTGGCCCACTCTTTGCAGCTATAACAGCTTCAACTCTTCTGGGAAGGCTGTCCAAAAGGTTTAGGGGTGTGTATATGGGCATACATCGAATATTTATAGTAAAAAGGGTGGGACTTTTGAGCAGGGGCGGACTGACCGATCAGTGATTCGGTCGCCGCCCGAGGGCCCGGAGCCATTAGGGGCCCGTGCCGGGCCCAACGAGAGGCCCCTTGAAGCGGCTACAATAATACCGCTAACGGCGCGCTGCTCCCCGCCAGCCCCTCCTTCCCTCCCGTCGGATGGGAGGGAAGGAGGGGGGGCGGCGGGGAGCAGCGCGCCATTAGCGGTATTATCACAGGTTCTTGTTCTTCACTTCAGTGGCGTTGCTATGGGGGGTGCGTTGCTATGCACCCGGGCTCCGCGCTGCATTGAGAGGGGCGCCGCAGCTCCCACCTTCCCCTTCGGGATCTCCTCTGCTCTGCTCCGTGTGATGTGCGGGGAGAGTGGGGGAGGAGGGAGTGAGGCAGAGCCTGGCAGAGACAAACTGGTTGCCCGGGGTCAGACCGTCCCCACATATAACTCCACACGTGGCCGCAGATCTCTGTCCCCCTAGGCAGCACTCACTGCCGCTTTGATGTGTACACAGGCTGGGAGGAAGAGCCATGGATGAGGAGGGACACAGACACCATCCACGCTGCAGCACCTGCCCTGAGGTATGCAACAGGGGTATTGCAGAGGAGGGGGACATAGTGGTTGGGGGGGGGGGCATTGTCAGGTAACAATTATGCTATGGGGGGGGGGGGGTAGAGGATATCTGCTAGAAGGTGCTCTTTTTGTTTTGGGTTAGAGAGGACTTGTACTAAAAGTAGGAGGGGGGCAGATTTGAAGTTTTACCCCCTCCCCCCAGCGCAATTCCTATCCCCTCCCAAAGCACCCCCTAGCACATATCCTTTAACCCCCTCCCAAATCAAAGATCCCATCCCGGCTCCATCCACTCCCCCGATCCCATCCAGCTCCACCCACTCCCCGATCCCATACCCGCTCATCCATCCCCACTGATCCTAATCCCATCCCCACTCCATCCACCCCCCCTGATCCTATTCCTGCTCCATCCATCCCCATGATCCTATTCCCGCTCCATCCATCCCCATGATCCTATTCCCGCTCCATCTATCCCCATGATCCTATTCCCGCTCCATCCATCCCCATGATCCTATTCCCGCTCCATCCATCCCCATGATCCTATTCCCGCTCCATCCATCCCCATGATCCTATTCCCGCTCCATCCACCCCCCTGATCCTATTCCCACTTCATTCATCCCCCCTGATTCTATCCCTGCTCCATCCATCCCCCTGATCCCATCCCAGCTCTATCCACCACCCCAATCCCGGCTCCATCCTTCCCCCCAATCCCAGCTCCATCCATTGTGGTAGGTTAAAGGGGGAGAGCCGCACTGATGCACTAGCCTGCTTAGTGGAGGGGGGTGACACCATGTATTACTGCACCAGGTGACACCAACCCTAGCGACGCCACTGCTTCACTCACCCCATGCCTGTAATAATACCGCTAACGGCGCATTGAGGACCATTCGCATCACACGAATTTGATGCGAACGGCCCTCAGAGTTCTGCCCTCGACGAGCGGACGAACGGCTGATGTTCGATTCGAACATGGGTTCGAATCGAACACCGGGCCCATCCCTAGTGATCAGTGGGAAGAATGTCCCTTACATTAGTGGTCAGTGGGAAGAATGTCCCTTACATTAGTGGTCAGTGGGAAGAATGTCCCTTACATTAGTGGTCAGTGGGAAGAATGTTCCTTACATTGGTGATCAGTGGGAAGAATGTCCCTTACATTGGAGATCAGTGGGAAGAATGTTCCTTACATTGGTGATCAGTGGGAAGAATGTTCCTTACATTGATGATCGGTGGGAAGAATGTTCCTTACATTGGTGATCAGTGGGAAGAATGTTCCTTACATTGGTGATCAGTGGGAAGAATGTTCCTTACATTGATGATCAGTGAGAAGAATGTTCCTTACATTGATGATCGGTGGGAAGAATGCCCCTTACTTTGATGGCCAGTGGGAAGAATGTTGCTTACTTTGGTGGTCACACATACAGACAGCTAAAACAATCCTTGGTGTTAAGCTGCTGGCACTGCCACATGTTATTGGCCCCCAGAATAATGCAGGCACCATCAAATGAAAGGTCAGTCAGCTACAGCACAAGGAACCCCTTGCAATATCCAGTTGAACTCCAGACTTTTATGGAATCTTGGTTAAGAATGGCTGATATAGACCCTCTGAACACCCCAGGGAACTCCACTATACAAATACTGACCAGATTTCAAAGAGTCAAGCTCTGGTCTGCCCCTTCCACCTTCTCAAGCTCACCAATGACTATCAGCAGAAGTGGTGGATAAGAGGATGCGTGCCAGAGCGCCACCTATTGGTCAGTGTACATATAATCGAGCGTCTGGAGCTACATACATTCCCGTAGAGGCCAGCTATGGTTTGTGTTTTCAGTTTTGTGGCTGCTGGTAAATCAATGAAAGTACGTTCCTAATTTCCATCTGTAGGGCAATAATTAATGATGGCGATAACTCAGTCCCATTTATCTTACTCTCTCTGCTGACATTCCGTAGACTTCAGATGAAAATACTAAAGATGTTTGATATGTGAGGATACAGAAGGCTTGTCTGAAGAACAATGTGAGATGACGGGGACCCTCACACAAGACAGAGGTGGCTCTGCAGGATGACAGTGCTCTGAGCATCTCATTAACACAGCTGCTTACTCAGCAGTAGAATCAGTCGGCTCTGCGATTTTTAAATTGTCGTGACATCAAAGCGTTGTGTCTCCAACCATCCCCCTTTTTCCATTTGCAAAACCACTTGGAGTTTAAATAGGAAATTACTGTCAGAGCTCTCCTGGATGAGTTCTATAGAGGAATGAGATATTAAAGGGCATGGTCATGGTCTTGGCAATAGTCACATGACCAGACCCGGTAGCATTTTGTAGCCAAAGGAATCATTATCTTGTATGGTACTTGCCGACCAAAATACGTACAGTATATATATATAATTAAGTTGCCGGTTTGGAAGTGGTTTTGGGGTCTTCTTCACAGCATAAATTCTGATTATATGTAGCCAAGAGATTTTCAATGTTCAGAAAAAACACCACCGTGACTGGTCTGTATTATCACACTGTGACATGCAAAGACGATCCCAACCACCTGTTAGATTGAAGGCTTACCAGATGGCTGTGTATAAAGGGCACTGTAAATAAAGCCTGCAGCTTTCCAGATAGACAATGGCTGATAAAACTGGTCCACCCAAGAGCAATCACTCAGAGGAAAAAGGGGATCTCCACACCGTCCGCTCCAATCAGAAACCTCCAACTAACTCCAGCTAATTTCCTTGCTGTTGTCCTCTCCTGCGGTGTCTCCTTCCACTGGCAGCGTTGAGGATCCTTTTCATTTTGGAAGTGGTTTACTGGGGTTATGGCTGAAGCTATCAGTCATAACCCTTGCCTTTTTTTTTTGTGGCTCCTTAGCCGCTGGACCGCTTGCAGAAGTGGTGGGCTATTGTTTTTACAGGTGCGCCCGAGAAACGATCCAACGATGCACCCTGCTGGTCACAGAGGCGAAAAGAGACCAGATTTTCTCTGTTCCCCTTTATGGCCTTGGAGGACCAGAGCGGCAACGTCATGACGCCACATCTGGTCTAGGACAGAAGTTAACTATTTTTTTTTTTACGCAAAAGATCAAATTTTTGTTTTTTTAATCTTTCTCCTCCATAAAGAGGACCTGTCATCCTTATTTTTATTACAAGGGATGTTTACATTCCTTGTAATTAGGGATGAACCGAACACCCCCCGGTTTGGTTCGTACTAGAACATGCGAACAGACAAAAAATTTGTGCGAACATGCGAACACCGTTAAAGTCTATGGGACAGGAATGCACAAAAGTGTTAATTTTAAAGGCGAGTTATTGCCATAAAAAGTATATGGGGACCTGGGTACTGCCCCAGGGGATATGTATAAATGCAAAAAACATTTTAAAAACAGACATTTTTTCAGGAGCGGCGATTTTAATAATGCTTAAAGTGCAACAGTAAAAACGAAATATTCCTTTAAATATTGTGCCCAGGGGTCCCCTTAGTCTGCCCGTAAAGTAGCGCATCTTTCCCATGTTTATCACAGTACCGCAGCAAAAGGACATTTCTAAAGGAAAAAATGTAATTTAAAATTGCTCGCTGCTTTAATGTATTGTCAGATTTTGGCAATATACATAAAAATTATTGAAAAAAACGGTGTGGGTTCTCCCCCCTAGTCGGGTCTGGTATGGATATTAAGGGGAACTCCGTGCCAAAATTTAAAAAAAATTACCTGCCCCCCCCCCCCAAAATCCTTACCCGACCCTTATGCGAACATGCAACCTGGCAGGACACAGGAAAAGGGGGGGCGAGAGAGCGGACCCCACCCCCTCCTGAACCGTACCAGGCCACATGCCCTTAACATGGGGAGGGTGCTTTGGGGTCCCCCCAAAGCACCTTGTCTCCATGTTGATGGGCAGCCCTTGCCTGGTGGTTGTGGGGGTCTGCGGGGGGGCTTATCGGAATCTGGAAGCCCCCTTTGACAAGGGGGCCCCCAGATCCCAGCCCCCCCTACATTGCACCCCTACCCATTCACCAAAAATGTGTCAAGAAAGTAAAAATGACAGGAAACCATTTTTGACAATTTCTTTATTTTAAAAAAAAAAGTGTTCCACAATGTAAATCCATCGTCAATTACGGCATCCAACGGTCCTGAGAAAAAAACACGGAAAAACTCCATCTCCATGGGAGGCTGCATTTTCGCTTTGTTAGCTGTTATATAGCCAAGGGCGGGGCCATCCGGTGACGTCAGAGCCCTTGGCTATATAACAGCTGTCACCACGAAAAGACGGCAGTCGGCGGGAAGCCTCCCATTGAGGTAGAGCTTTTTTTTTTTCTATTTTTCGGGGCCGTTGGCGTCGTGATTGAAGATGGATGGACATCGCGGGGGACTTTTTTTTTTTCAATAAAGGAATTTTCAAAAACTGTTTCCTATCCCTTTTACTTTTTTGACACTTTTTTTGGTGAATGGGTAGGGGTACAATGTACCCGATACCCATTCACATAGGGGGGGCCTGAAATCTGGGGGCCCCCTTGCTAAAGGGGGCTTCCAGATTCCGATAAGCCCCCTGACCGCAGACCCCCACAACCACCGGGCAAGGGTTGTGGGGATGAGGCCCTTGTCAACATCAACATGGGGACAAGGTGCTTTGGGGGGACCCCAAAGCACCCTCCCCATGTTGAGGGCATGTGGCCTGGTACGGTTCAGGAGGGGGGGCACTCTCTCACCCCCTTTTCCTGCAGCCTGCCAGGTTGCATGCTCGGATAAGCGTCTGGTATGGAATTTGGGGGGGGGGGACCCACGCCATTTTCATTCAGTTTTTTGGCGCGGGGTTTCCCTTAACCACTTCAATACACTGTGTTATATAAACTACACTGCCTGCATTGACTGACTATAGAGTCTACACTGAACATATAGGCTACACTGAATGCAGAGTATATATAAATATCTATACTATTCTATATATATCAAATACACTGCCGGCACTGACTGAATATAAAGTCTACACTAAATGCAGAGTATATATATATATATATATATATATATATATATATATATATATATATATATATATATACAGGGCTCAAGTCCTGCAGGAACGCATGGGAACGGAGTTCCTGTACTTTTTCTACAACAGGAACTCAGTTCCCTTTAGCAGCCGTGTCCTGCAAGACTTTGAAGTATGCAAGCTGTGTGACAGGTGCTACACCAGCAGCTGCCGACACAGCTCGCAATAGTAAGTGCCGCACACCTGACCATTCAGGCATTGCCAGTAGGGGTCCCCATGACAGCTTCCGCTTCGATCTATCTGTCAATCACAGCTAGCTGACAGGTAGATCAGGTCCCTGCTGCTAAGAGATTGTATTTAGTCAGACCTCTCATGATGCACAGCTATACTGCTCACAGGACATGCAGGGAGAGAGGTGAGCTGAGGGAGGAACATCAGTTTGGGGTGGTAAGCTGAGCACAATACCTGGCAAAGTTTAATGCCAGGAGGGAAGTTTATTGGTAAATATGTGAAGGGTTGGAATAGCAGCGAGTGTGTGTTGGAGCCCTGCAGAGTTTTCAGCCCCCCAAGCTAACATACATCTCCTAAGCAGAAACACATCACTATCTCCCCAAGCATTCTGTCCAGATAATGTGCAGTTAATTTATGACCTTTCCGTTTAACCCTGTGTTATCCAAACTCTGTTCAATGAAAAGTGTAAACTCACCACATAAACACTCTATATAAAAAATAAAATTCCCCAATAAAGATCAGAACATGATGTTCACATTTGCATGGAAGCACAATTGAATGAATTATTGCTGATTATTCAGAGAATTACCGTATTTATGTTTATTGAGGATTGTTTTTTTTTTTATGTACTAACAGTTAAGCTTCATACACACAATACGAAAATTGGATGAAAAATACCACTTTTGAAGCGTTTGTGCATATGAGCGTATCATTTTTTTTTTTTTGGTGGGCAAGTGGATCTTGGGTGGGAGTTCCCACACTTTTTTCCCCAGGACTTGACCCCTGTATATATATATATATATATATATATATATATATATATATATATATATTAGGGTTGCCACCTGTCCGGTTTTGACCCGGACAGTACGGGTTTAGGAGGCTGTGCCCGGGTTTCCCTCTGCCTCACACCCGGACACCATTTCCAGCTCACAGGGGTTACCATGGGGCCGCCTTTTACAAGCCCCAGCACACAGGGGGACCCGTCAGCAGGGGGATTGTAGCAGCGGGCAGGGGGAGCAAATACAGAGCAATGAAAACAGAGAGAGAGGCGACAGGCAGCTGCTGGTGCAGAAGTTTTTAATAAAGTAAATGCTTAAAAACAATCCACTCACTGTCAGTCTGTGAACTTAGTCGGCTGTCCCATCCTCCCCTCCAATCCACAATGCTGTTATTACTGAATCGCTTGAGAAAGCCAATAACACAGAGCTGCGGGGAGACTGCAGTGAGCTGTCAGCCTGGGATGCTGTGACCAATCAGAGCGTTCCGGAGGCTTAACCACGCCTCCATCATCAGAGGCTGACAGTTCACATGAGTTTCCCGTGGCTCTCTGTTTCCTCCAGTGATAACAGCAGCGTTGATTGGAGGGGAGGATGGGACAGCCGACTTCACAGACTGACATATACAGCTCTGACATGGAGAGTGAGTGGATTGTTTTTAAGCATTTATTTTATTAAAAACTTCTGCACCAGCAGCTGCCTGTCGCCTCTCTCTCTTATGTTTTGACTCCTCTGTGTTTTCCCCCCTCCTCCTGTATTTGCCACCCCCTCCTCCTCCTGTATTTGTCACCCCCTCCTCCTGTATTTGTCACCCCTCCTCCTGTATTTGCCACCCCCTCCTCCTCCTGTATTTGTCACCCCCTCCTCCTGTATTTGTCACCCCTCCTCTGTAATTGTTCCCCTTCTCTGTAATTTCCCCCCCTTGTCTGTATTTGCACCCCCTCCTCTGTAATTGTCCCCCCTCCTCTGTAATTGCATCCTCCTCCTCCTGTATTTGTCACCCCCTCCTCTGTAATTCCCCCCCCTTGTCTGTATTTGCACCCCCTCCTCTGTAATTGTCTCCCCCTCCACTGTATATGCCACCCCCTCCACTGTATTTGCCACCCCCTCCTCCTGTATTTGTCACCCCCTCCTCCTGTATTTGCATCCTCTTCCTCTGTATTTGCACCCCCCCTCCTCTGTAATTGTCTCCCCTCCTCTGTAATTGTCTCCCCTTCTCTGTAATTGCCACCCCCTCCTCCTCCTGTATTTGTCACCCCCTCCTCCTGTATTTGCCATCCCTCCTCCTCCTGTATTTGTCACCCCTCCTCTGTAATTGTTCCCCTTCTCTGTAATTTCCCCCCCTTGTCTGTATTTGCACCCCCTCCTCTGTAATTGTCTCCTCTTCCTCTGTATATGCCACCCCCTCCTCCTGTATTTGCCACCCCCTCCTCCTGTATTTGTCACCCCCTCCTCCTGTATTTGCATCCTCTTCCTCTGTATTTGCACCCCCCCTCCTCTGTAATTGTCTCCCCCTTCTCTGTAATTGCCCCCCCCCCCCTTCTTTGTAATTTGCCACCCCCTCCTCCTGTATTTGCATCCTCTTCCTCTGTATTTGCACCCCCCCCCTCCTCTGTAATTGTCTCCCCTCCTCTGTAATTGTCTCCCCTCCTCTGTAATTGCCCCCCCTTCTTTGTAATTTGCCACCCCCTCCTCCTGTATTTGCATCCTCTTCCTCTGTATTTGCACCCCCCCCCCTCTGTAATTGTCTCCCCCCCTCTGTAATTGTCTCCCCCCCTCTGTAATTGTCTCCCCTCCTCTGTAATTGTCTCCCCTCCTCTGTATTTGTCTCCCCTCCTCCTGTATTTGTCTCCCCTCCTCCTGTATTTGTCTCCCCCTCCTCCTGTATTTGTCACCTCCTCCTCCTCCTCTTGTATTTGCACTCCTCTTCCTCTGTAATTGTGTAATTGTTCCCTATCTCTGTATTTGCCCCCTAGCTCTGTAATTAGCCCCTCCTCTGTATTTGCACCCCTCCTCTGTAATTTCCCCCATCAATCTCTGTAATTGTCCCCCCTCCTCTGTAGTTGTCCCCCACTCCGAACCCTCTTCTGTCTGGATCCCCCTGTGTACTGGGGCCCCGTGATACCCCCTGTCGGCTGCCATGGGGGTATTGGAAGGAGGAGGATTTGTGCTGGTAGGGAAATGAGATTTGTAATAGGAGAGAATGGGGATAATGGCACCCCAATCACAAAGGCATCCCACAGGCATCCCACAATTCTGTTTACGTGATTTTCCCGCGATTTGTCGGGGGACAATCGCTGCAAAATAGCACCGTGGTTGGGGTGCCATGCCGTGCGCCTCTAAAGTGTTCGGGTTTGGCTTGAAGAAAAGGTGGCAACCCTAATATATATATATATATATAATATACACACATGTAGCACTAACCCCCGAAGGAGCTGCTGGTTTGATTTGGGCTTACCGTTACATCACCTGCTCACATCTCCGTCTTGGGGATCCCGTGGAAAGTGGCCCAAAGAATATTGAAACTGATACTGAATCCTCTTTTGGGTTATTTATTTAGAGTAAAGACAAAGTTTCTCAATAAAAGGTAGAAGGTTAGGGGTGAGTTCAGGCACCTGGAACTGCGGGTTCAAGTTCTCTTTTAAGATCTAGAAGACAATAGTTCCTCTCACTAGATCCAGCCACCACCGGATAAGCCCCTCTCACTGGACCTAGCAGCCGATGGGGTATTTGACACAGTCTCTGCCACAGACGTGTGAATTTAAACTTAAGCGTCACTGAGAGATTGAAGAATATTTCCATACAATACCAGTCTCTTTCAGCCGAGAGTACTGTAGGAATAGTGATCCGGGTTGCGTCCTTCAACTGAGTTTCCAGGCTCCTTCAGAGAAACCAGCCTTGCACACGGTCTTCTCCTGAAAAAGTCCTCCCCTGGGTCCTCCAGTTGCTGGGCCTCTCCCTTCAGATGAGAAGGCACCGGACCATCCCTGGATCAGTAGGCTCCCAGATCCGCTTGGGCACATCCTCTCAGTTGCATTGCCTCGGGCCAGCCAGCCCCGAGACCAGGCTGGGGCAGAAAATAGGCCCGGGCATTTTAGACTTAGCAGCCCGGGGAGGGGGGGGGGGCGTTCGCAGGGGCAGTTGATGGTGGCATGTGGGGTTCCAGGATGTGTGGATTAGATTACTTTAACTCTGGTTTTGATGGTGGAGTCCTGAAAATAGTATGAAGCAGCACACGATTAGGGTTGCTCTAATCCAGGGGCAACCTTTTGGGCATAGTGCGTGGAAATTTTTTTTTTCAAAGAAATTGAGTGCCAGATACAAAAAAAAAAAAAAAAAAAACTGTCAACTTCACATGGAAAGGAATCTTTATAGTTAAGTAAATGCTGTAAACCACTTGAATAATAGTAAGAAATCAACTGAGCTTTGCACCATCACACCTCAGATCAGTCCCAATACCTGCAAGTAACTGGCTTTGTGAATACTGCGTAATGACTGACTTTGTGACTACTGAAAAGCCAGTTATAAATGATTAAGCCTTGTACACACTACTTAACTGACAGCTCAAGTCGGAGCCGCTGTACTAACAATCCAATGTTAGTACAGCAACCTCCCCTGCTGAGCTATTGTGTTCTGACAAGGCCCCCCGCCAGAACCCTCCGGCCAGCTCTCTCAGCCATTGGCTAAGAGCGCTGACCTTTTTCGGTCATGAGCCTTCGACAGAAGCCGGGCTGAATGGCCGGCTTCTGTCGGACCGGCTACTGTACACACGGACCGAATGTCGGGTGACATTTAGCCCGTGTGCACTAGGCTTTACTCAGAGAGACAGTTATTAAGCAAAACTCCTTTAGGCCACTTTCACACTGAAGCGCTTCTAAACTGCCAGTAAAAACACTGAGCGCTTTTGAAGAGCTTTTCAGGCACTTTTGAAGAGCTTTCCATTCATTTCAATGGGGAGGGGAGTTTTTCACAGCCCTGCCAGCACACTGCCCCAGTGTGAAAGCGTTCATTGATTTTAATGAAAATATGTTTTCGTGAGCTTTTTAGGCATTGTTTTTAGCGTGAAAGCGCCTGAAAAGCGCCTCAGTGTGAAAGTGGTCTTATAACTGGCTCTGTAATGATTCATAACTGGCTCTGTTAGTACTGCAATGCCAGTTAGGCTGCATTCACACCTGAGCGTTTTGCCGCCTGAAGCCTGAAGCCACAAAACGCTAGAGGGGAAAAAATACATTATTCTCTATAGAGATGGTTCACATCTCCACTCCAAAACGCCTAAAGCTCAAACAAGTTCCGGACCCTTTTTTGTTAATCGAATCGGGCAGATTTGGGCGTTTTTCTTCTTTTTACATTGGTGACCTTTTGCTCTGCACAAAATCACGGCAAAACGCGGTAAAAACGCAGCAAAATCGCGGTAAAAAAACGCAGCAAGAAACACCGCAAAAAAAAGCTGCAATTCGCACGATTTTCTGCCTGAAAGGTGTGAATGCAGCCTTAAAGCATTACTCACAGAGCCAGTTATAAAACATTACAAAGCCAGATATAAAGGAGTTTTGCTTAAAGCGGTTGTATACCCATTTAAGAAAAAAAAAAATTCTTAACTACCTGCAAGACAAAGTCATAATGAGCTAGTATGACTAGCATACTAGCTCATTATGCATCACATACCTTAGATCGGCCCCCCCGACGCCGTGTTCTTCTCCCCCTCCGGCCGCATCCATCTCTAAACAGATACCCTTCCGGGTTTCGCCGCTCCGGCCAATCACAGCGCCGCTGCGGCGCTGTGATTGGCCAGAATGGCGAGGACGTCGCTCCGCGCATGCGCGCGGGACACTTCAACTTCGGTGAGCCGCAGTTGTGAATGGGGATTAACCCTGTAAATGCACCGTTGTCTACGGCGCGCATGCGCCGTAGACAACGTTGTAAAACGTTCTTTTCAAATATCTCCTAAACCGTGCAGGTTTAGGAGATATTTATTGTACCTACAGGTAAGCCTTAATCTAGGCTTACCTGTAGGTGCAAGTTGAATTTTAGGGTATACAACCACTTTAATAACTGTCTCTCTGAGTATTACTTTTAGTAGGGCTTGTTAGTCTGTTAAATACTTCATCCACAGTCAGCTTTTCTGGGTAGAATGGTCTCCCCTTCAGCTTGAGCCAGGCACATGGCTGCTGAGGGAGATGAGGGCCCAGAGACAGCAAGTAGGTGCACACTAATTAGGCACCAATCAGACTGCAGTTACTGAATTACTAAATTACCATTAGGATCGCTCTCTGGTCTGGAGATCAGACCTCTTCACTGGCAGGAAAGGAGGTGGGCATACACCAGCCTAAATTCTTTGTGCAGATGCAATGTTAGAGCAAGAGAAATAATTCTAGTGCTATACCTCCTCTGTAACTCTAAACAGGTAACCTGTAAATATCTTTAAAGCGTTGCCTATAAAGATTTGTAAGTACGGTAGTTTGTCGCCATTCCACGAGCGTGCGCAATTTTAAAGAGTGACATGCTCAGTATCTATTTACTCGGCGGAACATCATCTTTGATATTTAACCAAAAAATTAGGGTATACAGTATGTAGTGTGTTTTGTTTTTTTAATTAAATAAAGTGTATTTTTAAGTAACATAGTTTGGTGGTAAATTAATTGGGTTACATCCGTCCGTGCTTGCGCACAGAAGCAAACACATATGTAAGTTGTGGGCGCATATGTAAACGGTGTTCGCACCACACATGTGAAGTATCGCCGCGAATGTTAGAGCGAGAACAAAAATTCTAGTGCTAGACCTCCTCTAAATCTAAACTGGTAACCTGTAAACATTTTTAAAGTGTCACCTGTGAAGATTTTTAAGTACCGATGTTTGTTGCCATTCCACGAGCGTGCGCAATTATTATATTTAATCATCTTTCATATTGTACAAAAAAAACAGGGTATCTATATTGTGTTTATTTATTTTTATTCATTAAAGGGTATTTTTCTTTCTTTTATTGCATTTTAAAAAACCACTGCACAAATAAAACGTGCCATAAAAAATTGCAACGATCGCCATTTTATTCCCTGGGGTCTCTGCTAAAAATATATATATATATATATATATATATATATATATACAATGTTTGGGGGTTATAAGTAATTGTACTAGTACTGATTGAAAACTTGTAAACAAAAAGTGGCAGTGAGGGTAAGCTCACACTGAACGCAGGTTTGAATTCAGCTGAACTCGCACGATTTCAAACCTGCATTTCAGTGCCAAGTTTTGGGGGCGCTTTGAAAGACATCTGCGCGGGTTCGTGCACAAATGTCTATTGAAATCGCCCCCGAAGTCGTCAAAAGTAATGCAGGGAACTACTTTTTGGAAATAAGTGCGGCGCCGCAAAGTCGGCGTCCCACCGATTGTGACAGTGCCATTGCCAGCAATAGGCTGCGATTTGGCATGCGATTTGACATGTCAAATCGCATTGGCAAATCCTGCCGATGTAAACGGGGGGGGGGGGGCTTAAGGCCTAGTCTTCAAGTGGATAAGGTATGTGGCGAAAAACTGAAAGATTTTATTATTGTGATTAGCATATTAATGAGGGCGGGGTGCGAAGGAACTAGGGAATGACAAAATATAATCAGATTAAACTTCAGCTTTAATCGCTGCAGACACTGTGATTGGATCGCCCGGCACAGGAGAGGCAGCCGCCATCTGTTGCATGATGGCTGAGTTTTACTTGTTGCTACCGGAGAGCACGCACAGGGGATTAGAGCAGACAGGGGAGCCATTCCAATATAAAGAGACAAAGCAAATAAGGTTTCACTGAAGCAGTAAATAAGGATGGATTCAGGCTAAAGGAACTACGCTGCAGCTGAACTCCGGGGAAATCGCTACCCATAGAGATGAAATACGTGTAATTGCTGTTTTATCTGTTCAAAAGATTTGTATTTCTCTCTATACAGTTCTGATATTTGCACAGCACAGCTTTGTCTGGCAGGAAAGGGGCCCCTGTTCTTTCTCTGCTGCAGTTTCATTTTCACTTACAGGTATTCCCACACCCACCCTACCAGTAATGCCCCGTACACACGATTGGACTTTCCGGCAGACTTTTTCTTCCCAAAAGTCAGACAGGCCTAGAAATAGAACATTCTATCCTATCGGGCTGCCCGCTCGTCTGTATGCTGGTCCGACGGACCAAATACGACGCAAGGGCAGCTACAGCACCTGCCTGCGAGAATTTTTTCGGCTGCGGGATACTGTACATCTCACGCTCGCTGCAATAGGAAAACACATTTTCCTTTTGCAGCGAGCATGAGAGATAGGCGACAATGTCCCTTAGGTCTGGTATGGATTTTAAGGGGAACCCCCTACGCTGAAAAAATGGCGTGGGGGTCCCCCCAAAGTTCATACTAGACCCTTATCCGAGCACGCAGCCCGGCCGGTCAAGAAAGGGGGTGGGGATGAGCGAGTGCCCCCCCCCCTCCTAAACCGTACCAGGCCACATGCCCTCAACATGGGAGGTGGGTGCTTTGGGGAAGGGGGGTGCCATGCCGCCCCCCCCCCCACCCCAAAGCACCTTGTCCCCATGTTGATGAGGACAAGGGCCTCTTCCCGACAACCCTGGCCGTGGTTGTCGGGGTCTGCGGGCGGGGGGCTTATCGGAATCCGGGTGCTGCCAGCAATTTGTCTAAACCCAAGTCAAATTCAGGGGCTTGCATTTTAAAAACACACTTAATTATTTACTACTATATTATTTACAATACATGCATATTATTGTAATATGTATTATACTGATAATATATTTAGTAATTACTATATTTATATATAAATGTATTATTACTATATTATTTATAATACATTTATTGTATTATGGTTATATTAAACTGAATTATTATTTTTAATTCATACATAACTGCATTAAATTGTGTCTTTTATTACTGCCTGCAATTTATCTAAACCCAAGTCAAATTCAGGTGCTTCCATTTTAAAAACACACTTCTTAATTATTTATTACTATATTATTTATAATATATGTATATTATTGTAATATGTATTATATTGATAATATATTTCTAAAATGTATTATTACTATATTATTTATAACGCACTCATTATATTATAGTTATATTATTATAATATGTATTATAATATACTGTAACTATAATATAGTAAATATTATAATAATATAACTATAATATAATAGTTATATTATTATAATATTTATTATATTAATTATTATTTTCATTGAATACATAGCTGCATGATTTTTTTTTTTAATATATGCCTGCAGTTTATCTAAACCCAAGTCAAATTCAGGTGCTTACATTTAAAAAAACACATTTAATAAATATTATTATTAATTTAACTTTTGTTGCCTGCGGTTTAGATATTAATGGCTGTGTGTTGAGTTATTTTGAGGGGACAGCAAATTTACACTGTTATACAAGTTGTACAGAGCTAACTGGTTTAATATATCTGTAATGATTTTGATGATAATTTAATACTCATATCAGGATTAATTTATTTTTATATATGCCTAAAGTTCGTCTCTAAAAGGAAATGTTTTAGTGAGGTCCCTCTGCAGCTCACAATGGAACAATAGTCCGGATACCCTGTATACTTTTATTGTTTTTTTTTTTTTTTTTTTTTATTTCTATTCTGACCGAGGTTCTCTTTGATCTCCAGGTCAGCTTGTTTGCTGGATAAAAAGAGTAAAGTCAGA
>CM053028.1:539202527-539230027 GCA_028564925.1 Lithobates sylvaticus
CGAATAAGGTGACTTCTGAAGGCAATTGGTTCCACTAGATTTTATTTAGGGGTATCAGAGTAAAGGGGGCTGAATACAAATGCACGAGGCTCCACACGTTTCAGATATTTATTTGTAAAAAAAATGTGAAAACCATTTATCATTTTCCTTCCACTTCACAATTATGTGCCACTTTGTGTTGGTCTACATAAAATCCCAATAAAATACATTTACTTTTTTGGTTGTAACATGACAAATTGTGGAAAATTTCAAGGGGTATAAATACTTTTTCAAGGCCCTGTAGATGTCAACTGGAGTTCTCGAAAGCTCATACCATTTTATCTGATGTCCATTTTTCCTGAAGATAACCTGTTGTGACATCTGTAGGTGACACAACAGGTCTCCGTGGTGTCACATGCTGCACCGGTCCTATGTCACCTTATCTGGAGTACTATGAGTGATGTGTGCGAAGATTCCGCCACACTTCCTGAGATGTCACATGGGAACTGATTATGGTTGAATGTATTTTTATTTGTTTTCAAGAAAAAGGAGGGGGTGGCAGGGGGGCGTGTCCTATGCCTACATATGTTTGCTAGTAGGTGTCCCTCATTCCCATCTCAAAATGTTGGGAGGTGTGCCAAACTCAACTGTGGTTCCTATGTGGGTAGACGTAGACGCAGAAGTCGTTAAAACAGAGAGAAGAGATAATGGGGATAATTTGGGTATGGGCAGTCACATGGGAATTGGTTAAGGTGAGACAAGGAGACTTTAACCGCTTAAGGACCGCCTCACGCCGATATACATTGGCAGAATGGCATGGCTGGGCACAACCACATACCTGTACGTGGCCCTTAAAGTGCCCAGCCGTGGGTCGCACCCGCGACCCGGTCCTGAGCTCCGTGACCGCGGCCGCGGGACCAGCGGACCCGATCGCCGCCGGTGTCCCGCGATCGGGTCACAGGGCTGAAGAACGGGGAGAGGTATGTGTAAACAAACCTCTCCCCATGCTTCCTAGCGTGGCTGACACTGATCGGCTGTTCCCGGCCATCGGGAAAGCCGATCAGTGACATCAGACACAAAGCCACGCCCCCCCTACTGTAAAAAAAAAAAAACACACACACACACTTAACCCCTCCCGCCCCCTAGTGGTTAACTCCTTCACTGCCAGTGTCATTTACACAGGAATCAGTGCATTTAAATAGCACTGATTGCTGTATAAATGACAATGGTCCCAAAAATGTGTAAAAAATGTCCGAAGTGTCCGCCATAATGTCGCAGTCACAGTAAAAATCGCTGATCGCTGCCATTACTAGTAAAAAAAAAATTATTAATAAAAATGCTATAAAACTATCCCCTATTTTGTGGACGCTATAACTTTTGCGCAAACCAATCAATAATCGCTTATTGCGATTTTTTTTTTTAGCAAAAATATGTAGAAGAATACGTATCGGCCTAAACTGAGGTTTAAAAAAAATAGTTTTTTTATATATTTTTGGGGGATATTTTTTATAGCAAAAAGTAATAAATATTGATTTTTTTTTCAAAATTGGCGTTTATAGCGCAAAAAATAAAAACCGCAGGGGCGATCAAATACCACCAAAAGAAAGCTCTATTTGTGGGAAAAAAAAGGACGTCCATTTTGTTTGGGAGCCACGTTGCACGACCGCGTAATTGTCAGTTAAAGTGACGCAGTGCCGAATCGCAAAAAGTGCTCTGGTCTTAAGCCAGCAAAATGGTCGGGTCTGAAAGTGGTTAAGGGGGTGTGGCAGGGGGCGTGTCCTATGCCTACATACATTTGCTAGTAGGTGTCCCTCATTCCCATCTCAAGATGTTGGGCAGTATGCCAAACCCAGCTGTGGTTCCTATGTGGGTAGACGCAGAAGTCGTTAAAACAGAGAGAAGAGATAATGGGGATAATTTGGGCATGGGCAGTCACATGGGAATTGGTTGCCGTGTTCACTGAGGTTAAGGGGCAGGTTCTCTTGGAAGCCAACCCATACACCCCATTGACAAAGGACACACTCCTTCCACGCCCACAGTTATATGGATCATGAGGAATTAGGCAAAAAAAAGTGATTGGTTAAACCCACAAATGTTTTATTTTTATTTATTCACAATATTTTTAATCAATGATTTTTCTTTCTTTTTTTTTAAATCAATGATGTTGGGGGGGGGGATTAAATGCTTGGGGTTCCTTTTTTAACTACTTGCCTACCAGCCACGAACACCTCCTTACTGACCAAGCCATTTTTCAGCTTTCAGCGCTGTCGCATTTTGAATGACAATTGCGCGGTCATGCAACGCTGTACCCAAATAAATTTTTATCATTTTTTCCCCACAGATAGAGCTTTATTTTGGTGGTATTTGATCACCTCTGCGGTTTTTATTTCTTGCGCTATAAACAAAAGAAGAGGGACAAGTTTGAAAAAACATAATATTTTTTACTATTTATTATAATAAATATCCAATTTTTTTTTTTTTTTAAACAAATTTTTTCCTCAGTTTAGGCCGATACGTATTCTTCTACATATTTTTGGTAAAAAAAATCGCAATAAGCGTATATTGATTGGTTTGCGCAAAAGTTATAGCGTCTACAAAATAGGGGATAGATTTATAGCATTTTTATTATTATTTTTTTTTTTACTAGTAATGGCGGCGATTTGCGATTTTTATCGTGACTGCGACATTGCGGCGGACACTTCGGACACTTTTGACTCATTTTTGGGACCATTCACATTTATACAGCGATCCGTGCTATAAAAATGCATTGATTACTGTATAAATGTGACTGGCAGGGAAGGGGTTAACAGTAGGGGGCGCTGCAGGGGTTAATGTATTCCCTATCTTGGTGATTCTTACTGTGGGGGGAGGGGACTGACTGGGGGAGGAGACCGATCGGTGTCCCTATGTACAAGGGACACACCATCGGTCTCCTCTCCTCTGACAGGACGTGGATCTGTGTGTTTACACACACCGATCCACGTCCTGCTCGATTACCGGGCAATCGCGGGTGCCTGGCGGTCATCGCGACCGCCGGGCACGCGCACCGGGGCCCCAGCTACGCGGCGGGCGCGCGCGCGCGCCTCCCGCGGCGCGCGCGCGCCCCCCAGTGGCCAAATTGTAGACGACGTCATATGACGGCGTCCCGCCACAGTAGCTGAACCGTCCCGCCGTCATTTGACAGTGGGCGGTCAGCTAGTGGTTAAAGACCAGCCGGGGTAGGTAACCCTCCCTCCCACTCTAAAAAAATAACAGGTTTGGGTTTTGGATACACTTAAAATGTAGGGTTGCCACATGTCCGGGATTCACCCGGACAGTTCGGGTTTTGAATCATGTGTCTGGGTTTCAGACCGTCTGAAACTTGTTTTAGTAAGGTGTTTACCCCAGACTACAACGAGGGGTAACTAAAAAGAGGTAAGAGCCATGGAGAGGATTTGGTTCAAAAAGAGGGACTGTTCTTTCAAATATGGGACAGTTGGGAGCCATGAAGAGACGGGAGCGGTAAACCTATAATCTCTACTTTTAATACAATTGAAAAAAAAATAAAAAATTTGGAAAAGCAGGCATGTGAAATTTAATTAAAAAAAAGAAAAAAGAAAAAAAAAACACATCACAACTGAAAAAAAATGCCCTTACAAAAAATATAGGGCGTTATTTACGAAAAGGTAAATTCAGTTTGCACTACAAGTGCACTTGGAGGTGCAGTCGCTGGGGAAGCTCTGAAATGAGGGGAAGCTCTGCTGATTTTATCATCCAATCGTGTGCAGGCAAAAATGCTGTTTATTATTTGCCTTGAATGTCCCCCTCAGATCTACAGCGACTGCACTTCCAAGTGCACTTGTAGTGCAAAGTGGATTTGCCTTTCGTAAATAACCCCCAGAGTGTACCTTTCTAATTTAGACCCCCTTCACACCACACTGCCCATAGCGTCGGCGGTAAAACGCCGCTATTTTTAACGACGTTTTACCATCGGATTTGCGGCGCATTTCGGCCGCTAGCGGGGTGCTTTTACCCCCCGCTGGCAGCCGAGAAAGGGTTATAACCCCTGGCAAAATGCCGCAATAGCGGCGTTTTGCCGGCGGTATTACAGCGCTGCCCCAATTGATTTCAATGGGGAGCAGCACTGGAAGAGCGGTGGAGGAGCGGTGAGTTCACGGCTCCTTCACCGCTCCAAAGAAGCTGCTGGCAGGACTTTTCCCGACGTCCTGCCAGCGCACCGCTGCAGTGTGAAAGTCCTCGGGCTTTCACACAGCAGACAATGGTGCAGCTGTTTTAGGGCGGATTGCAGGCGCTATTTCTAACGCTATAGAGCCTGCAAAACGCCCTTGGTGTGAAAGGGGTCTTATTTAGTAGAATTAATAATCATAAAAAAAAATAATAAATTAGCCAGTACTTTAGCTCTAATAATGATTTATGGTACATGACTGCCACCTGCTGGTAACATTTGACTATTACACTCTTCCAAATATTAGTTTGCTATGTTTTTGGAGTGTAAGGTTAGGCAACATGTGTTAATGGAAAAAAAAAAATGTAACTCAATTTTGTTGGGAGCAGTGTGTTTTTATTATTATTATTTCTGGGGAAATTGTGTGCCGTGTTCTTGCCTCCACCTACTAGAGTGGGCAGAGTAACTGGGTGGAGTGGCTTGAGTAACTAAACTTTTATTTATTTTTTTAAACAAAAAATAATAATATTATTGATATTTTTTTTAATAATTTTTAATTGAAATAATAATAATTGATAATTATTAACTAAAAAATAAAAATATTTTTTGCAAAAGTATATTTTTTTTTTATTTTTTCAAAAAAGATATTTTTTTTTTATTGATTTTTTTGATTTATTTTAATTTTTAAAAAATTTTTTTTCATAAATTTCCTAATTTTAATTTTTTTTCATTTTTTTTTTTTTTTTCAAATTTCCTAAAATTATTTTTTTTAAATTTTTATATTATTTTTTTCAAAAATTACTTATTTTTTTCAAAAAATATAATTTTTTTTGAATTTTTTTTTTCAAAAAATATTTTTTTTTTAAAATTACTTTTTTTTTTTCAAAAAAATTTTTTTTTTTTCAAAAAAATTTTTTTTTTTCACATTTCCTAATTTTTTTTTTTTCTAAAATAATAATATTTTTTTTTTCTAAAATTTTTTTTTTTCAAAAATTATTTTTTTTTTAATTATTAATTTTCTAAAATTATTTTTTTTTCAAAAAAGATTTTTTTTCAAAAAAGATTTTTTAAAAGATTTTTTTTTCAAAAAAAAAATTTTTTTCAAAAAAGATTTTTTTTCAAAAAAGATTTTTTTTCAAAAAAGATTTTTTAAATTTCCTAATTTTCTTTTTTTTTCTAAAATTATTTTATTTTGTATTTTTTTTTTATTTTTTTCAAATTTCATAATTTCATAATTCCCCTCAGAGCTGTGTGGGACTACCTATAATCCTCCTCAGATCTGTGTGGGACTACCTATAATCCCCCTCAGAGCTGTGTGGGACTACCTATAATCCCCCTCAGAGCTGTGTGGGACTACCTATAATCCCCCTCAGAGCTGTGTGGGACTACCTAAAATCCCCCTCAGAGCTGTGTGGGACTACCTATAAATCCCCTCAGCTGTGTGGGACTACCTATAATTCCCCTCAGAGCTGTGTGGGAGGAGCTATAATTCCCCTCTGAGCTTTTGTCACCTCCCACTCTAGTTTTGATCATTTCTCCATTCATTCCTATGGGACAAATTTCGCCGCAAAAATGACGATATTTCGTAAACAATTCGGCGAAACGACGAAGACTACCTATAATTGCCCTCAGAGCTATGTGGGAGGAGCTATAATTCCCCTCAGAGCTTTTGTCACCTCCCACTAGTTTTGAACATTTCTCCATTCATTCCTATGGGACAAATTTCGCCGCAAAAATGACGATATTTCGTGAACCATTCGGAAAAACGTTCCACAAAGTAATAGCACACCATTCGGGAACAATCCGCACGTTTTGGTATATATTCGGTATATGTAGCATAAAAACTGTGGGAGGAGTTAGCGTGCAAAATTTGGCTATAAGAATAATAATAATAACTAGAAAAATACAATTTCTGGGGAAATTGTGTGACGTGTTCTTGCCTCCACCTACTGGAGTGGGCGGAGAAACTGGGTGGAGTGGCTTGAGTAACTAAACATTTATTTATTTTTTTCAAAAAAAATTTTTTTTTTTTTAATTTTTTTTAAATGATTTTTTAGATTTTTATTCAATTTTTTCTAAAAATAAATTTTTCAAAATTATTTTTTTTTCAAAAAAATTTTTCACATTTTTTTTTTCAAATTTCCTAATTTTCATTTTTTTTCTAAAATGATTGATTTTTTTTTAAAAATTATTTTTTTTTTTCAAAAATCAAAAATTTTTTTTTTTTTCAAAAATAATTTTTTTTTTTCAAAAATAATTTTTTTTTTTCAAAAATAATTTTTTTTTTTCAAAAAAATTTTTTTTTTTCAAAAAAATTTTTTTTTTTTTTCAAAAATATTTTTTTTTTCTAATTATTATTTTTTTTTAAATGATTTTTTTTTTCTAAAAATGTTTTTTTCTTCAAATTTCCTTTTTTTTTTTTTTTTTCTAAAATGATTGATTTTTTTTTTTTTTTATTTTTTTTTCAAAAAATTTTTTTTTTTTAATGATTTTTTTTTAATTATTATTATTTTTTTTTAAATTAATATTTTTTCTAAAATTATTTTTTTTTTCAAAAAAGAATTTTTTTTCAAATTTCCTAATTTTCAAAATTATTTTAAAAAATTTTTATTTTTTTTTTTTTTATTTTTTTTTTTTTAATTATTTTTTTTTCAAATTTCATAATTCCCCTCAGAGCTGTGTGGGACTAACTATAATCCCCCTCAGAGCTGTGTGGGACTACCTATAATCGCCCTCAGAGCTGTGTGGGACTACCTATTATCGCCCTCAGAGCTGTGTGGGACTACCTATAATCCCCTCAGATGTGTGGGACTACCTATAATCCCCCTCAGAGCTGTGTGGGACTACCTAAAAATCCCCTCAGAGCTGTGTGGGACTACCTATAATCCCTCAGAGCTGTGTGGGACTACCTATAATCCCCCTCAGAGCTGTGTGGGACTACCTATAATTCCCCTCAGAGCTGTGTGGGACTACCTATAATTCCCCTCAGAGCTGTGTGGGACTACCTATAATCCCCTCTCAGAGCTGTGTGGGACTACCTATAATTCCCCTCAGAGCTGTGTGGGACTACCTATAATTCCCCTCAGCTGTGTGGGACTACCTATAATTCCCCTCTGAGCTTTTGTCACCTCCCACTCTAGTTTTGATCATTTCTCCATTCATTCCTATGGGACAAATTTCGCCGCAAAAATGACGATATTTCGTGAACCATTTGGCGAAACGTTCCACAAAGTAATAGCACACCATTCGGGAACAATCCGCACGTTTTGGTATATATTCGGTATATGTAGCATAAAAACTGTGGGAGGAGTTAGCGTGCAAAATTTGGCTATAATAATAATAATAATAACTAGAAAAAATACAATTTCTGGGGAAATTGTGTGACGTGTTCTTGCCTCCACCTACTGGAGTGGGTGGAGAAACTGGGTGGAGTGGCTTGAGTAACTAAACATTTATTTATTTTTTTCAAAAATAATTTTTTTTTTTTTAATGATTTTTTTTAAATGATTTTTTTTAGATTTTTATTCAATTTTTTCTAAAAATAAATTTTTCAAAAATTATTTTTTTCAAAAAAAATTTTTCACATTTTTTTTTTCAAATTTTTTTTTCAAATAATTTTCATTTTTTTTCTAAAATGATTTAATTTTTTTTATAAAATTTTTTTTTTTTCAAAAATTATTTTTTTTTTTTTTTTTAATTTTTTTTTTTCAAAAAAATTTTTTTTTTTCAAAATTTTTTTTTTCAAAAAAATTTTTTTTTAATTTTTTTATTTATTTTTTTTTAAAATGATTTTTTTTTTCTAAAAATTTTTTTTTTTTTTTTTTAATTTTTTTTTTTTCAAAATTTTATTTTATTTTTAAAATTTTTTTTTATTAATTATTTTTTTTTAAAAATTATTTTTTTTTTTTCAAAAAAATTTTTTTTTTTTTTTTCTAAAAATTTTTTTTTTTTCAAATTTCCTAATTTTAATTTTTTTTCTAAAATTTTTTATTTTTTTTTTTTTTTATTATTTTTTTTTTTTAATTTTTTTTTTTTTTCAAATTTCATAATTCCCCTCAGAGATGTGTGGGACTAACTATAATCCCCCTCAGAGCTGTGTGGGACTACCTATAATCGCCCCCTGAGAGCTGTGTGGGACTACCTATAATCGCCCTCAGAGCTGTGTGGGACTACCTATAATCCACCTCAGATGTGTGGGACTACCTATAATCCCCCTCAGAGCTGTGTGGGACTACCTACAATCCCCCTCAGAGCTGTGTGGGACTACCTATAATCCCAGTCAGAGCTGTGTGGGACTACCTATAATCCCCCTCAGAGCTGTGTGGGACTACCTATAATTCCCCTCAGAGCTGTGTGGGACTACCTATAATCCCCCTCAGAGCTGTGTGGGACTACCTATAATTCCCCTCAGAGCTGTGTGGGGGACTACCTATAATTCCCCTCAGAGCTGTGTGGGACTACCTATAATTCCCCACAGAGCTGTGTGGGACTACCTATAATTCCCCTCAGCTGTGTGGGACTACCTATAATTCCCCTCTGAGCTTTTGTCACCTCCCACTCTAGTTTTGATCATTTCTCCATTCATTCCTATGGGACAAATTTCGCCGCAAAAATGACGATATTTCGTAAACCATTCGGCGAAACGACGAAGACTACCTATAATTGCCCTCAGAGCTATGTGGGAGGAGCTATAATTCCCCTCAGAGCTTTTGTCACCTCCCACTAGTTTTGAACATTTCTCCATTCATTCCTATGGGACAAATTTCGCCGCAAAAATGACGATATTTCGTGAACCATTCGGAAAAACGTTCCACAAAGTAATAGCACACCATTCGGGAACAATCCGCACGTTTTGGTATATATTCGGTATATGTAGCATAAAAACTGTGGGAGGAGTTAGCGTGCAAAATTTGGCTATAATAAGAAGAATAATAATAACTAGAAAAAATACAATTTCTGGGGAAATTGTGTGACGTGTTCTTGCCTCCACCTACTGGAGTGGGCGGAGAAACTGGGTGGAGTGGCTTGAGTAACTAAACATTTATTTATTTTTTTCAAAAATAATTTTTTTTTTTTTTTAATGATTTTTTTTTTTTTTTTTTTAATTTTTTTTTAAATGATTTTTTTTAGATTTTTATTCAATTTTTTTCTAAAAAATTTTTTTTTTTCAAAAATTATTTTTTTCAAAAAATTTTTTTTTTTTTTTTTTTTTCAAATTTCCTAATTTTCATTTTTTTTCTAAAATGATTGATTTTTTTTTTAAAAATTTTTTTTTTTTCAAAAATTTTTTTTTTTTTTTTTTTCAAAAAAATTTTTTTTTTTTCAAAAAATAATTTTTTTTTTTTTCAAAAAAATTTTTTTTTTCAAAAATTATTTTTTTTTCAAAAATATTTTTTTTGCAAAAATAATTTTTTTTAAATTTTTTTTTCAAAAAAATTTTTTTTTCAAATTTCCTAAATTTTCATTTTTTTTCTAAAATTATTGATTTTTTTATTTTTTTATAAAAAATATTTTTTTCAAAAATTTTTTTTTTTTTTTTTAATGATTTTTTTTTTATTATTATTTTTTTTTTTTTAAATTTTATATTTTTTCTAAAATTTTTTTTTTTCAAATTTCCTAATTTTCATTTTTTTTTTTTCTAAAATTATTTTTTTTTTATTTTTTTATTATTTTTTTTTTTTTAATTTTTTTTTTTTCAAATTTCATAATTCCCCTCAGAGCTGTGTGGGACTAACTATAATCCCCCTCAGAGCTGTGTGGGACTACCTATAATCGCCCTCAGAGCTGTGTGGGACTACCTATAATCCCCTCAGAGCTGTGTGGGACTACCTATAATCCACCTCAGATGTGTGGGACTACCTATAATCCCCCTCAGAGCTGTGTGGGACTACCTATAATCCCCCTCAGAGCTGTGTGGGACTACCTATAATCCCCCTCAGAGCTGTGTGGGACTACCTATAATTCCCCTCAGAGCTGTGTGGGACTACCTATAATCCCCTCAGAGCTGTGTGGGACTACCTATAATTCCCCTCAGAGCTGTGTGGGACTACCTATAATTCCCCTCAGAGCTGTGTGGGACTACCTATAATTCCCCTCAGAGCTGTGTGGGACTACCTATAATCCCCCTCAGAGCTGTGTGGGACTACCTATAATTCCCCTCAGAGCTGTGTGGGACTACCTATAATTCCCCTCAGCTGTGTGGGACTACCTATAATTCCCCTCAGCTGTGTGGGACTACCTATAATTCCCCTCAGCTGTGTGGGACTACCTATAATTCCCCTCAGCTGTGTGGGACTACCTATAATTCCCCTCTGAGCTTTTGTCACCTCCCACTCTAGTTTTGATCATTTCTCCATTCATTCCTATGGGACAAATTTCGCAGCAAAAATGACGATATTTCGTAAACCATTCGGCGAAACGACGAAGACTACCTATAATTGCCCTCAGAGCTATGTGGGAGGAGCTATAATTCCCCTCAGAGCTTTTGTCACCTCCCACTAGTTTTGAACATTTCTCCATTCATTCCTATGGGACAAATTTCGCCGCAAAAATGACGATATTTCATGAACCATTCGGAAAAACGTTCCACAAAGTAATAGCACACCATTCGGGAACAATCCGCACGTTTTGGTATATATTCGGTATATGTAGCATAAAAACTGTGGGAGGAGTTAGCGTGCAAAATTTGGCTATAAGAATAATAATAATAATAATAACTAGAAAAAATACAATTTCTGGGGAAATTGTGTGACGTGTTCTTGCCTCCACCTACTGGAGTGGGCGGAGAAACTGGGTGGAGTGGCTTGAGTAACTAAACATTTCTTTATTTTTTTCAAAAATAATTTTTTTTTTTTTTAATGATTTTTTTTTTAAATGATTTTTTAGATTTTTATTCAATTTTTTCTAAAAATAAATTTTTCAAAAATTTTTTTTTTTTCAAAAAATTTTTCACATTTTTTTTTTCAAATTTCCAAATTTTCATTTTTTTAAAAAATTTTTTTTTTTTTTATTTTTTTTTTAAAAAAATTTTTTTTTTTTTTTTTTTCAAAAAAATTTTCAAAAATAATTTTTTTTTTTCAAAAAAAATTTTTTTTTTTCAAATAATTTTTTTTTTCAAAAATTTTTTTTTTTTCAAAAAATAATTTTTTTTTTCAAAAAAATTTTTTTTTTAAATTTTATTTTTTCAAAAATATTTTTTTTTTTCCTAAAAATTTTTTAATTTTTTTTTTTTTTAATTTTTTTTTTTAAAAAAAATTTTTTTTTTTATTATTTTTTTTTAAATTATTTTTTTTCTATAAAATGTTTTTTTTCCCCTCAGAGCTGTGTGGGACTACCTATAATCCCCCTCAGAGCTGTGTGGGACTACCTATAATCCCCCTCAGAGCTGTGTGGGACTACCTATAATCCCCTCAGAGCTGTGTGGGACTACCTATAATCCCCTCAGAGCTGTGTGGGGACTACCTATAATTCCCTCAGAGCTGTGTGGGACTACCTATAATCCCCCTCAGAGCTGTGTGGGACTACCTATAATCCCCCCCTCAGAGCTGTGTGGGACTACCTATAATTCCCTCAGAGCTGTGTGGGACTACCTATAATCCCCCTCAGAGCTGTGTGGGACTACCTATAATCCCCTCAGCTGTGTGGGACTACCTATAATCCCCTCAGAGCTGTGTGGGACTACCTATAATTCCCCTCAGCTGTGTGGGACCTAGTTTTGATCATTTCTCCATTCATTCCTATGGGACAAATTTCGCCGCAAAAATGACGATATTTCGTAAACCATTCGGCGAAACGACGAAGACTACCTATAATTGCCCTCAGAGCTATGTGGGAGGAGCTATAATTCCCCTCAGAGCTTTTGTCACCTCCCACTAGTTTTGAACATTTCTCCATTCATTCCTATGGGACAAATTTCGCCGCAAAAATGACGATATTTCGTGAACCATTCGGAAAAACGTTCCACAAAGTAATAGCACACCATTCGGGAACAATCCGCACGTTTTGGTATATATTCGGTATATGTAGCATAACAACTGTGGGAGGAGTTAGCGTGCAAAATTTGGCTATAATAATAATAATAATAATAATAATAACTAGAAAAAATACAATTTCTGGGGAAATTGTGTGACGTGTTCTTGCCTCCACCTACTGGAGTGGGCGGAGAAACTGGGTGGAGTGGCTTGAGTAACTAAACATTTATTTATTTTTTTCAAAAATATTTTTTTTTTTTTTTAATGATTTTTTTTTTTAAATGATTTTTTAGATTTTTATTCAATATTTTTTTTTTTCTAAAAAAAAAATTTTCAAAATTATTTTTTTCAAAAAATTTTTCATTTTTTTTTTCAAATTTCCTAATTTTCATTTTTTTTTCTAAAATGATTGATTTTTTTTTAAAATTTTTTTTTTTCAAAAAAAATTTTTTTTTTCAAAAATATTTTTTTTTTTTCAAAAATTTTTTTTTTTTTTTTTCAAAAATTTTTTTTTCAAAAATAATTTTTTTTTTCAAAAAAAATTTTTTTTTAATTTTTTTTTTTTTTTAAATGAAATTTTTTTTTTAAAAATTTTTTTTTTTTTTTTTTTTTTTTAAATATTTTTTTTCTTCAAATTTCCTAAATTTTCATTTTTTTTTAAAATGATTGATTTTTTTTTTTTTTTTTTAAAAAATATTTTTTTTCAAAATTATTTTTTTTTTTAATGATTTTTTTTTAATTATTATTATTTTTTTTTTTAAATTATATATTTTTTCTAAAATTATTAAAAGAATTTTTTTCAAATTTCCTAATTTTCATTTTTTTTTTCTAAAATTATTTTATTTTTATTTTTTTTATTATTATTATATTTTTTTAATTTTTTTTTTTTTAAAATTTAATAATTCCCCTCAGAGCTGTGTGGGACTAACTATAATCCCCCTCAGAGCTGTGTGGGACTACCTATAATCGCCCTCAGAGCTGTGTGGGACTACCTATAATCGCCCTCAGAGCTGTGTGGGACTACCTATAATCGCCCTCAGAGCTGTGTGGGACTACCTATAATCCCCTCAGAGCTGTGTGGGACTACCTACAATCCCCCTCAGAGCTGTGTGGGACTACCTATAATCCCTCAGAGCTGTGTGGGACTACCTATAATCCCCCTCAGAGCTGTGTGTGGGACTACCTATATATCCCCTCAGAGCTGTGTGGGACTACCTATAATCCCCCTCTGTGTGGGACTACCTATAATCCCCCTCAGAGCTGTGTGGGACTACCTATAATCCCCCCTCAGAGCTGTGTGGGACTACCTATAATTCCCCTCAGCTGTGTGGGACTACCTATAATTCCCCTCTGAGCTTTTGTCACCTCCCACTCTAGTTTTGATCATTTCTCCATTCATTCCTATGGGACAAATTTCGCCGCAAAAATGACGATATTTCGTAAACCATTCGGCGAAACGACGAAGACTACCTATAATTGCCCTCAGAGCTATGTGGGAGGAGCTATAATTCCCCTCAGAGCTTTTGTCACCTCCCACTAGTTTTGAACATTTCTCCATTCATTCCTATGGGACAAATTTCGCCGCAAAAATGACGATATTTCGTGAACCATTCGGAAAAACGTTCCACAAAGTAATAGCACACCATTCGGGAACAATCCGCACGTTTTGGTATATATTCGGTATATGTAGCATAAAAACTGTGGGAGGAGTTAGCGTGCAAAATTTGGCTATAAGAATAATAATAATAATAATAATAATAATAATAATAATAATATATATGTGAGATAACAATAAGTGATCTTGCTATGCAAGAACACTTAATAATAATATATATGTGAGATAACAATAAGTGATCTTGCTATGCAAGAACACTTAATAATAATAATTAATAATACAATAAATAATAACAAATATTTATAATAATACTAATGATAATATGTATTATTATTATTTTATTGTTATTAATATTAATACATTCTAATAATTATAAGAGTAACAAACAATATTAATAATAGTAATATTATTGCTATTACTAAGATCAATAATATTATTATTAATTACTATAATAAATAATAATAAGTAATATTACTATTATTAATATTGTTTGTCATCATTATTATTTTTATGTATTAGTAATTTTATTATTATTAATAATAATAATAATAATAATATCATAAATGATAATGTTCCTCCAGCTCCCTGTCTATTATATACACATCCTGTGTGATGGCAGCACATGGAGATCCCACTGCACGTCATTCATGATTGGCTACGGAGGAAGGCTTGTCCCTCCCCGAAGATGGGTGCGCTTTGCTGACAGGCTATTGACTTAGGTTTGTCCCGCCCATAAAGCGGTAGCTTGTTGCTGATTCCCTATTAGAAGTTTGTCCCGACCTGCAGACCGTAGCTAGCCTTGATTGGCTATTGAGGAAGATTTGTCCCGCCTCTAAAGGCAGTAGCGCTTCATGATTGGCTATTGGCCAAAGCGTGCCCCGCCTCTCAGGCCGTAGCTGTGTGTTGGGATTGGTCCGCTCGCCTCTCCGTCCTCACGCTGTGTTCGTGGAAAATGAAGCCACCGCGGAAGAAGCATGGTGAGCTCTGTGTGCGCTGTATACACGCTGACCGGCGGGGCATGCTGGGACTTGTAGTCCTACGGGGGAACCCGGGATGGAATAGGAGCCAATACAGAGGAGAGACCCCGCCCCTCCACACTGCGACCAATCACCTGTCTGCTTATAGCTGTCATCTTAGTAGGCTCCATCTGATTGGCTGCTCCCAGTGTGTACACATGATTAGTGTACATTCCTCCCTGACATGGAGGTCTCGCACCTCATCATTCCTCCCTAGTTTCCAACACTAGTACCTTTATCATTATAGGTGTCTGACATGGAGGCACATTGGGCCTCATGCCTCTCTGAGATGGAGGGAGATCTCATACATCCTCACTTGTTGCCAATGACATTTATTTTTGGTGTAGATTGGGAGAGGAGATAGAAGGTGAGAGCCCCTGTTGGGTGTTTTGGTGTCCCCATTATAAAGATTCACCCCTCTTTGTCTTGGTGTCACCATTGTCATTGGTCAGAGAGCTCATTCACACCTGACCCATGACACCACACCTTCCATAGGTCAGTGCCACCCCATTCCCAGCACACAGACATTGTGCTGCACTGCTCTAAATGCTGCATTTCTGATATTTGGTATGCTGTGGCCATTGGGTGGACCAATCGAATGAACAGATGGTGTCTACAGTTTGGTGGTTGTAGCCTCTTCCTCTCAGCTCAGCTTTTATCTCATCTCCATTGTCCCCGATTTAGTGTTAGTGGCCCTTCCTATCAGCTTGGGCCTCCATCTTCTCTCAATTGTCTCTGATTAGTGGTGGTGGCTTCTTCCTCTCAGCTTGGGCCTTCATCTCCTCTTCATTTTCTTTGATTAGTGGTGGTGGTGACTTCGCCTCATCTTGGGCCTCCATCTTCACTCCATTGTCTCTGATTAGTGGTGGTGGCCCCTTCCTCTCATCTTGGGTCTACATCTCCTCTTCATTATATCTAATTAGTGGTGGTGGCCTCTTCCTCTTAACTCAGCCTCCATCTTCTCTCCGATTAGTGATGGTGGCCTTTTCCCCCTCAGCTTGGACCTCCATCTTCTCTCGATTGTCTATGATTAGTGGTGGTGCCTTTTTTTTCTCTCACCTTGGACTTCCATCTTCTCTGATTAGTGATGGTGTCCTCTTCCTCTCATCTTGGGTCTTCATCTCCTCTTCATCATGTCTTAGTGGTGGTGGCGTCTTCCCCCTCATCTTGGGCCTCCATCTTCTCTCCGTTTTTCTCTGATTAGTGATGGGGTCCTCTTCCTCTCAGCTTGGCATCCCTCTTCATTGTCTCTGACTAGTGGTGCTGGCATCCATCCCCTTTCTATTGTTTCTGATGAGTGATAAGTCTCTTCCTCTCATCGTGGGCCTCCATCTTTTCAACATTGTCCCTGCTAGTGGTGGTTGCCTCTTCCTTTTTAGATTGCGCCTTCACTGACTCTGTTTACTTGTGCTGTCTTTTTTCTCTCAGCTTGGGCCACCATCTTTTCTCTATTTGTCTCTAATTATTGGTACTATCCTTCACCTTTTATCCATTGTCCCCGATTTAGTATTGGTGGCCTGTTCCTCTTAGCTTGGATCTCCTATCCCCTCACCATTTTTTCCGATTTAGTAATGGTGGCTTCTTCCTCTCAGCTTGGACCACCATCTTCTCTCCCTTGTCTCTGATTAGTGGTATTGGCCTCTTCCTCTCAGCGTGGACCTCCATCTTCTCTCTGTTCTCTGTTGTCCCCGATTAGTGGTGTGTCTTTCTCCTCCTCCTCCTCCTCCTCCTCCCTGCTTGGACCTACATCTTCTCTCTGTTGTTCCTGATTAGTGGTGTGTCCTTCTCTTCCCTTTTTGGACCTCCATCTTCTCTCTGTTGTCCCTGATTAGTGATGGTGGCCTCTTCCTCTCAGCTTGGACCTCCCATATTCTCTCTGTTGTCCCCAAATTAGTGGTGTGTCCTTCTCCTCCTCCCTGCTTGGACCTCCATCTTCTCTCTGTTGTCCCTGATTAGTGATGGTGGCCTCTTCCTCTCAGCTTGGACCTCCTTCTTCTCTCCATTGTCTCTGATTATTAGTATTGGCCTCCATCTCCTCTCCACTGTTCCTGGTTAGTATTGGTGACTTCTTCCTTTCAGCTTGGGCCTCCCATTTTCTCTCTGGCACTGAGTAGTGGTGGTGGTGGCGTAGAGTTGCCGCCTCATCCCTTTAAACCTGAACACATATGAATTACACAGGTTCTGAGGCTAATTTAATGCAGATAAGGCACCAAGTGAGTTTAATTACCACCTTAATCAGCCACAGAACCTGTGTAATTAATATGTGTTCGGTTTTTAAAGGGATGAGGTGGCAACCCTATGGTGGCGGCGGCTGCCTCTTCCTTCCTGCTTGGGCCCCCATCTCCTCTCCATTGTCTCTGATTAGCGGTAGGGGCTTGTTTCCTTCAGCCTGGGTCTACATTGTCCATGGTTAGCATAGGTGACCTCTTCCTCTCAGCCTGGGCCTCTGTCTCCTCTCCATGGTCTCTAATTGTGGTGGCCTCTTCCTTTTTAGCTTGGGCCTCCATCTCCTCTTCATTGATATAAATTTATAATGTCTGAAGTGTAAGTGGAATTTATGGTGCCCTCCACACATGGTTAGTCCTGTAGGTGCTCAGAACCACATGAGAACAACTGCCCCTCGCCGGTCTGTGGGTGGATTCTAGGTCTCATCCGTAGGTCCGTGGCTGTGTTACTTGTGTAGGATGGGCATCATCTTTCTAATCCTCTCACATTGCAATTCTTATCTCCTGCAGGGGAGCTCAGCAACGCTGAGCTGATGATGAAGACCATCTCCGACATCATTAAACAGCTCGTAGAAGCTCATGAGCTAGGAAAGGATGTCAACCTCAACAAGTGAGTGTTGCTTGGGGGGCTTGTCCGGGATGGGGACGTTTTGGCGACTGGCGTACAGTATTTATCGAGGTGTCATTTACATACAGGGGTGTCAGAATTATTCATGACACTACAATACTTGCTACACGGATCTATGACCATATGGTCAGTTTTCTTAAATTACTTCCTAGTAAGGGGTTTCTTTTGGCCTAAAGTGACCCTAATGCCAGGGTGGTGCACATTCTGCGACAAAAATTTAGACTTTTGTGGCTGGTTCACAAACCGCATACATTACATGTGGTTGTGGTACAGGCTTCACAAGGTTAAAACAGGCAGAGAGACAGCAACCTAACACCTCCCCAGCCCAGGGGCGGACTGACCATTCGACCACTCGGGCACTGCCCGAGGGCCCTGTGCCACTAGGGGGCCCCATCAGGGTTGCCAGCCTAAGTAAAACCAGGGACAGTATGTAAAAAAAATCAGTGTGTTTGTTTTTTTTTTTTTAATTTTCCTTACCGACATCCTTTTGGTCTAAAAATCCAGAGATTATTGCTGCCCCACCTCTCCAGTACCTTCTCAGCCAATAGAAACAGGTCTGTGTATACTGTGTGTACATGTATATTGAGTGTGTGTGTAAATAGTGTGTGGCCCCATAATCTCTGATTGCCTGGGGGCCCCATGAATTGTCAGTCCGCCCCTGCCGCCTTTCAAATGTCCTCTGAAAAGTGAAAATGATCCACTATGGATTGCTCTTCACCAGTGGTAACAAGCCCTTACTGTCAAGTAACATTTATAAACTTGCTCTTCTGTGGATCAGAGGATCAGTGCACTTTAATGCTCATATGCAAGCTAATAATAATAATAATACAGTGCCTTGAAAAAGTATTCATACCCCTTGAAATTTTCCACATTTTGTCATGTTACAGCCAAAAACATAAATGTATTTTATTGGGATTTTATGTGATAGACCAACACAAAGTGGCACATACCGGTAATTGTAAAAGGGGAAGAAAAATGATAAAAGGTTACATTTTTTTTTTTTTTTTTTTTTTTTTTTACAAATAAATATGTGAAAAGTGTGGTGTACATTTGTATGGCGCCCCCCTGAGTCAATACTTTGTAGAACCACCTTTCACTGCAATTACAGCTGCAAGTCTTTTTGGGGATGTCTCTACCAGCTTTGCACATCTAGAGAGGGACATTTTTGCCCATTCTTCTTTGAAAAATAGCCCAAGCTTTCTGATTGGATGGAGAACATCTGTGAACAGCAATTTTCAAGTCTTGCCACAGATTCTCAATTGGATTTAGGTCTGGACTTTGACTGGGCCATTCTAACACATGAATATGCTTTGATCTAAACCATTCCATTGTAGCTCTGGCTGTATGTTTAGGGTCGTCCTGCTGGAAGGTGAACCTCCACCCCAGTCTCAAGTTTTTTGCAGATTCAAACAGGTTTTCTTCTAAGATTGCCCTGTATTTGGCTCCATCCATCTTCCCATCAACTCTGACCAGCTTCCCTGTCCCTGCTGAAGAAAAGAATACCCACATCATGATTCTGCCATCACCATGTTTCACAGTGGGGATGGTGTGTTCAGGGTGATGTGCAGTGTTAGTTTTCCCCCACACATAGCATTTTGCTTTTAGGCCAAAAAGTTAAATTTGGTTTCATCTGACCAAAGCACCTTCTTCCACATGTTTGCTGTGTCCCCCACATGACTTCTTACAAACTGAAATCGGGACTTCTTATGGATTTCTTTCAACAATGTCTTTCTTCTTGTCACTCTTCCATAAAGGTCAGATTTGTGGAGAGCACGACTAATAGTTGTCCTGTGGACAGGTTCTCCCACCTGAGCTGTGGATCTCTGCAGCTCCTCCAGAGTTCCCATGGGCCTCTTGGCTGCTTCTCTGATTAATGCTCTCCTTTCCCGGCCTGTCAGTTTAGGTAGACGGCCATGTCTTGGTAGGTTTGCAGTTGTGCCATACTCTTTCCATTTTCGGATGATGGATTGAACAGTGCTCTGTGAGATGTTCAAAGCTTGGGATAGCTTTTTATAACCAAACCCTGCTTTAAACTTCTCCACAACTTTATCCCTGACCTGTCTGGTGTGTTCCTTGGCCTTCATGACGCTGTTTGTTCTCTAAGGTTCTCTAACAAACCTCTGAGGGCTTCACAGAACAGCTGTATTTATACTGAGCGTAAATTACACACAGGTGGACTATATTTACTAATTAGGTGACTTCTGAAGGCAATTGGTTCCACTATATTTTTGTTAGGGGGTATCAGAGTAAAGGGGGCGCCATACAAATGTACGCCAAACTTTTCACGTATTTATTTGTAAAAGATTTGCAAAACCATTTATCATTTTCCTTCCACTTCACAATTCTCTGCTGCTTTGTGTTGGTCTATCACATAAAATCCCAATAAAAGACATTTATGTTTTTGGTTGTAACATGTAAAAATGTGGAAAATTTCAAGGGGTATGAATACTTTTTCAAGGCACTGTACCACTTCAGCCCCGGACCAATTGGCAGCCAAAGGACCAGGCCCCTTTTGCAATTCGGCACTGCGTCGCTTTAACTAACAATTGCGCGGTCATGCGACGTGGCTCCAAAACAAAATTGGCGTCCTTTTTTTCCCACAAATAGAGCTTTCTTTTGGTGGTATTTGATCGCCCCTGCGGTTTTTATTTTTTGCGCTATAAACAAAAATAGAGCGACAATTTTGAAAAAAATGCAATATTTTTTACTTTTTGCTATAATAAATATCCCCAAAAAATATATAAAAAAAACATTTTTTTTCCTCAGTTTAGGCCGATACGTAGTCTTCTACATATTTTTGGTAAAAAAAATCGCAATTAGCGATTATTGATTAGTTTGCGCAAAAGTTATAGCGTTTACAAAATAGGGGATAGTTTTATAGCATTTTTATTAATATATTTTTTTTTATTAGTAATGGCGGCGATCAGCGATTTTTATTGTGACTGCGACATTTTGGCGGACACATCGGACATTTTTGACACATTTTTGGGACATTTGTCATTTATACAGCAATCACTGCTATTTAAATAGCACTGATTCCTATGTAAATGACAGTTGTAGTTAGGGGGTTAACCACTAGGGGGCGGGGAGGAGTCAGTGTGACGTGTTGTGTTTTTTTTTTTTTTTTTTACAGTAGGGGGGCGTGGCTGTACGTCTGACGTCATTGATCGGCGTTCCCGATGACAGGGAACCGCCGATCACTGACAGTCAGTGTAGGAAGCGCGGGGAGAGGTTTGTTTACATAGACCTCTCCCCGTTCTTCCGCTCCGTAACCCGATCGCGGGATACCAGCGGCGATCGGGTCCGCTGGTCCCGTGGCCGTGGTCACGGAGCTCCCGACCGGGTCGCGCGCCCCCCGGGCAGGCAAATTAAAGGGGACGTACAGGTACGTGCTTTTGCCTGCCCGTGCCATTCTGTTGACGTATATCTACATGAGGCGGTCGGGAAGCGGTTAAGAACATCATGGGCCTGGTGCTGAGGATTTTGGTGGGGCCTTTTATAAACAATAAATTAAGAAAAATGTAAACAATTTTTTGGAGAGGGAGAGAAAGAGGATGAGAGAGAGAGAGAGGTGTTAGGAGAGAGAGAGAGAGAGAGGTGTTAGAGAGAGAGAGAGAGAGAGAGGTGTTAGGAGAGAGAGAGAGAGAGGTGTTAGGAGAGAGAGAGAGAGAGGTGTTAGGAGAGAGAGAGAGTGTTAGGAGAGAGAGAGAGGTGTTAGGAGAGAGAGAGAGAGGTGTTAGGAGAGAGAGAGAGAGGTGTTAGGGAGAGAGAGAGAGAGGAGTTAGAGAGAGAGAGAGAGAGAGTGTTAGGAGAGAGAGAGAGAGGTGTTAGGAGAGAGAGAGAGAGAGAGAGAGAGAGAGAGAGAGGTGTTAGGGGAAAGAGGATGTGAGAGAGGTGTTAGGGGAAAGAGGATGAGAGAGAGAGAGAGAGAGAGGTGTTAGGGGAAAGAGGATGAGAGAGAGAGAGAGAGAGAGGTGTTAGGGGGAAGAGGATGAGAGAGAGAGAGAGAGAGAGGTGTTAGGGGAAAGAGGAGAGAGAGAGGTGTTAGGGGAAAGAGGATGAGAGAGAGAGAGAGAGAGAGGTGTTAGGGGAAAGAGGATGAGAGAGAGAGAGAGAGAGAGAGAGGTGTTAGGGGAAAGAGGATGAGAGAGAGAGAGAGGTGTTAGGGGAAAGAGGATGAGAGAGAGAGAGAGAGAGAGGAGGAGAGAGAGAGAGGTGAGAGAGAGAGAGAGAGAGAGAGAGGAGAGAGAGAGAGAGAGTGTAAGGGGAAAGAGGATGTGAGAGAGGTGTTAGGGGAAAGAGGAGAGAGAGGTGTTAGGGGAAAGAGGATGAGAGAGAGAGGTGTTAGGGGAAAGAGGATGTGAGAGAGGTGTTAGGGGAAAGAGGAGAGAGAGAGAGAGAGGTGTTAGGGGAAAGAGGATGAGAGAGAGAGAGAGGTGTTAGGGGAAAGAGGAGGAGAGAGAGGGGAGAGAGAGAGAGAGAGGTGTTAGGGGAAAGAGGAGAGAGAGAGAGAGAGGTGTTAGGGGAAAGAGGATGAGAGAGAGAGAGGGTAGGGAAAGAGAGAAGAGAGAGAGGGGAGAGGTAGGGAGAGAGGGAGAGAGAGAGAGAGGTGTTAGGGGAAAGAGGATGTGAGAGAGAGAGAGAGGGAGGGGAAGAGGATGAGAGAGAGAGAGAGGGAGAGGTGTTAGGGGAAAGAGGATGGGAGAGAGAGAGGGGGGGAGAGAGTTAGGAGGGGAGAGAGGATGGAGAGAGAGAGATGAGGGGAAAGATGAGAGAGAGGGAGAGGGAGAGGAGAGGGGAAAGAGGGATGAGAGAGAGGAGGGGGGGGAAGAGGGAGGATGGGGAGAGAGGAGAGAGGAGGGGAAGAGGAGGGAGAGAGGAGAGAGAGGTGAGGGGAGGGGGGAGAAGAGAGGGGGGAGGGAGAGGGAGGGGGGGAGGAGAGAAGGAGAGGGTTAGGGGAGGAAGAGGGAGAGGGAGAGGAGGGGAGAGGGGGGAGGAGAGGGAGAGAGAGAGGGAGGGGGGGAAGGAGAAGGGAGAGGAGAGGGAGAGAAAGAGAGAGGGGGGGAAGGGGGGAGGAGAGAGAGAGGGTGGGGGAGTGAGAGAGGGGAGGGGGAGGGAGAGGGGTGAAGGGGAGAGGAGGGGAAAGGGGGAGGAGGGGGGGGGGGGAGGAGAGAGGAGGGAGGGAGGGAGGAGGTGGGGGGGGGGAGAGGGAGAGGAGGGGGGGAGGGGGGAGGGGGGGGGGAGAGAGGGAGGGAGAGAGAGGGGGGGAGGGAGGGGGGGAGGAGGGAGGGAGGGAGGAGGGGGGGGGGAGAGCGGGAGGAGGAGGGAGGGGAGGGGGGGAGGTGGAGAGGAAGGAGGGGGAGATGGGGGAAGGGGAGAGGAGGGGGGGGGGGGAGGGGGAGAAGGGGAATGAGGGGGAAGGGGGGGAGGAAGGGGGGAGGGGGGGAGGGAGGGAGAGGGGGAGGGAGAGGGGAGAGGAGGAGGAAGAGGAGGGGGGGGGAGGAAGGGGGGGGAGGGGGGGGGGGGAGGAGAGAGGGGGGGGGGAGGGGGATGAGGGGGGAGGGGAGAGAAGAGGGGAAGGGGGAGGAGGGGGGGGTAAGAGGGAGAAGGGGGGGAGAGAGAGAGGAGAGGAGAGGGGAGAGGGTGGGGAGAGGGGGGGAGGGGGGAGGGGGAGGAGGGGAGAGGAGGGAGGAGAGGGGAGAGGAGAGAGGAGAGAGGAGGAGGAGGGAGAGAGGGGAGGGAGGGGGGATGAGAGAGGAGAGGGAGGGAGGGGGGGGTAGAGAGGAGAGAGGGGGGAGAGGGAGGGAGTGGAGGGGAGGGGAGGGAGGAGAGGGGAGCGGGAGAGGGAGAGGAGGGAGGGAGAGGGAGTGAGGGGGGGAGAGAGGAGGGAGGAGGGGGGGAGGGGAGGGGGAAGGGAGAGGAGAGGGGAGGAGAGAGAGGGAGAGGGGGGAGAGAGAGAGAGGAGGGAGAGAGGGAGAGGAGAGAGAGGAGGGGGGAGAGTGAGAGAGAGAGAGAGAGAGGGAGGGGAAGAGAGAGAGGAGGGAGAGAGAGGGAGAGGAGGGAGAGGAAGAGAGGGTGGGAGGAGAGGGGAGAGAGGGAGGGGGAGGAGAGAGAGAGGGGGGGTGGGAGGGGGAGTTTGGGAGAGAGAGGATGGGGGAGGGAGGAGGGAGAGAGAGAGAGGGGAAGAGAGAGAGGGAAGGGAGAGAGGAGAGAAGAGAGAGGGGGAGAGAGTGAGGAGAGAGGATGTGGGGAGAGAGTAGAGAGGGTGTATAGGGGATTGAGAGGAGAGAGAGAGGAGGGGTTTAGGAGAGAGATGAGTGAAGGGGGATAGGTGTTGGGGAAATGAGTTTGAGAGAGAGAGAGAGGGGGGGAAGGGAGTGGGAGGAGAGGGGTTGTTAGGGGGAAAAGAGGAGGGAGAGGAGAGAGAGAGGGAGGTGTTGGAGGGAAGAGAGAGAGAGAGAGAGAGAGAGGGGTGTTAGGGGAAAGAGGAGAGAGAGGTGTTAGGGGAAAGAGGATGAGAGAGAGAGAGAGAGAGGGGTGTTAGGGGAAAGAGGAGAGGGAGAGAGAGAGGTGTTAGGGGAAAGAGGATGAGAGAGAGAGGTGTTAGGGGAAAGAGGATGAGAGAGAGGTAGGGGAAAGAGGATGAGAGAGGGGTGTTAGGGGAAAGAGGATGTGAGAGAGAGAGAGCGAGAGGTGTTAGGGGAAAGAGGATGAGAGAGAAAGGGGGGTGAGAGAAAGAGGATGCACATGAGCATGCGTGGGAATGACATCAACACAGCCCGGCCAAGGCAAGTGACCGAAGGCACAGAACCCGGAAGGAAGACCGGGTGAAGAGGGAAGCGCCCGGGCCGGATTGATCACAGCACAGTACTGGAGGGCTCAGTCTGACAATTTAAGTGTACCCTAATGTACTAATATGCTGTGCATACGTGTACATTATGGCATAAACCTACCTCAGGGCCTCTAAAAAATAGTAACGTTAGAAAAGTTTACTAGCGCTTTAATATCATTGGAACCCAGGAGCCTCTCATGGGGCCCCCTACTGACCCGCATAGTTGCCAACATTTCAAAAATATTTTCAGGGACACTTTTACAAGTGCTATATTTAGAGTAGCTGACATCCCCTATGTTCCTCTATACATCACAATATTAATTACAAAATTAAATAATTACTAATAATGGGGCAGAACAAATATGAGGACTGAGATTTCCTTTAGTTGAACTAACAAAGGTGTGCCCATTCTAGAGCTGGTAACATTGAGGTATTCAGTATAATTTTAAAGAACTGTTGTTGTGGGTAAGAGGCATAGAGGAGGAGAATGGATGGTATAAAAGTGGAAAGTATATGCAGGTGAGGGAGAGGAATGTGGAGGGTCTAACAGTGGGCACTATGTACATGAGAGGAGTGTGGAGGGTAGGACAGTGGGCAGTATGCACAGCAGAGGAGTGTGGAGGTATGACAGTGGGCAGTATGCACAGCAGAGGAGTGTGGAGGGTATGACAGTGAGCAGTATGTACAGGTGAGGAGTGTGGAGGGTATGACAATGAGCAGTATGTACAGGAGAGGAGTGTGGAGGGTACGACAGTGGGCACTATGTACAGGAGAGAAGTGTATGATAGCGGGCACTATGTACAGGAGAGGTGTGTGTGTGTGTAGGATATGACAGCGGGCCCTATGTATAGGAGAGAAGTGTGGGGGTATGACAGTGAGCAGTATGTACAGGAGAGAAGTGTGGAGAGTATGACAGTGGGCACTATGTATAGGAGAGGAGTAGGGGTGCAACGGATCAAAAAACTCACGGATCGGATCGATCCTAGGATCAGAGTCACAGATCGGGTCATTTTTCGGATCAGCAAATAATAATTGAATTTGCAAAAACCTCTGAAAATTCCGCCACCATATATTCCCCACTGTAATATCCACATCATCTCCCCCACTGTAATATTGTCTGAGTATCGCCGAGTATTGGCAGGGTATCGCCGAGTATTGGCAGGGTATCGCCGAGTATTGGCAGGGTATCGCCGAGTATTGGCAGGGTATCGCCGAGTATTGGCAGGGTATCGCCGAGTATTGGCAGGGTATCGCCGAGTATTGGCAGGGTATCGCCGAGTATTGGCAGGGTAATGCAGAGTATTGGCTGGGTAATGCAGAGTATCCGCAGAGTATATGCAGGGTATATGCAGGGTATATGCTGGGTAATGCAGGGTATATGCAGGGTATTGGCTGGGTAATGCTGGGTAATGCAGAGTTTGTTTACAAGTGATTGCTCTGTCATTTGACGGAGCGATCACATTGTAAACAATGGCCGCCGCTCCGGAGCTAGGCCGAACGCCGCGGCCTTTCCTAAGGCCGAGGCCGCGGATCGCGGGGTGTGCCGATCCGAACGGGGTGACCCGTTCGGATCACGGATCCGACGATCCGTTGCACCCCTAGAGAGGAGGATGAAGGAATCGGGGAAGGAAAAATGTAAAGGTTTGTGGAAGGCTGTTTAGGACTGTGTAGTGGTTAAGCGGGCCATACATGGATTGAAATTGCACCAATTATTAAGCAGAGACCAGCCATAGTCGATCTATGTATAGCCCATACATAGATCGACTATGGCTGGTCTCTGCTTAATAATGGTTTTACACAAGTCAACCTATTAACCGACTTGAGTACAACCAGCCTGTCAGGTTTTCCCCAAAACAATCAGTGCTGCCAGCTATAGTTAGCAACACTAATCATCGTATTCACTGGCAGAACACAATAACACTGCAGCAGTGATTCCCCCATTCACAGGTCAGCAGGTGAGAGGGTGTGTGGGGACATCCTGGGGAGAGATACTAGTCAGTGGCTGGTAGGCACTGGTTAGTATCAGAGCCAGATACACACACAAGTTACATATGCCACGATCGTTAGAGTGAGAACAATAATTCTAGCCGTAGACCTCCTCTGTAACTCTAAACAAGTAACCTGTAAAAAAAATTAAAGCATCGCTTTGGTAAGCAAAAAAAATCATGCTAACTTTAGTTTTTTTTTTTATGAATGAAACAATTTCTTTCCAAAAAAAACGTTTGAAAAATTGCTGCACAAATATTGTGTAACAGCCCTGTATCTCCGGAACCATAGATGATAGCAGCCCCATATTTTAACCAATGCTGGAGTAGGTCTTTAGCTACCTAATGTGGGGTCTCTTTGACTCCTGATCGTTGAGCTACAACCCTCAAAGTCGATCTTCTTTTATTTTTTATTTTTTTAGAATTTTTTTTTTATTTATTTTTTTGGGGCAAATGGGCCTATCTTGAGAAAGGGGCATGGAGCTGCAGCTCCAATAGCCCCTATGCTAATCCGGCCCTGGATCCTGTGTTCCTGCAAAGCAAGAACGTGGATCCATGCTTTCCTCCTGGAAAAGCACCCCCCCCCCCCCACAATTTAGAAAAACACTAACTAGGCACACAGTTAACTTTTTGATTGTCCCTGATGTTAACCCCTTTCCAGCCAGTGTCATTAGTGCATATTTTTTAGCACTGAACACTGTATTGGTGTCCCTGGCCCCCAAACAGTGTCAGTTAGTGTCCCGATTGTCCACCACAATATCGCAGTCGAGATAGAAGTCGCTGATCGCCGCCACTAGTAAAAAAAAAAAAACAAAAAAAGTGTGTGTGTGTGTGTGTGTGTATAGATATATATCTCTATCCCATAGTTTGGTTTGTGCAAAAGTTATAGCATCTACAATCAATATAAGCTTATTGGGATTTTTTTTTTTCAGGAAATATGTAGCAGAATACATATTGGCGCCTAAATTAATAAATACTTTTTTTTTTTTTTTTTTTTTTTTTTTATAGCAGAAAGTAAAAAATATATTCTTTATCTTCTTTTTTTTTTTTTCAAAATTGTCAGGTCTTTTTTTTTTTTTTGGGGT
>CM053028.1:539235027-539236382 GCA_028564925.1 Lithobates sylvaticus
GGTTCATACTCTGTCTCTATCATTTAAAATACACCTATGATAAAAAATGTGGGCAAACTTACAAAATTTGCAGGGAATCAAATAATAATTTTGCCCACTGTGTGTATATATAGTTTTAAATACATTTTTGTTTTTAACTGCTTCCCGACTGGCGCACGATGTACGTCGGCAGAATGGCACGGACAGGCATAAGGGCGTACAGGTACGTCCCTTTTGAATTTGCCGCCGTGCCATCGCGTGTGCGCCGGTCGGGACCTCCGTGAGTCCGATCGCGGGTCCCGCGGACTCGATCACCGTGGGGATACCCGCGATCGTCTCACGGGAGGAAGAACGGGGAGCTGCTGAAGGTAAACAAGCATCTCCCCGTTCTGCCTAGCAACAAGTGATCCTGATCTCTGCTCCCTGTGATTGATGTGAACAACACAGCCACGCCCCCACACACAAGTTAGCAACACGCCCCTATGACACACTTAACCCCTACACTGCCACGTCCTGTTTAACCCCTTCACTGCCAGTGTCATTTACACAGGAATCAGTGCATTTGTATAGCACTGATTGCTGTATTAATGCCAATGGTCCCAAAAATGTGTCAAAATTGACCGATGTGTCCGCCATAATGTCGCAATCACAATAAAAATCGCTGATCGCCGCCATTACTAGTAAAAAAAAAAATTATTAATAAAAAAAATGCCATAAAACTATCCCCTATTTTGTAAACGCTATAACTTTTGCGCAAACCAATCAAGAATCGCTAATTGCGATATTTTTGGTTAAAAAAAATAGAAAAAAATGTAGAAAAATAGGTATCGGCCTAAACTGAGCAAAAAAAATGTTTTTTTTCTCTATATATTTTTGGGGGATATTTATTCTAGCAAAAAGTAAAAAAAAATGCGTGTTTTTTTTTTTTTTTTTGTTTATAGCGCAAAAACTAAAAACCGCAGAGGTGATCAAATACCACCAAAAGAAAGCTTTGTTTGTGGGAAATAAAGGAGGTCAATTTTGTTTGGGAGCCACGTCGCACGACCGCGCAATTGTCAGTTAAAGCGACGCAGGGCTGAATCACAAAAAGTGCTCTGGTCTTAAGCCAGCAAAATGGTCCAGTCTGAAAGTGGTTAATACATTTTTCAAATAATGTTATTAAATTAGCGATTTGTGGGCTTCGGCTACCCCCCCCCCCCCACCACCATAACCCACAGTTCAGTTCAGAAACTCTTGCCCCCCCCCAGGGTTGGGGCCCCTTACATCCAGAGCCTCGGTTCAGGAACTTTTGCATGCTAGGGTTGGAGCCTGAGCTTCCCCCCCCCATCCATAGCCAGGGTACAGTTCTGTAACTCTTGCCCCCCCCGTCCCATCCA
>CM053028.1:539236882-539253886 GCA_028564925.1 Lithobates sylvaticus
TTTTGGAAAAGTGGGGTTTTTCATTGAAACAAGGATTGGTGATAAAGCATCAGTAGAGAGGAGATACCTTTTTCCCAAATTAAATATAACAGGATAGAATTTCCCTTCCTAGGGGTAGAATTCCTCTCACTTCCTGTTTTCTCCTTCCGTTTGCAAGTAGGAGTCGTTTGTAAGTTGGATGTTTGAAAGTAGGGGCCTGCCGTATATACTCTGCAGAAATTTGCCCCATTAGATGTTGGTGTTGCCACAAGACTGTAAGCCCTCACAGTTACTCTTGGTGGGCGCAGGAATGGGCCCTGCTGTGAATTATTAGATCAAGAATTGTAATTGCATGCACCTGTTGAACAGGGCAGAAAAATTGGGCCATTGGTGGTGGTGGTGGACGGTGTTGCCACAAGACTGTAAGCCCTCACAGTTACTCTTGGTGGGCGCAGGAATGGGCCCTGCTGTGAACTATTAGATCAAGATTAGTAATTACATGCCCCTGTTAAACAGGGTCTGAAAAATTGTGCCTTAGGCACTGGTGCTGGTGCCACAACACTACAACCCCTCACAGATACTGTACTTGGAGCACAGCAGTCAGACCTGTTGCGAAGCATTGCTTAAAAAATTGTAATTACACGCCCCTGTTAAACAGGGGCTGAAAAAATTGGGCCTTAGGCACTGGTGCTGGTGCCACAACACTGCAACCCTGGAGGCTTTGTCACCGATCACAGGGTGCGCCTGTCCACCGACTCGGTTGATCGACTGACCTTCATAAAGATGAATCAGTCTTGGATCACCACCAGCTACCAGGCACCTGAAGCTGATATAACTGAATAATTTATAATGTCACATCCCTTCAAGACTGCCTATGCTGATGCTGAGTGACTGTCCTGTTATGTTGACTGACTATCCTCTTCCTCCTCAATGATCCTGATGATAGCTTGGAAGAACATTTTTGTTTCTGGATGCCGCCACCAGTGGCTAAGGCCCAATTTTTGAAGGTGACTTCTGAAGGCAATTGGTTCCACTAGATTTTAGTTAGGAGTATTTTGCGGTACCCCCGTAGGAGCTGCTGGATATTGTGGTCCACCTGTCACCCTGCCCACCCTGGCATTCACTTCCCAGACACTCCAAGACAATGAACAGTCTGTTAGATTTGTTTTGTGTTTTTATTGAGGGATTATAACTTGGATGAGGTTAAGAAAAACGATGGGATGCCCAGAATCAGTAATAGAATCAACAGGATGATCAGTGAAACCTTTATTTACACTTTTAGAGCTCCTGTCTCCTGCAAATGCTTATTTGCAAACTGTTCCTCTTGCTCCTGTACAATACTTGGTTCCAGGCACAGCTAGCACATGGTAGGCCCAAATCTGGCTCTGTTAGGCCCTAGCAACTGCCATTTGCATGCAGGGACCACTGGCCCCTTTAGTGAAGCAACAAATAGCGGAAGAAAAGTCTTTAAAGGGGTTGTAAAGGTAAAAATGTTTTCACTTTAATGTATTCTATGCATTAAGGTGAAAAAACATCCAACAATACCGGCCCCCCGTTTTACATACCTGACCCCTCGAAAGTCCCGCGCTCGCCGCCGACATCCTCTTTGCCGCTCAGCCTGGCCGTTGATTGGTTACAGTGGATGGATTGAAAGCAGCACAGCCATTGACTCGTGCTGCTGTCAATCATGTCCAATGACGCGGCGTGCCGGGGGGACGGGGCCGAGTGATACAGTGAGCGCCTATGGCCGCCGGCTGTATCACACGAGCGCGCCCGCAAGCACTCCACACCATGCGAAAGAGCTCGCGGGGGGGGGGGGCCGAGACAGCCGCCAAGGGATCCCAGCAGACCAGGTTCGGGGCCACTCTGTGAAAAACGAGCTGCACAGTGGAGGTAGGTATAACATGTTTGTTATTTAAAAAAAAAAAATTAAATTTCTTTAGTGATCCTTTAGGTGCTAGCTGTCCTATTGTGGACTACTGCTCCCAGTCAGTCCTCTTCAGGCCCTGCCAGCCCTCGTGACTGCAGTTGCCCAACTTTACCTGCACTTCTCAAAAATCCTACATCTAGCACCTACCTGAAGTGGGGGGTGCTACAGGTATTAGAGTAAAGGCATGGTTTGCCAAGACCATAGAGTGGTTTAAAAGGACAGATTCCACTCAGAACAGGTCTCACTGTGGTTTAACAAAGAAGTTGAATACAGGTGCTCAGCATCATATATAGAGGTTGTCTTTGGGAAATAGATGTATAAGTGCTGCCAGCATTGCTGCAGAGGTTGAAGGGGTGGGGGGTCAACCTTTCAGTGCTCAGACCATACGCCGCACACTGCATAAAACTGGTCTGCATGGCTGTCGTTCCAGAAGGAAGCCTCTTCTAAAGATGATGCAAAAGAAAGCCTGCAAACAGTTTGCTGAAGACAAGCAGACTAAGGACATGGATTACTGGAACCATGTCCTGTGATCTGATGAGACCAAGATAAAATTATTTGGTTCAGATGGTGTCAAGCGTGTGTGGCGGCAACCAGGTGAGGAGTTTAAAGACAAGTGTGTCTTGCCTACAGTCAAGCATGGTGGTGGGAGTGTCATGGTCTGGGGCTGCATGAGTGCTGCTGTCACCGGGGAGCTACAGTTCATTGAGGGAACCATGAATGCCAACATGTACTGTGACAAACTGAAGCAGAGCATGATCTCCTCCCTTTGGAGACTAGGCTACAGGGCAGTATTCCAACATGATAATGACCCCAAACACACCTTCAGGACTATCACTGCCTTGCTAAAGAAGCTGAGGGTAAAGGTCATGGACTGGCCAAGTATGTCTCTAGAACTAAACCCTATTGAGCATCTGTGGGGCATCCTAAAATGGAAAGTGGAGGAGCGCATTGTCTCTAACATCAACCAGCTCCGTGATGTCGTCATGGAGAAGTGGAAGAGGACTCAAGTAGAACCCTGTGAAGCTCTGGTGAACTCCATGCCCAAGAGGGTTAAGGCAGTGCTGGAAAATGATGGTGGCCACACAAAATATAGACACTTTGGGCCCAATTTGGATATTTTCACTTAGGGGTGTCCTCGCTGTTGTTGTCAGTGGTTTAGACACTAATGGCTGTGTGTTATTTTGAGGGGACAGCAAATTTACACCTTTATACAAGCTGTACACGCAATACATTACATTGTAACAAAGTGTAATTTCTTCAGTGTTGTCACATGAAAAGATATAATAAACTATTTACAAAAAGGTGAGGGGTGCACTCACTTTTGTGAAATACTGTACACATACACATTATATATATATATATATATATATACATACATACACACACACATATATATATATATATATATATATATATATATATATATATGTATATATATATATATATATATATAATGTGTATACACATAAATATGACAGGGGGGCATGGTGCTATCTTGGGAGGGGTCTGATCGAGGTAGAAGGAAGTTAATAATCTTCCTACTTCCCCCTCTGATCCCCTGGGATTCTCTCTTCACTCCCCGATTCTCCACCTCTGAGCTGGTGAATCGGGGAGTGTGAATTCTTACACAGATCACCAGTGAAGTGCTAAGATTACAGCTTCATAAACTGTCTGTTTCTCTGTCAGTCAATAAGGATTCTCAGTAGGGGTGCAACGGATCAAAAAACTCACGGATCGGATCGATCCTCGGATCAGGAGTCACGGATCGGATCATTTTTCGGATCAGCAAATAATAATTGAATTTGCAAAAACCTGTGAAAATTCCGCCACCATATAGTCCCCACTGTAATATCCACGTCATCTCCCCCACTGTAATATCCACATCCTCTCCCCCACTGTAATATCCACGTCATCTCCCCCACTGTAATATCCACGTCATCTCCCCCACTGTAATATCCACGTCATCTCCCCCACTGTAATATCCACGTCATCTCCCCCACTGTAATATCCACGTCATCTCCCCACTGTAATATTGGCTGGGTATCGCAGAGTATTGGCTGGGTATCGCAGAGTATTGGCTGGGTATCGCAGAGTATTGGCTGGGTATTGCAGAGTATTGGCTGGGTATCGCAGAGTATTGGCTGGGTATCGCAGAGTATTGGCTGGGTATCGCAGAGTATTGACTGGGTATCGCAGAGTATTGGCTGGGTAATGCAGAGTATCGCAGAGTATTGGCTGGGTAATGCAGAGTATCGCAGAGTATTGGCTGGGTAATGCAGAGTATCGCAGAGTATTGGCTGGGTAATGCAGCGTATATGCAGGGTAATGCAGGGTATGTTTACAAGTGATCGCTCCGTCATTTGACGGAGCGATCACATTGTAAACAGTGGCCGGGTGTACCAAGATGGCCGCCGCTCCGGAGCTAGGCCGAAGCCGCGGCCTTTCCTAAGGCCGCCGGGTGTACAAAGATGGCCGCCGCCGATCCGGAGCTAGGCTGAAGCCGCAGCCTTTCCTAAGGCCGAGGCCGCGGATCGCGGGGTGTGCCGATCCGAACGGGGTGGCCCGTTCGGATCATGGATCGGCGACGATCCGTTGCACCCCTAATTCTCAGTGTGCGGAGATCATTGGCGGGAGAACATGTTCAAACATGTTCTCCCTCGATTATCTGTTTCATAAACCGTTTATGGACTGTGATCAGTGGCGATCCTCGGGAACACCACTGTTCACAGTTTCATAAACGTACACCTGTATCACCAAAAGTATTGGGATGCCTGCCTTTACAAGCATATGAACTTTAATGGCATCCCAGTCTTAGTCCATAGGGTTTAATATTGAGTTGGCCCACCCTTTGCATCTATAACAGCTTCAACTCTTGAGGGAAGGCTGTCCACAAGGCAGAGTGTGTCTATGGGGAATGTTTGACCATTCTTCCAGAAGCGCATTTGTGATGTCAGGCACTGATGTTGGACGAGAAGGCCTGGCTCCCAGTCTTTGCTCTAATTCATCACAAAGGTGTTCTATTGGGTTGAAGTCAAGACTCTGTGCAGGCCAGACAAGTTCCTCCACCCCAAACTCGCTCATCCATGTCTTTATTGACCTTGCTTTGTGCACAGGTGCGCAGTCATGTTCAAACAGGAAGGGTCCATCCCCAAACTGTTCCCACAAAGTTGGGAGCATGAAATTGTCCAAAATGTCTTGGTATGCTGATGCCTTAAGAGTTCCATTTACTGAAATTAAGGGGCCAAGCCCAACCCCTGAATAACAACCCCACATCATAATCCCCCCTCCACCAAATGATTTGGACCAGTGCACAAAGCAAGGTCCATAAAGACATGGATGAGCGAGTTTGGGGTGGAGGAACTTAACTGGACTGCACAAAGTCCTGACCTCAGCCCGACAGAACACCTTTGGGATAAATTAGAGACTGCAAGCCAGGCCTTCCTGCCCAACATCAGTGCCTGACCTCACAAATTTTCTTTTTTTTTTGCCACGTCAGCTTAACTCTCAAAGAGGACCTAAATCAGCTTTTACCGATCATCTTTGTCCTTTTTATTTTGTCTTCACATCATTGTGGCTTGTTAAACTTTTAATGACCTTTTGTTATACCAAAGAAAGACTGGTGAAAACATCTTGTCTCATTGACAAATTTAATTATACGTGTTCGTCCTCTCCATTAAAAGAAAAAACCTTTCTCCCCTACCCCCCCCCCCCTATTTTCTCATCGCTAGTTCCGTATCTGAAGACTGTTTGCTTGGATTCCTATGTATTAGACACATCTAAAGCCTGACGACTTCAGCATAACTCCATGTTTGCTTACATTTTTTCCAACTATCCCAATGTTTTCCGGTGCCCTCATTATTTTCTTCTACATTCCTTTTTAGGGACTCCATAAGTCGGATATTTTCCACCGCGTCCACCCATTCCCACATGGATGGAGCCTCAGGGTCTCTCCACCTCTTTGCGATTAGTTTTTTAGCTGCATTAAGGAGGTGTGGTACCAGAGACTTTTCGTATTGCTTAACCCCCTCCCTAGTGGCATGCATCAGAATCACCCAGGGATCATTTTCCAGATCCTTCTGGGTGATTTCCTTAATATAACCGATAATCTTTGTCCAGTAAATTTTAATTTTATTGCACTCCCACCACAGGTGGGCCATACTTCCTCTATCTTTACACCCCCTCCAACAATCTGCAGAAGTACCCATTTGATATCTACTTGCTTTATCAGGAGTTATATACCACATCGATAAAACCTTGTAATTCATTTCTGCCGTCCTAGCGTCTATTGCTGATCTGTGGGTTAACCTTAAAATTTTTCCTACTGTGCCTGTGTCTAACTGTGTGCCCAGTTCCTTTTCCCACTTTTTCATGAATGGCGGGATCTCCAGCCTCTCCGTCTCCAGCAACAATTTATAGATCTTTGAGATCATTTTTTTGGTATTAGATACCGTACAAATCCGTTCAAGCAACGTCAGATCATCCTCTGATCTGATTGGCTGCGGTAAGCTTTTGACGAAATGACCTAATTGGAGATAGCGCCATCCATCTATCTTTAGGATATCCCTCTTGTGCTGTAATTCTTCAAGTGACAGTATTTTTCCATTGTGTAATATATCCTTTAAACGTGTTCCCTCTTTTAATATCCAATCCCCTCCCATCGTTACTTTCTCTGGCTCAAAAAACTCATTGTCCTTTAGTGTTATCAGTGGAGAATTATATTTTCGATTTACTTGCTTATACCATTTATCCCATATTTTCAGTGAATTTAGTGTAATAGTGTGCGTGTTCTCTCCTAAAAATCTATGTGACGGTGGATTCCATATTATTTTATCCAACTGTGCATTGCTAATCGCTTTTTCCAGGTTTACCCATCTTTTATCATTTGGTTCCTTACCCCATTCCGGAATTCTGGACAGAACTATAGCATGATAGTAGTTAGCTATGTCAGGAACTGCAAGACCACCCTGTTTTTTGTCTTGTTTTAATGTGTTCAAAGCTATTCTGTGTTTCTTGCTGTTCCATATAAAATTCATAATTATGGATTTCAGTTTTTTAAGATATATCGGGGGGAGTGAAATGGGAAGCATCTGGAATTTAAACGTGATTATCGGTAATATCATCATCTTCACTGTATTTATGCGCCCCATCCAAGAGAGGGGTCTGTTGTTATATTCTTTACATTTCTTTTTGACTTCATCGAGGAGCGGAAGGTAGTTGATTTTGAACATTTCTTTAATAGATTTAGCAAGGTTGATTCCTAGGTATTTTATCCGCTTCTTCCATGGGAACTCAAAGCTCTCCTGCAGAAGATGTTGGTCGGACTTACTTGTGTTTATATTCAAAATGAAGGATTTTGACAGGTTAACTTTAAAATTTGAAATTTCCCCATATCGCTTCAGGTTCTCTAGTAAGTACGGCATGGAGGTCCGTGGATTACTTATATAGAACAGGATGTCATCCGCAAAAGCTGCTAGCTTATGGATTTCCCCTCCCGCCTCCACCCCTCCTATTCCTGGATTGGCTCTAATTGTGGCTAGCAACGGCTCAAGGGCCAGGACAAAAAGGAGAGGGGACAGTGGACATCCCTGTCTTGTCCCGTTCTTCATCTCAAACAACAGGGATGAGAATCCATTAATCTTTACTTTTGCTTTCGGGTGGTCGTACAGTACCTTGATATGTTGGATAATCATTGGGCCGAAACCCATGTACTCGAGAGTTTGTATCATGAACCCCCAGTCTACCCTGTCAAAGGCCTTTTCGGCATCTATTGACAGGAGTAGACCGGGGGTCCCAACCTCCTGTATCCTTTGGAGGACCAATAGCGTTCGCACGCCGTTGTCCCTGCCCTCCCTGCCCGCTACAAACCCCACTTGGTCCGGATGGACCAGTGTGCCCAAGTGGCTCTTAATTCTCTCCGCCAGCACTTTCGCATATAGTTTCGTGTCTGCGTTCAAAAGCGAGATTGGCCTATAGCTCGAGCACACTGATCCATCCTTTCCTTCCTTTAAAATTACTGTAATATTTGCGGTTAGGGATTCCTCACTCATTCTGTACTCCATACCCAAGCCATTTAGATACTGGCAGAGTCTAGGGATCAAAACCTCTTGGAAGGTTTTATAGTATAGCGCCGTGAAACCATCCGGCCCTGGACTCTTCCCCGCCGGAGAGTTCCTCAGCGCGCCCCTTATTTCCTCTATGGTGAATGGTTCCTCCAGTGCACTCTTGTTATCTGTATGGAGCTTTCGAAGCCCTGCCTTAGTTAGAAAATCCTTCCTTTTTTTTCCCTGTCCCTATTATATTCTTACTTCTGTTCTACCGTATAAAGATCCTCGTAGTACTCTTTAAAGGATTCTGCTATGTCCCTTGACGAGTGTTTAATATCTCCGTTCTTGTTTTGTATTTTTTCTATGTAATTGATCGTTTTTTTTTTTTTTTTTATATTTTTGCCAAGTGTTTACTAGGTTTATTCCCCCACATATATCTTTCTTTTGCGATTCTATTATAAAATTGTTGAGTTTCTTGTTCCATCAAGTCTTTTAATTCCTCTCTTATTGAAACTAATTTTAAGTATAACATTTTGTCTCGATCCGGGGCCGCCTTATGTTCCTGCTCGACTCGATTTAATTCTGCTACCAATTCTTTTAGTTTCTTTGTTCTCTCCTTTTTAATCCATGCTCCCTTTGCGATTAGAATCCCTCTTGTAAATGCCTTATGGGCATCCCAAAGTGAAGATCCCTGCACTTCTCCGTTATCGTTTCTTTTAAAGAATTGTTCTAGCTCAACTTTTATATATTCTACCACCTCTTTATCCCATAATAACCCTTCGTCTATTCTCCAAATGGGGGGCAAGGTCCCTGTATTCGAGGTGACTAAAGTCATTGCAACGGGAGCATGATCGGATAGTGACATTATCTCAATATTTGTACTGACTACTCTGTCGAGAAGTCTGTGATCTATCAAGGCACAGTCGAGTCGGGAGTACGTCCCGTGCGCGGGGGAATAAAATGAGTAGTCTCTTGTTTTGGGATGTTGAATCCTCCATATGTCCACCAGCTGATTTAGGAAAAGTTTTTGTTTAATCGATTTTAATTGTGTATTATCTGTCCCCCGTACACTAGACGTAGTATCAAGCCCCGGGTCCAGACAAAAGTTTAAGTCTCCCATCAGGATTAAGTACCCCTTCCTAAACTCCCTTATTTTATTAAGAATCTCACTTAAGTATTTTATGGGTTTAGTATTAGGGGCATAAATATTGGCCAAAGTATATCTTGTACCCCCTATATTTCCTCTCAAAAAAAGGTACCTTCCTTGGGGGTCAACCATTCTATCCTCAAGGCTAAAATGGGTAGCTTTGGAGAACCCTATCACCACCCCCCTTGCTCTACTAGTAGCTGTATCTCCATAGTACCATAGTGGGAACGTTTTGGAAAACAGCTTAATATTTGACCCATGTGAGAGGTGGGTCTCCTGGAGGAAGACCACCCCCGCCCCATAGTTTTTTAGTTCTTCTAAGACTTTATAGCGTTTTTTTAATGTATTGAGTCCTTTTACATTGTAAGTTATAAATTTAATATCTGTCGTCATATTCAGATGGTCTGTTCTCTGAACCTGCTGACAGCGGACACATAGCGATGAGAATACCCACCCTCCTTCCCAATTTCTCCCCCCCTCGATCCCCTTGCCCCCTTGCCCCCCTCCCTCCCCCCTCCCCCCCCCTCCCCCTCCCCCCCCCCCCCCCTCGATCCCCCTGTACCCCTCCCTCCTCCCTCCCCTCCCACATCCTAATCCCTCCCTCCCTGACCCCTATTCGGGTCTCTGAGTCGAGGGGGGCCATGAGCTATTATGGCCCCCCTCGGTTCTCCTATTTCTCAGGTGAGGTGGGGCTCAGTCCCCTTGTTATCTCTCACCCGTACCCCCCAAATCCTTGGGGTGCACGGGGTCAGCGGGCTATTCCTTTGGGCACACAACAAGAGGCCTTTTTTGGCCTATTTTCTCTCCACCATCCTCCCCCCTTCTCCCCCCCACCCTCTGAGCCTCTCCATTCATTTCTTCTCTCTTCTCCCTTTCGCTACTCCTGCCTAGACGACCCAACCTGGTAGCTCTGGGACCTGTAATTCTAGTTTTTCGCAAAATCCTATCAATTCAATTCAGGGAATCTCAGTCTAGCTGACCGTCCCTCTTTTATGCCGATCAGGCACGCCGGAAATCCCCAGCTGTATTTAACATTTGCAGTCCGCATCACTTCTAGCAGGGGTTTTTGCAATCTTCTTCTTTCTAGGGTCTGTGGTGCCAGGTCTGAATATATCTGTATTTCTGCCTCTTTAAATTTCAGTGGGGTTTTCCCATATAATTTCGACCATAATTCCGCTTTCTCATCGTAGTGGCGGAATCTGACGATCTGACGATAATATCACGCGGTCTCCCAGTGTCCGTGGCATTTGGTTTTCCTACCCGGTGCACCCTTTCAATTCCCGGAAAAGGGTCCTCTCCATTTCCCAGAATTGGATTGAGTATTATTTTAATAACTTCCCTGAGGTCTTCTCCTCTTTGCTCGGGGACCAGTCGCATCCTTAGGTTTTGTCTACGGTTCCTGTTCTCCTGGTCCTCGGTTTTATACTGGGTTTCCCTTTGGGTTAGTTGAATTACTCTGATCTGTTCCTTTAGCTTATTTATTTATTGGTCTTGTTTTCCTGCTCTCTCCTCAACTGCCTCCACTCTAGTCAGTAGTAGTTCCAAATCGTCTCTTAGTAGTTTGATTTCACCTTTGATCGCATTTTCCATTTTTGATAGCATCTCTGCCATTTCTCCTTTCGTAGGTAACTGGGCAATAGCTGCTTGTTCGTCCACCCTGCTCATGTCTGCTTCACTTTCCATTGAACGATCAGCTGTTGTTAGATCGTCTCTCTCCCCCATTTTCTTATCTTTCCCCTTCCTTCTTTCCATTGTGGGGTTTTGTTGTTGCTCCAGGCTATTTGAGTAAGGGCTTGTTCCTGGTTTCAAGTATTGTTTTATAGTGCTGGATGGGCCTTTTGGAGTTTTCGGTAAACCTTTTTTAGAGATTTTACTCATATTGCCCTTCCGAGGCCCTCTAATTCTTTCCCCCAGTTTGTTAGTGTATCCCGGCTCTTTAAAGAAAGAGAAATGTTTACATAGAGGTGGATTCCCTCTTGGCCCCTTACTCTTCTTCCTACCTCCAATTGAATTGTACCACCTCCCTTCAGACCTCTTGCTTCTATGGCTTTGCGGCAGGTTGATCTATGCTATTAGTGGTGATCTTCTAGGAATAGGATCTACAGTTTATACAGTCCTGGTACTCATGCTTAATAAAACTCAGGTATAAGAAAGGCGGAGCTAAATATTTCCATTACATAATTAGGAACATACTGTTTAATTAATCCACTTTAGGCCCTTTTACCTCAGGCTGTGGCCCTATAGAGAGATTCTGCGCTTGTAACTCTGAGAGATTCCCAGTTTTTAGAGCCTCCGTTTTTGTTTTTGTTATGGGTTTCTTACCCAGAGCTAACGGTGCCCACTAGGTTTTATGGTCTAATTTACCCTACTGACTTATTACATATATACTCACGGTGGGGACACACTACCTGATTTAACAGATGTATCAGCTATAGGGAGGGCGACCACCCACACACCAGATGTTCCAGAACGTTCAAAGTTTATTCTTTCCTTTTGTCTGCGTTTGTACCCCAAGCCGTATAAGGAGAATATAGAGAAGTTGATGGAAAAGAGTCCTATGAGACCTTCAGTTTTAGTACCATTATTTTATGCATCCATATGCTATGAAGGTACAATGCAATATCAGGGAGAGCCAGGGACGTTAAAAAAATAGGGGAGCCCGAGACGTACCATAGACTCCAAGGGGTTTACATTCTGTCCTTTTATCTATACCAATATACCATTTCAGACACCCGATTAGTGTTCCCTCTTCATATACCTGCTTCCTGTGAGTCTGGTATTCAAAATATAATTTCCTGGTAATATCGTCTAATCTGCGGACTATATATATCATGTGAGGCAAGACTAGAAAACAAAAAGGAAAGGAAAACAAGCCAAAAAAAAAAAAAAAAAAAAAGAAAGAAACAAGTCCTATGCCCCATTCAGGTGATTGTAGATATTTTGTGGTTTCATGGGCTAGACAGGGTCCTAGTTTCAGCCAAAGAGATTATCCCTTCCCTTTATCTGTGTTTGTGCCCGTTCGAATACCTGCTGTACACTCCCAGTTCTGGCCTACCCCAAGCCGTGTATAGAGGAGAAGATGCGAAAAAGTCATATAGAACCTTCAGTTTAAGTGCAAATATTTTATGCGACCCGTGCTATGTAGGAACAGAGCAGTAGTGAGGGAAACCTGGGACACTCTGTAACCTCCAAGGTGTTAAGCTACTATCCTTTTATCCATGTAAATACATCAGATCAAACAGCTATTAAATGTTCCCCTTTCATGCATCTGCTTCATGCGGGTCGGACATCCGAAATACAATATCCTGATAATATTATGCCATCAACGAGCTGTATATAACATGTGAGGAGAGAAATAGCATAATAGCAGAGAAAACGCAGGACCCATGCCACTTTCAGGTTAGCTGTAGGTAATTGTGGGTCCATATGCAAAGCAAGGATAGCGAAGTAGTTTTTTTTTTTTTTCCCCTCTCCCCCGCTTACCTCCTCAGATGCTCGTGTCAGTGCCGCCTGTATAGCAGCTTTTTTGCATTATACTCACGGAGCACCTCCGGTGGTCTATGGGGTATGGGGAGAGGGATCCTGGAGATCCTGGAGAGTCAGCCGTGGTGGAGGGCAGTTGGAGGAGGTGTGCTGCTAAAGCGTCCGACATCCATGCTGTCTAACACACTCCATGTGGACCCAGCGCCGTGCTGGTATGTCCGGTGAGTCGGGCGCGATCCCTTAGCCTTCCGCGCTCCATGAGAAGCCGGCGTTCACCCTCCTCTCGTCCTGCGCCGCAATCGAAAGCCCGCCGAGTCTGGCCCCTCCCTCCGTGCTGTTCGTTACGTCAGCACGTCCTGCTCCATCCCCTGAGCTTTCAGTTGACCAACCCACCCGACGGACAAAGTTTTATCTCAAATTTTCCGACAACAAAGTCCTATCGGACTTTTTCCGATCGTGTGTAGCGAATTCCGACGGACAAAGTGTCACGCATGCTCAGATCACATTACAAGACCAAAGCTATTGGCTACTAGCCTCTATGTAGTCCCGTCGTAGGCAACAAACGTCACCACGTTCAGAATGATCGGATTTTCCGACAACTTTGTCCGACCGTGTGTATGCAACACCAGTGTCGGACAAAATCCGTCTGAAAAAATCCGATGGATTTTGTGGTCGGATTTTCCGACCGTGTGTACAGGGCATAAGACTGGGATGTCATTAAAGTTCATGTGTGTGTAAAGGCAGGTGTCCCAATACATTTGGTAACATAGTGTATGTATATAGTTATTTTCTAATCGATCTCTTACAATAGGAATAACTGATCCAAAGTCCACAACCCGTTTGATCAACATACCACACATAGAGAAGTGGATTTTCATCAATAGTTAAGACACCATTATAATTTACTATCTACGCTCATAACTTGATCAATCGAAATGCGGTCGTATTCATCAACAAAGTATGATAACAAATATTCCCAATACTTTTGGCAATATAGTGTATGTAAGGTGATGTGTAAATTGTTGGTGTTTTATATATACTTGTAATAAAATATTTCCATACCTTAGACAGGCTTGGTCCACTGTTATCAACATTAGGAAAGCCACCCTGATTAATTCCATGCAGCCATCATTGGAGTGCATATACTGTATGCAGAGATATAAAGAGATATAAAGAGACTGCAGGAGATCAGCAGCACTAAAGTCGGCCATAGGCGGCACAAGTTTCTTTCTTGCAACCACGGGTTGCAGGAAAGAAAATTGCTCAGTTCTTTTATCAACACAGCCAGTGTTGATGGGGGAATAACTCCTACAGAGCTATTGCTTTCTCCTGGTGGGAGGGCATGGGGAGCCTTCCCTGCCAGGAGAACACATAGTGATTATTGCTAGTGGCTTTACCTGCTGGCATCAATTGCATGACAAAACCAAGAAAGCAGGTTGCACCAGCATGACAGTGTAGATCGTCTTTCATGCTTTAATTGTATTTTTTGTGGCCAACCTCAATACGCACTATGATCTTCCATTCCTTGGCTCACCTCTAACCCTTCTCTCCCCTCCCTGTCCTATCTGCTCCGTTTAATGGCCCATTACTTTCTCTAGTTTTGCCTCCAGCAGTCTGTGACCTTATTTTCTTTACCTTATACTATCTTTTATTTTACCTCATCTTATCTCTTCTCTTCTGACAAGACCAGGTCCACAGGTTCCCCAGAGGCCCATTACAGATGGCCATCAAAAGATTGCAGTCCCCTAATGCCAAAGCTAAAAGACACCTAAAACCCAGAATAAAAATGTAATGGAATTTAACAGTCCTTAGACATGGTGGCTTCACTGGTGTTGTTTTTTCAGGCTAATAACATCTTCAGCGAGTACAGAAACCCATATACAAATGTATGTGGGGTGTATCATACATACTCTGTTGCCTGATACCCAAACCCACTCTTCGATAGATTTGGTACCAATAAAGTCCTACTTAGCAATAATGGCTCTTTCAGATGGGTGATTGGAAGACGCCCCTCAGAATTATAGCACTACAGCTGGGCAGGGCAGTACATATGACTAAGATGCTTTACGTCAGAGCAGCTGCATTGATAACTCGGGTGAAGAGTCCACCAAGTGGCAACGGCTGTCAAACTCGCCCATTGAGTTCTTTGGGTGTTCATGGAGTTAATTGGGACATTAAAGCCTTAAAGCGGAAGGAAACCCATCTATAAAACAGTTTCATTTCCAGCACATGCTGTAACACGTGCTGAAAAAAAAGGGAAAAAAAGCCTAAAAAAATTAATTGAATACAATCACCAAAGTTAGTCCCCTTTCACACTTAAGCCACGTACACACGATCAGACTTTTCGGCCGGAATGTCCGTTTTTTCGGCGTAGGGATTCCCCTTTAAATCCATACCAGGTGTCGGGGCTAGCGAGGTGTCAATGTCACCGATCGAGGCGGCATTGACTTCCTTCGCTAGTCCCGTCTAAAATGAACGGACTTTACAACGTGTGTCGGCAAGTCTGTTCATTTCAAAAGTCCCGCGGACTAGCACAAAGACGGCGGGATTGTCCGCCAGACTCCCGAGTCCGGCGGACAATTCTAAGTCAAAACTTCCCTTTTGGGAACAAAAAGTCCGCCGGAGCCCCACACACGGTCGGATTGTCCTTCAGACTCTAGTCCCTGCACTACTTTGGTCCGATTTTGATGCCACTTACACAGGCATTGTTTGAAATCGCGGCAAAATCGTGGCAAAAATCGTGGCAAAATCGCGGCCGCAAATCGCGGTAAAATCGCGCAACTTTGAAGTCGCACAAGTGTGAAAGGGGCCTTAGGGATTGACAAGCTGCAATGTATTAAATTTTTGTTTTTTTTTAGATATACTTTAAGGCAAAAAGCCTAAAAAGACAACTTATTAATGTTAATTACTGATTCTTTATACTAGTGTTTAAAAATTAAGCATAATTGATAGGTTGAAAAGTAACATAACATGAAATAACTTTAAAAAGTGAGCATTTCACACCTGTGTAACTACCAGGTGTTACTAATCCTAAACCTCCGGCTATTTTGTGTAGTTTTTGGTGGTGCTTTTGCATACCTCCCAACCTTTTGAGTTGGGAACAAGGGATAGCTGGTAGCAAAAGTATGTAGGCATAGGACACGCCCTCTTAAAGGAGAATTACACACAATATAAAAAAATAGTTAAACCTACAAGTGCCTTTTATACCGTTACTATTTCTTTATATTGGTTTTTGAAATTTACAAATGCAGCAATTTAGAAATGGGATGGTATGTTTAGCACTGGGAAACACTTTTTGAAAGATAAAAAGGGCATTTTATATACAACTATATAGATCAGACCAAAATGAGGGACAAATGAGGGGGAAAGAGGGACTTTGTTCCAAATCAGGGACAGTTGGGAGAGATGCTTTTGCAGTTTCTTTGGTGGTTAAAAATAGTTCTATTGAAATGGCATCTCATGCGAATCACACAGGTGCTGCATTTTAACCTGAAAACTGCATCGCAACATAGAAAAAGTGAAAAAAATCGCTCTATCTTTGTAGTTAAAGCTGCTGCTCAAAATGTTATACTACATTAATCAGAAGTGGAAAGGAAGGGAGCTGCGCTAAAAGAATGAGCTAACACACAATTTGCAATTGAATACAGTGCGCTATACCAAATATTGTGAAATGAGTACAAAAGATATAGTGACTATTGCTTAAAGGGATTGTAGCAAAGTGAAATTGCACCAAAAAAATTTATAAGAAAAAAATAATATATACCATATATGTATACAATTTGTAAACACCCGGCTGAGCCTATAGCGCCACACTAGAAGCTCCAGGTGCAATAATTGAATGAATAAGTAAGATTTTACAACCACACAGGTGAAATGTTATATACCATATATGTGTACAATTTGTGAACACCCGGCTGAGCCTATAGCGCCACACTAGAAGCTCCAGGTGCAATCATTTAATAAATGAGTTAGATTTTACAACCACACAGGTGAAATATTAAATGCGACAGTGTTACAATAAAAATAAATGGCAAAAATAAACACCCTCGCAGTGATAAACGCCCGGCTGAGCGTGTAACACTGTTTGTGGAACCCGCAAGGAAGCGTTTTAAATTAAAAGATGTAAGTCCACTCAGCAAAACAAAATGTCCCAAAGTGAAGAAATCATATCAAAAAAAGCAAAAAAGCAGTCTTTTATAAGCCTCCTGGTATGGTCCTATAGACGTGACTTGCACAGCAACACAGAAAGTGATAAAGAGACCTCCACCTTAAGGCACACTTGTCTCCTTACCACCAGAAATAGACGGTCCCTTATTATGGGGGACCCGTGTAGTCAGATATCTCTTAACCCCAGCCAGGGATACACTGTCGTGTACAGACACGAAATCCTGTCAGCTCCTATGGATGTCTCCTATATAACC
>CM053028.1:539254369-539400866 GCA_028564925.1 Lithobates sylvaticus
CGGGATCTGGGGGTCCCCTTGTTAAAGGGGGCTTCCAGATTCCGATAAGCCTCCCGCCCACAGACCCCTACAACCAATGGCCAGGGTTGTGGCGATGAGGACTAGAGTTGAGCGGACACCTGGATGTTCGGGTTCGGCGGGTTCGGCCGAACTTCGGAAAAAAGTCCGGGTTCGGGACCGAACTTGACCCGAACTTGACCCCGAACTCCGAACCCCATTGAAGTCAATGGGGACCCGGACTTTTGAACACTAAAATGGCTGTAAAAAGGTCATGGAAAGGGCTAGAGGGCTGCAAATGGCAACAAAATGTTGTTAAGAGCATGGCAAGTGATCTGCAAACAAATGTGGATAGGGAAATAACTTAAAATAACATAAAAAAAATAAATAAATAAAAAAAATGCTGGAGGCCCCCTTCTCAGCAGAAGAGGTACAGGAAGTCATTAAGAACCTCAGAAACTCAACGGCACGATGCCGCACATATGGTGGGAATACCCCAGAATAGGCACTTGGAAAAAATTATTAAATTTAATGGATAAGATAGTGGGAAAATAAAATACTTGGAAATTTAAAAAAAATGAAAAAATTATAATCTTGACCTAGGAGGACGAAATTCAAATGGAGTAGGAGGTTGAGGTGGCGGTGGATGTGGCGGTGTAGGTGGAAGCGGCGGTGGAGGAGGACGAGGTAGCCAACACTGGTTCAAAAATACAACAATGGCTGGGTAAGGCTAGTGGTGAATGATGTGTCGAATTCTGTCCCCCGTCACATAGTGTCCGCCCTGTACTGCGCTTGCTAAGTACGTAGGACAAGGGGATTTTGAAACTCTCCGAAGACGATGCGCGGTGACTCCAGGTTCAAGCCACATCATCCGAGGTTGAAGCCTAGCCAAGCGAGCCCGTGAGGGGCCGTGTTACTATGTGCTACCGTATGTCCACTTGGATGGTCGGGCTTGAACCTGCACTCACTGCGCAGGCGACGTTCATCTTTGGAGATTTTGTGAATCTCCTTGTCCTCCGTACTGCGCAAGCACTGCACCTGCGCAGTAAGTGGCCGGACACTATCCGATAGCAAGACAGTTTTCGTCAGAACACCGGTATATGTGTCTATTCTGCACAAGGTATGGCCAAGTCCTGTGGGATCCATGCCTGGTTCATTTTAATGAACGTGAGCTTGTCCACATTGGCTCTGGACAGGCGGCTGCGCTTGTCTGTGATAACGCCCCCTGCCGTGCTAAATACACGTTCAGATAATACACTGGCGGCAGGGCAGGCCAGCACCTCCAAGGCGTAAAGGGCAAGCTCAGGCCATGTGCCCAATTTGGAGACCCAGAAGTTGAAGGGGGCAGACCCGTCATGCAGTACGTGTACGCGTGTGCACACATACTGCTCCACCATGTTGGTGAAATGCTGCCTCCTGCTAAGACGTTCCATCTCAGCTGGTGGTGCTGGTTGTTGTGGCGTGCCGACAAAGCTTTTCCACATTCCGGCTATGCTAACCCTGCCTTGCGAGGTGCTGGCGGTGCCCCGGCTGCGTTGGCGACCTCTTCCTCCTCCTCTGCCTTCGCCTTGTGCTTCCACCGTACCCCCGCTTCCAAGTGGGAATGCCACCAGCAGCGCATCTACCAGCGTGCGCTTGTACTTGCGCATCTTACGATCACGCTCCAGTGAGGTAATTAAGGACGGCACGTTGTCCTTGTAACGGGGATCCAGCAGGGTGGCCACCCAATAATCAGCACCAGTTAAAATATGGGCAACTCGGCGGTCATTGCGGAGACACTGCAGCATGTAATCGCTCATGTGTGCCAGGCTGCCCAGAGGCAAGGAAAAGCTGTCCTCTGTGGGAAGTGTATCGTCTGTGTCCTCTGTATCCCCCCAGCCACGCACCAGTGATGGACATGAGCTGGTCTGGGTGCCACCCTGCTGTGAACATGGTTCCTCCTCCTCCTCCTCCTCCTCCTCCTCATCCTCCACCTCGTCATCCTCCAGAACTGTGCCCTTGCTGCCAGACAATTGTGTACCTGGCGCTTGTTGGTGCAGGAACCCAGCCTCGTAGCCACTTGTAAATGACTGCCCTGAAAGCCTTGGAAATGAACCCTCTTCCTCCTCCTCCTCCTCCTCCTCCTGTGCCACATCCTTTTCCATCATCGCCTTAAGAGTTTTTTCAAGGAGGCATAGAACTGGGATAGTAACGCTGAGAACGGCATCATCGGCACTGGCCATGTTGGTGGAGTACTCGAAATAGCGCAACAAGGCACACAGGTCTCGCATGGAGGCCCAGTTATTGGCGGTGAAGTGGTGCTGTTCCGCAGAGCGACTCGCGCGTGCGTGCTGCCGCTGAAACTCCACTATCGCCTGCTGCTGCTCGCACAGTCTGGCAAGCATGTGCAAGGTGGAGTTCCACATATGAGACGGTGAGCGGGAAGGCCGAAGTTATGCTGCAGCGCTGACAGGCGAGCAGCAGCAGGGTGAGAATGCCGAAAGTGCGCACAGACGGCCCGCACTTTCTGCAGCAGCTCTGGCATATCGGGGTAATTCTTCAGGAACCTCTGGACCACCAAGTTCAGCACATGCGCCAGGCAAGGGATGTGCGTGAAACCGGCAAGGCCCAGAGCTGCTACGAGATTTCGCCCATTATCGCACACCACCAGGCCGGGCTTGAGGCTCACTGCCACCAACCACTCATCGGTCTGTTGTTCCATGTCCCTCCACAACTCCTACGCGGTGTGGGGTTTTTCCCCCAAACAGGAAAGTTTTAAAACTGCCTGCTGTCATTTAGCCCTGGCTGTGCTGAAGTTGGTGGTGAAGGTGTTACGCTGACCGGATGAGGAGGCGGTAGAGGATGAGGAGGCGGAGTAGGAGGAGTTAGCAACAGGAGGCAAACTGAAGTGCCCTGCAATCCTCGGTGGTGGAAGGACATGCGCCAAAGTGCTATCCGCCTCAGGCCCAGCCGCCACTACATTTACCCAGTGTGCTGTTGGGGAGATATAACGTCCCTGACCGTGCTTACTGGTCCACGCATCCGTAGTTAGGTGGACCTTGCCACAGATGGCGTTGCGCAGTGCACACCTGATTTTGTCCCTCACTTGGTTGTGCAGGGAAGGGATGGCTCGTCTGGAAAAGTAGTGGCGGCTGGGCACGACGTACTGTAGGACAGCCAATGACATCAGCCTTTGAAAACTCTGCGTCTCCACCAGACGGAATGACAGCATTTCAAAGGCGAGCAATTTTGAAATGCTGGCATTCAGGGCCAGGGATCGCGGGTGGCTAGGGGGGTACTTCCTCTTCCGCTCCAGTGTTTGGGAAATGGAGAGCTGAAAGCTTCCATGGGACATTGTGGAGATGGTTGGTGACCCAGGTGGTAGTGTTGCTGGCAGATCCTCTGTTTGCGGGTTGGCAGGTGTCACTGTCACTACAGAGGTGGATGAAGAGGCCGAGACTGCAGCAGAAGAGGAAGCAGGAGGAGCCAGAGACCTTTCTTGTTTTTTGCGGTGTCTACTCCACTGCATCTCGTGCTTTGCACTTAGATGCCTGGTCATGCAGGTTGTGCTCAGGTTGAGAACGTTTATGCCTCGCTTCAAGCTCTGATTGCACAGCGTGCAAACCACTCGTGTCTTGTCATCAGGACATTGTCTGAAGAACTGCCACGCTAGGGAACTCCTTGCACCTGGCTTTGGTGTGCTCGGTCCCTTGCTGCTTTGGGCAGTAGCAGACGTACTGTCTAGGGGACGGACGCTCTGCTTTTGCACCCTGCTCCCTCTTCTGCTGTGCTGGTGGCTCTGTGCGACCACCGCCTCTTCCTCCGAACTACACTGGTCACCTGCATGACGTTGATTCCATGTGGGGTCAAGGACCTCATCGTCCTCCACATCATCTTCCACCCAAAATTTACCCCTGCCCTCCTTGTCGGTCTGCACAATAGCGAAAGCAGCAGCAGTTGGCACCTGTGTTTCGTTATCATCCAAGACGTGCTGCAATGGTCCTCCCATGTACTCATCATGAAACATAAGTGGTTGGGCATCGGTGCACACAATCTCTTCCACTTCTGAGGCAGGGCTAGGTGGATGGCCCTGGGAAACCCTGCTAACAGAGTCATCAAAAAGCAGAAGAGACTGCTGCATGATTTGGGGCTCAGACTGATTGGCTGATTTGCAAGGGGGTGAGGTGAAAGACTGATGGACATCGGCTGCAGGTGCCAACTCTGAACTTTCATCAGGAGACTGGGTGGGAGACAATGTGAAGGAACCGGAGGCACTGTCAGCAGCAACCCAATCTACTATCGCCTGTACTTGTCCTGGCCTCGACATTCGTACAGCCTCATTAGGCGCGCCAAAATACTGCTGCAGGCTCTGTCGCCTACTCGCACCTGCGGAAGGTGTTTCACTAGTGCGTGTAGCTGGCACAGATCGACCACGTCCTCTCCCTGCAACAGGAGCGCCACCAGCAGCACCACGACCCGGGCCACGTCCCCTTTTTGATGATCTCCTCAAATTTTCAAAATTTATGATCTCGCCCTAAATGGGTGTTTTTGTATATAGCAGAATACACGTACAGTGTCTAAAGCGTTTATGAAAACGCAGAAAATGCTATTGGGAAGAAAAAAAAAACGCTGCAAAATTTTATTTTTTTGCAATGTTTTTGCTATCAGACTACACGGATAGTATGTAAAGCGTTTATGAAAATGCCGAAAATGCTATTGGGAAGAAAAAAAAACACCGCAAAATTTTTATTTTTTGCAATGTTTTTGCAATATCAGACTACACGGACAGTATGTAAAGCGTTTATGAAAACGCAGAAAATGCTATTGGGAAGAAAAAAAAACACTGCAAAATTTTATTTTTTTGCAATGTTTTTGCAATATCAGACTACACGGATAGTATGTAAAGCGTTTATGAAAACGCAGAAAATGCTATTGGGAAGAAAAAAAAAAAACTGCAAAATTTTATTTTTTTGCAATGTTTTTGCAATATCAGACTACACGGATAGTATGTAAAGCGTTTATGAAAATGCAGAAAATGCTATTGGGAAGAAAAAAAAAACACTGCAAAATTTTTTTTTTTTGCAATGTTTTTGCAATATCAGACTACACGGATAGTATGTAAAGCGTTTATGAAAACGCAGAAAATGCTATTGGGAAGAAAAAAAAACACTGCAAAATTTTATTTTTTTGCAATGTTTTTGCAATATCAGACTACACGGATAGTATGTAAAGCGTTTATGAAAACGCAGAAAATGCTATTGGGAAGAAAAAAAAACACTGCACAATTTTATTTTTTTGCAATGTTTTTGCAATATCAGACTACACGGATAGTATGTAAAGCGTTTATGAAAACGCAAAATGCTATTGGGAAGAAAAAAAAACACACTGCAAAATTTTTTTTTTTTGCAATGTTTTTGCAATATCAGACTACACGGACAGTATGTAAAGCGTTTATGACAACGCAGAAAATGCTATTGGGAAGAAAAAAAAAAAAACTGCAAAATTTTATTTTTTTGCAATGTTTTTGCAATATCAGAATACACGGTTAGTGTCTACAGCGTGTATGTAGGAACACGCAGAAAATGCTATTGGGAAAAAATAAATAAAAAGCAAAATTCAATTTTTATGCAATGTTTTTCCAATAGCAGAATACACACAGACTGTGGTGTATCTCTTAGTATATGCAGTGCAGTAATGTTGCACTGAGCTTGCAGGTAAAACGTTTAGATTTTGTCTGGCACTGGCCTCATGGCACTGTTACTGTGACTGTGCACTGCACCCCAGCCAGGGTACAATTGATTTAGGAATCTCTTCAATAATTATGTCTGCCTCTTTCTTTTGCAAAATAAAGAAACTCCCTCCCCTACTCTAGCTATCTAGATCGCTCACTGATCTAACTAATTAGAATAAAATTCCAGGAATGTGCACTGACTTTAGCACACTAACTCCTAAAATCCTCTATCTATCTATCTGCAGCACAGGAACCTGCCTAACAGTGTCTGTCTAACAGAATGACGCTGTGTGCTGTGTGTGTACTATTTATAGAGACTGGGTCACATGCTGCACTGGCCAATCACAGCCATGCCATTAGTAGGCATGGCTGTGATGGCTTCTAGGGCACACTAGTGAAACGATCATCCATTGGCTGCCCTAAAGCTGTTAAAAAGGCGCCAATACAGCGCCGAACACCGGACCCGAACCCGAACTTACAGCCAATAGTTCGGGTTCGGGTCCGGGTCCCGGACACCCAAAAGTCTGGTACGGACCCGAACTTTACAGTCCGGTACGGACCCGAACTTTACAGTTCCGATTCGTATGAAATTCTCTGTGTTACGGGAACCGACAATTCATTAGCCGCGTTAACGATTCGTAACGATTCGTAACTTTACTAACGATTCGAAAAAATGTTTACGATTCGTACGAAATTCGTATTTCGTACGAATTCGAACGGAATTTCATACACGAATTACGAATTTTTTTATATACGAAACGGAACGAAACTAAATGAAACAAATTTTTTGACAGTTCCCATGTCTAACTCCGACCCAATAAATGGGCTACATGAAAGAGGGGGTTACTGCCCATCCTAGCTTTTTCCTGCCATTGGCTTGGAGCTACAGGGAAGGCCCGCATATAGTGCGGGAGAAGGGTTCTGGGTCTGCATCTGAAAATAGGTTGATGATGATGAAGGTGTATAATGTTTCCTTCTGTTAGGAGCCCATGTGTCCCCAAGTGCCTTAACAACTCAGACCCAATAAAAGGGCTACATGAAAGAGGGGGTTACTGCCCATCCTAGCTTTTTCCGGCCATTGGCTTGGAGATACAGGGAAGGCCCATACATAGTGTGGGAGAAGAGTTCTGGGTCTGCATATGAAAAGAGGTTGATGATGATGAAGGTGTATAATGTTCCCTTCTGTTAGGAGCCCATGTGTCCCCAAGTGGCTTAACAACAATAAAAGGGCTACGCGTAGGAGGGGGTTACTACTCATCACAGTGTTTTTCCAGGCCATTGGTGTGAAGCTATTAGGAAGGCCTATATATAGTGTGGGAGGTGCAGTGGATGTGGGGGTGGGGTGATGAAGATGGAGCTTTATCATTGTTCACTCCAGCAATGGCGAACCTTGGCACCCCAGATGTTTTGGAACTACATTTCCCATGATGCTCCACTACACTACAGAGTGCCAGAGGATCATGGCAAATGAAGTTCCAAAACATCTGGGGTGCCAAGGTTCGCCATCACTGTGCTAGGGGCTCACATGGCCCATACTGGCTTAACAATCCTGATGCTAGGGGACTCTCCTACACCTTGCCTTATCAGGTATACTTACCTTTCTTGCGGCCTGTGCTTCAAACTGCACTTCTCCTTTCCTCTCCAGCAACTGCAGGAATTTGAAACTCTGGGTGGGTAGCCCACCATACCTGCTCCATGTCACCTCCGCCACCAACCCCCTTCCACACACACATTTTGGTGTCTCCTGGAGATTAGAAGAGATACAGTGTGTGGTGCGGGAGGGTTCACATGCCCAGAAAGTAGAGTGGTTTATAGACAAGCTGCCAGAAGGGCAAGTATACATGTTATTTTTTTACAGAATAAAATTGCTTTATAGGGGACTTTGTGGTAACAGGGTCACGTTACCTAAAATTGCAATTATATAATAATGTAAAAAATGAATATTCAGATTTTTGCATAGGCCCAGTCATGATTGGTCTCCTTAATCAGTAAGTAGGAGCTGTCCAGTGCTGATCCGACAGAAATACTCACAGCAACCAATTAAAAGGCTGCTTTTCACTTTACCAGGGCAATATGAGCAACAAAAGGAATACTCTCAGACACTTTATTTTAAAAGGAAAAAAGAAGAGCAGAAAATAAATAGCAGAGAAGATCTTACAAAAAAATGCATTGATAAAAAAAAAAAAAAAATGATATATATATACCGTATTTATCGGCGTATAACAAATGGTAAAAAAATCGCAATAAGCGTATATTGATCAGTTTGCGCAAAAGTTATAGCGTCTACAAAATAGGGGATAGATTTATTGAATTTTTTATTTTATTTTTTTACTAGTAATGGCGGCGATCTGCGATTTTTTTTTTTCGTGACTGCGACATTGCGGCGGACACTTCGGACACTTTTGACACATTTTTGGAACCATTCACATTTACACAGCGATCGTTGCTATAAAATTGCAATGATTACTGTGTAAATGTGACTGGCAGGGAAGGGGTTAACTCTAGGGGCGCTGCAGGGGTTAATATGTTCCCTAATAGGAGTGATTCTAACTGTGGGGGGAGGGGACTCAAGGGGAGGAGACCGATCATGTGTTCCTCCGTACTGGGATCACATGATCGGTCTCCTCTGCACTGACAGGACGTGGATCTGTGTGTTTACACACACAGCTCCACGGTCCCGTTGTTTTAACGGGCAATCGCGGGTGCCCGGCGGACATCGCGACCGCCGGGCACTCGCACCGTGTACCGAGCGATGCCGCGGGCGCGCGCGCCCCCCAGGCGGCCGGGAATGCGAGGACATCATATGACGCCCACCCAGGATGGTAGATCCACCTTGTGGGCGTCATATGACTATAGGCCGGTAATGAAGTGGTTAAACCATTGCAGTCTTTGGAACTAAAAACCAGAAAAAAATCCTGGCCCTTTCCATAAAATGCACAGATGTCAACTACATCCATAGGAAACCATGTTAAATGGACTGTGGTGTGTTTCTGCAAAACTGAAAATGCACTAAAAAATGCATAGGTGTAAACCAGGTATAAAGGGGGCTGAATACAAATGCACGCCACACTTTTCAGATATTTATTTGTAAAAAAAATTTGAAAACCATTTATAATTTTCCTTCCACCTCACAATTACCGTATTTATCGGCGTATAACACGCACCCCACGTTTAGGAGGGAATTTTAAGGAAAAAAAGTTTTAGGAGAGAAGTTTAGGGAAAAAAAAAAACTTACATTTAAGCGTCATTTGCAGCTTGCCCAGCGTCATTTGCAGCCTTGCCCAGCGCCATTTGCAGCCTGCGGCCCCCCCACCCCAAAGCACGTTGTCCCCATGTTGGTGAGGACAAGGGCCTCTTCCCGACAACCCTGGCCGTTGGTTGTCGGGGTCTGCGGGCGGGGGGCTTATCGGATCCAGGAGCCCCCTTTAATAAGGGGGCCCCCCCAGATCCCGGCCCCCCACCCTATGTGAATGAGTATGGGGTACATTGTACCCCTACCAATTCACCTGGGGAAAAGAGTCAATAAAAAAAAACACACACTACATAGGTTTTTAAGTAATTTATTAGACAGCTTTGGTGTTCTTCGTCCGACTTTGGGGGGTCTCTTCCGACTCCTTCGCACTCTCCCGTTCTTCTCCCGCTCTCTCCGGCCTCTTCTCCCGCTCTCTCCGGCCTCTTCTCCCGCTCTTCAGCCTCTTCTCCCGCTCTTCAGCCTCTTCTCCCGCTCTCCGCTTCTTCTTGCGGGCTTCTCCGCTATCTTCTTGCAGCTCTTTTACTAGAGGAGATGCCTGGTCTCCTCTGTCCTTCTTCCCTGTTCTCTCTTCTTCCGATGTTGACACAACGCTCTATCCCGCTGTAATGGCTTGTGCGACGTGCACAGCGACTTATATAGGCATGGGGCGTGGTGACGGGGTAACATCACAGTCCCAGCATGCCGTCCCAGCATGCCCCGGGACTTGACGTCATAAGAGGCGGGGTCACCGTGTGACATCACCCAGTGACCACGCCCCATACCTATATAAGTCGCACGCACATCGCACAAGCCATTACAGAGGGAGAGAGCGTTGTGTCAACATCGGAAGAAGAAGAAGAAGAGGGAAGAAGGACAGAGGAGGACCTGGCTCCTCCGCTAGTAAAAGAGCTGCCAGAAGATAGCGGAGGAGCCTGGAAGAAGAAGCGGAGAGCGGGAGAAGAGGCCGGAGACAGCGGGAGAAGAACCGGAGAGCGCAAGGAGTCGGAAGAGACCCCCGAAGTCGGAAGAACACCAGAGCTGTCTAATAAATTACTTTAAAAACCTGTGAAGTGTGTTTTTTTATTGACTCTTTTCCCCAGGTGAATGGGTAGGGGTACAATGTACCCCATACTCATTCACATAGGGTGGGGGGCCGGGATCTGGGGGCCCCCTTATTAAAGGGGGCTCCTGGATTCCGATAAGCCCCCCGACCACAGACCCAGACAACCAACGGCCAGGGTTGTTGGGAAGAGGCCCTTGTCCTCATCAACATGGGGACAAGGTGCTTTGGGGTGGGGGGCCACAGGGCGCCCCCCCTTCCCCAAAGCAGCCACCCCCCATGTTGAGGGCATGCGGCCTGGTACGGTTCAGGAAAGGGGGGCGCTCGCTCGTCCCCACCCCCTTTCCTGACTGGCCGGGCTGCATGCTCGGATAAGGGTCTGGTATGGATTTTGGGGGGACCCCCACGCCGTTTTTTATTTGCTCATGGAGGGGGAACCCATGCCGTTTTTTTATTTAAAATTTGGCGTGGAGTTCCCCCTCTCGAGGCGACATTGTCGCTTCAATATAGATGGAGATCCGACTTCCATTGAAATCAATGGGTGCAAGTTGCCTAGAAGTCGGATTGAAGTCGTACAGGAACCTTTTTTGAAGTCGGTTGAAGACTGCTGTAGTGTACATTAAGACGGCTCCATTAACTAACATTGATTTTCGCAACAGCGTGACTTAGAGCGACCTGAAGTCAGATCCCGAGTTGCCCCTGTGTGAACCGGCTCTTATACAGATATCAAAAAGTACTTGCCTCTATATCAAATAAATGAAACGCACAGCAATATAATAAAGAAAAAAAACTCACATGACCTGAGTTTAATTTTTGGGTTGGAAATAGTTAATCCTCAATCATAAATTCAATAGTCCAAGTTAATGTCCATTAAAACATATGTTGAAAAAATGATAAAACTACTTGTTTATCAACATCTGTTTTATCTTTTCTTATATATATAAAAAAAAGAAATGTGTGTGTGTATATATACCGTATTTGCCGGCGTATAAGACGACTGGGTGTACAAGATGACCCCCTATTTTTCCAGTGAAAACGTAGGTTTGGGGCTATGCTCGCCATATAAGACTACCCCCCTTCCGAGGCAACACCATTTACAAAAAAACATCAGAAAAAAAAACATCAGACTTAACATCAGAAAAATGAAACTGGTGAACTACAAGTCCCAGAGATCCCACAATTGGTAGGCAGCAACAATGAATCCTCTCCTCCAAAGCACCATAAATCATACCTGTATTTTAGGGGAGATCTGGAGCTGGATGTGCAGTACAGGATGCTTTGTTAATATGTAGAGCACCAAGTACACACAGTATATATGATGCTGTGTTAGTACAGTAGCGCCAGGTACACTTCAGAATACAGTGTGCAGACAGTGTGCACCGCTGAGCCAATCACAGCAGGTATTTTACTAATCTGTTAATGGATACAAAGCCTGCTTGGATTGGCAGAGGCTGTGACATCAGCCCGCGCCGCTCTGACTCATATAGCCTGCTCGGATTGGCAGAGGTTGTTACCCAATCCAAGCAGGCTTAGCAGGCTCTGTATTCATCAGAGTGCATTGCCCGCCGGGATTGGCTGAGCGGCGCATACTGTATACATATTATAATTTTACAGAGCGCCCGGCGGACTGATATCCATCTGACGGCTTCTTCACCCGGCGTATAAGACGACCCCCGCTTTTTAGCTGTGGAATTTTCGGTGTAAAAGGTAGTCTTATACGCCAGAAAATACGGTATATATATATATATATATATATATATATATATATATATATATATATATATATATATATAAAATTAGTTCTGAATATATATATATAAGCTGTGTCAATATAATATCTGTATTAGTGCATTTTATTATTACTATTATTAGTAGTAGTAGAAGTTGTAATAATAATAATAGCAATAATACATATATGCGTTTTGGTCAGACTTGAGAAAGAAAAAGTTTTAAGTAAGCCAAACTTCAATGCATTTCTTTTATCCTGCTCCCTTCCTGCTAAGTGACATCTGCATTTTGCTAAACTATAATAAATCTGCACAGGAGGAAGTAATAAGCTATAAAGAATAGGTGATTTAATATGTATGTGCCAGTTATTGCACCAAGGTCGCTGGCTGCGGTGTCTGCTTATACAAGTCCTCATAAAAGGTGTGACCGGCAATAAAAAAAAAAAGCCTTTTGTGGCCTGTTTATCAAGTGATATAATACTGTTTATGATCCGGGTTATACCGACTACTGTAGCTGTCATTGAAGTTCTTCGAGTGCATGTCATTAGAGGAGAATGAACAAGCTTCAACCAATAGTCGTGTGTGAAAATCTGAAAAAAAAATCACTTAGGGGCCTATTCATAAAAAAATAATCAGCCTTTGCTGATGGTCAGCTCCATCTAGTGGCAAAAAAACAATATTTTCCTGAAATATCTCAATCAGGAAAATATCACATTACAGCCAATAGAAGGAGCTGACAACCATAGGAAATTTAGAGGAACATTTTATACTTACCTGACGGTAATTTTCCTTTCCTGGTGCAAAGTATGACAGCATATACGTATGGGTAGGCTCTGCCCCCTGCCCTATTCCAGGACCCGTTATACTATATAAGTAAGTCTCCTCCCTGCGGGCAGTATTCTCGTAACTTTGTATCACTGCAAAGCCCTTTTCGGGAGGGATCTATATCCTGTCATGCTTTGCATCAGGAAAGGAAAATTACCGTCAGGTAAGTATAAAATTTTCCTCTTTCCTGATACATCATGACAGCATATACGTATGGGATGTACCAAATCACCAGACAATGGTGAGTAATGCTGCAGTGTTTAAGTCGAGGATTAGATCTATCCCCACTAACGACTAAATGTATTGTAGCTAAGGCTGCTGGGTCCACTGTAAAATGGGCCCCCAACGTGTTGAATGTAGACCAGGTCATAGTTTACATATTAGTTCTGGAGGGACTCCTTTGGAGTTCCATCCATGGATGCTCAATCCATCTGGGAAAGTGGCCCTCAATTGATGGATTAGTCCTAGCCATCTAAGCCCCTTGACTAACTTGATCCGCACCACTGTGATTGTCTTAAATGGACAGCGATTGTCCTCTTCTGATGTCGTTAGGCCTGAAGATCCTATTGTATGCTGCCTGAAGAGCCTATTGTTTTCTCCTTGAAGAAAGAGAGGGCCGGATCGTAAATGGACAGCAGGGGAATGTTAGAGGAGGGCCGGACATGACAGTGTGTCTATGACACACAGGGAGGTAGTTTGGGGGGTGTGGCCAGGCAAGGGCAGGCCAATAGCAGCGGGGGGGGGGGGGGTTAGGCCATATAAATAGGGGGCGTGGCCGAGGGAGAACAGTCTGGAAGAGAGGCACACGAGGAGGCAGGTTTTTTCCCACCCTCCCTTATTTAAGGCGATAGTTTTGGAGGTGTTAACATTTTTGTTATCGTTTCATTTATTCTATGTCTCTCTTCAACCTTGAATCTATTTCCAATGCTTGTGGTACTCCAAACACTTTAGTTTGGATATGCCAGAAGGATGATGTTCTAACCCAGATGCAAAGATGCAGACCTCTGTATAGTGCTGAGGAAAAGACTAGAGCCATTTTTGATATTTTCAACAACAAGGTAGTTTATGGCTTGACACTTGGATATCTGAGATCCTTCTAGACCTATTAGCCATACAAAATACTTCTTCAGTGTTACTGGCCATATTGAGGATGTCTTATCCCTCTGAATGGGGTGTTAGACAATGCGCCCCACACTATTTGGAAGACCCCTGGGGGGAAAGAACAATCTGTCCAGGTCTTTTGGAATTGGTTTGCCAAGATATGCAACAGTTACTGGATCCCAGAGAGTGAGGACACGACCGAGCCTCATCTATCCTTTAATGCCATCTCTAGACTTACTTGTATACAATTCAATCCTTACAGCAGGGAACAGAGGATTCCATCCTTTGAATTCTGTAGGGTTTCCTATGATCTAATGTACTTGAAGTTTGGAGTAGTCGCGCTTACCTCCATAGGATTTCAAAACACTAAAAGTGAGACCTCCAGATGAGCCTTCACTTCTTGGTCTCCAGCATATATATATATAACTTGTCTGAACTTGGAAGATACAGTTGGCCACGCTGTATGAGGTGTTGGATCTCAGGAAGGAGAATAGGAGGTTCTCGGATCTGAGACTGTACCCGCGGATATCATGGCCTGCAGGCCACCGGACAATTATTGTCATCACCACTGAACGACTGCGGATCCTGATAAGGATCCTGGAGACGATTAGGTTTGTTCAATATACATATTGTCTAATCTGAAGGCCCAGTTGGATGTCCGTAGTTTCACTGCTTCCACCTCTGGGAAGCCACCAAGGTTACTGTCAGATCAATATCCTGATCGCATTATTTGTTGCTGATCCCTTGAACAGCTTGTTGATTTGGAGACCATCCCTTGACATCCAATGGCTTTGTACCTTACGCTGTCTAGCAGGAAGTTCTAGGAAACCCGAACCTAAAGGGCTGGCAGACCTGACTGGGAGATACCTCTGACAGAGGTTGACTAGTCTCGCATTCCTTCTCGACAGCAAAGATAGGACTTCCCCATTTTGCTGAGTCTTTGTTGTGTTTTTGGAAGGTCTTCAGTCTGTGACCACTGCAACTCTGACTTTGGACACCTTGTCCTCCATTGGCATGAATACCCGACAAGTAATAGATTGCGTTGATTGGTATGCCTAGTAGTTGATAAGCTGAAAGATTAGCTAGCTTAGCTACCTCCCAAAAGAGACTTGTCTCCTCTGTGGAGTCACTGTTCCTGGTGCAGGAAGCAAGTCTTCCCTTACTACAAAACCAGTTAATACAGTTGTCAACCTTCTATTGGGCCCCTTGGACCACATGGGTTACTACAGGCTACTTTTTTACCCTTTTGCGACTGTGGGATGCAACCAATGGGAAAGAGCTATAATTTGTTAAGTGAGAAACTTATACTGTTGCTCTCTCTGAGTGTAATTCTACTGTATTCTTCAGAGATTCAGAACTGCTTCCAGGCAGGTCATTGCTGTATTGAGACTAGTTGGTCTCTCAATGATGGCTCCTCCCAATTCGATCAGAGTCTGAACTAGAACTTTTTTCCCAGGACCTGGAAGACATTGCACCAGGCTGTTGCCCAAACAAGGCTCACCAGAAGTCCTTGCTCCCGCAAGACAGCCACTACTGGACCTAATATCCTAGGAAATGCCAGGAGTTTGTGGAAAGGCCACAGTCTGCCAGATGAACTCATAGTGAACTCTCAAATGGCCAAGCGAAGGTACTTGCAGAAACATGGGTGTCTCAAAGTGCGTATACAGTATACACACACCTGCTAGGTCTAAAGACAATCTGCTATCTTAGCCTAGGTTTCCTATGCAATTTTGCTGTGACTTTTACGAGACTCGAAGCAATGCCTGTGTATTCTTGAGGTCCATGGCCCCAAGTCGTGTCAAAGTGGAATCAAAGTAGTGCAGGGACTACTTTGAAGTAGTCCCTGCTACAATTTGAAGTCGTACCGCTATGAACGGTACTCCTTGGAAATTATGGGGTACGATTTGTGGAAGCCAAGCCTTACTGATGGCTGGAGAGATTGATTGCAACAATGCCATATGCAGTTTTGGATCCTAATCCTTCTGCTTGTTGACCAAGTCTTCCTTTTGACTAAAGAACATGCAGTCATAACCCTTGTGCTCTAATGCGTCATGGAGGGAATGCAATGAGTTGGAGGAGAGGAATGAAAATTCCAATGGCTTCCTTAATGCATATGATAAAACATATGATTCTGTCAGCCGACCCTACTGGGCAAATTGGGTAGACTTGGAGAAGAAGAAAGAAATAACTGCATATCCAGGACTCCCGATTGCCTTTTATTATTCACAAAGATAACACCAATAACACCAACATATGGTTACGTAGACGCATTTCACACATACACCTGGTGCTTAATCATTTGGGTAGACTTGGGTTTAGGCAGACAAATAAAGATGATTGATTAATCCCCCTTCTAGATATCACCGGATCAAACTTGAACAGTCACCACTCTGATTGGCGAAAAGCGCTATGTGTTACTTGTGGGATCCGACTTGAACAGTCACCACTCTGACTTAAAAGCGGACTACCAGAGAAACAGCATACAGTCTTGTATCCACAATGGAAGAACTGCATCACTGGCTACTTCATTTTCACTCTAGGATCCGCCATCATAGAGAGTTAAGCGCCTCGAGGCGATTCAGTTCGCAGTTGCAGCGCTATACAAATCATTCATTCATTCATTCATTCAGAGTTTATCACTGGCCAGAGGTCTGCCTTCATCTTGTCTGGGATCCTGACAGTCTGACTACCGAAGTGAGCTCAACCACAGGTCACAAAACACTACTTAATATTAGTATGAACCTTCTTCATCTCCAGATCCATTCACTGTCCTAGGGCAAATGCAAAGGATATTGCTTTTCCACTGGCAGAATGGCACCCCTGGCTAATCTGATGAAGCCCATTTGTCCGGCTGCTTTTGAGGCAGAGGTACCCTTTAAACAAGTTGTTTGATTAGCTTAGTACCTGAGCATTATTGAATCCACACAGTCAGTTTGATTAGCTTAGTACCTGAGCATTATTGAATCCACACAGTCAGTTTGGACAGAGTTAAAACATCCACTTTTTGCTTCTGATATGCCAACTTTCCATAGCAACTTTCTAGAAGCAAGCTCAGCCATTGTGTGAACTTTGTGTAGCGCCACCCCCGCATGAGCTGCTGATTGGATCGGGTCCTCTGCTCTTCTCTTGACTCTGTCCAAGGCCTCAGCCATACTGACAGCACCAGTTACACCACTTTAGTAGATGTAGAATAGCAACTTCTGAATACCAAACTCAAGGTCACCCCGAAATTAGACTTGGGACTTTAAAGTGAACAGTAGAGTGTATTAACAATTGAAATTCAATCAAGGTAAATCATAACAATGGAAAATATGACAGCATAAACAACACACCGAAAGGTTATTTTGTTTTCAATAATTAAAGTACCACTGTGATGAACCCTCAACAGGTCTATGTCCGCCGTAAATGCTTCCTTTGTCCAGAATCAGCACTATCCAAGACCCCTTAGCTCACCCAGTCACCAGCCGTAACTCAGTGTAGGGTGAACAACAACATCAAACTCCTTTATTCAAGCACGTTACCACAGATATACAACTCAGAGACACTCCCCCCCCCCCATCCTTGGATTCAGGGCGGGGTATATAGTCTTATCAGCAGGGAGAGCAATTGGAGGAATTTTCTCCCACCAATCTCAAAGCTAATCTACATACACATCCCATAATATCCAAGGCAGACAGACACAATAGAACATTGGAATACATCCCCACCCCACACAATCACAGCAAAGATTCCACAGCAGCATGATACAACACACAATATATACATATATACAACATTGAGTCTGACTAGCACAGATCATAGTGGGGTTCTCAGGCACCCTGTGCCCCTAATGGACACAGGGTGATTTACACATAAGTGGGGCCAGGGGAGCTGGACACAGAGTTTCCAGAGCTCTCCAAGGTAAGCTGACACACCACCATAAACTGTAACAATGCTCAAGGAATGAGCAAGCAACCAAAATAGGTATCAGTTTAATTAGAGGCTAGGTCCCTTGAGAGCTGTTACAATGAGAGTGCCAAGCCTAGGCCTGTTGTCAAGAATATGGAATGTGATGACAACTACCCTCAGCAACGAGTGAACTGTGTACATTCCTCAAAGTTAGTCTTTTGTCGGCTATTGAAGACGTTGGCGCACATATTGATGATATATACGAGATGTGTCTAAATGGTATCAGAAAACAAACAAAACAGAAGATACAAACAAATTATCTTTATCGGCCTTCAAAATATTTGCCATCCTTCACAACACACTTTTGGCAACGTTCATAAACCTTCTGGAAACTGTGAGCAAAGGCCTCATTCGGAATTGCAGAACCGATGTCACACATTATTTGATTGCCGCCACATCCTCAAAACGTGCGCCTTTCATGACACACTTCAGGGAGGGAAACAGGAAAAACTCTGCAGGTGCCAGATCAGGGAATACGGTGGATGTTTGAGAGCAGGTACGCTGCCCTGAGCGAAGAATGCATTATCGTGCAGCAAAATCCACTGTCCAGTCCTGTGCAACTCTGGCCGGACACACAGGAATGCGGCGTAGCTACCATTTAAAAACGTCCTCATAGAATGCAGCGTTCATGGTTTGACCCGCAGGCAGGGCTGGACTTACCATTGGGTTTGACTGGGCTCAAGCCCATGGGCCCCGCCCAATAGGGGGCCCCGCTGAGATACATAGCCGAGTGTACTCGGCTCTGCTCACAGTCACGCCCAGTCCCGCCCTATGATGGACATAACACAGGGACTGGGCATGACTGTGAGCCGAGCCGAGTACACTCGGCTACTCTCGGCTCCGTTTGGGACTGCGAGAGGACCCGAGAGCCGCCGAGAGGACCCGAGAGCCGCCGAGATACACAGGACTCTGTATCTCGGTGGCGCCATTTTTAAACTTCAAGACTGCAATGACAAGGCTGCAAATGACACTGCGGCAAGGCTGCAATGACAAGGCTACACTGACAAGGCTGCAAATGACACCGACAAGGCTGCAATGACACTGGACAAGGCTGCAGATGGACACTGATAAGGCTGCATTGATGGGCATTTAAATGTAATTTTTATCCTTAAACTTCCCTCCTAAACTTGGGGTGCGTGTTATACGCCAATAAATACAGTAATGTATAGAAGGTAGGGCCCGAAAGTGACTCAAGCCCAGGGGCCCCCACCACCCTAAGTGCTGCCCTGCCCGCAGGAACTAATTCCTTATGGATGATGCCATCGCTGTCAAAGAAGGCGATCAATTGTCTTGACATCTGACTTTTGCAGGTGACACTTTGTGGGTTGCGGGGAAGACGGTGAACGCCATTCCATCAATTGCCACTTGGATTCTGGATTGAACTGGTAGCACAAGGTCTCCTCCCCTGTGATGGTGGTTCACAAAAAGGATGGATCCTGGTCACACATGGTAATGAAATCCTTCCCGTACACTTGTACCAACATTCCATGCATCTCCGTCTGAGTTTTCCCCAATTTGTAGCAGAACTTGATGTTCACTCGTTGGTCCATTGCACTGTGACCCTACCTCTCACACTGACTACGTTATACTGCCCACAGTGATGGTCTTGTGTACTCCACGCTAGGTGCCGCTTTTCTACGTGTCCCTGGATATCCATGTGCACGCCCGCGCACTTGGCCCATGTTGCCCTTGAGATATCAGCCCAATCACTGAACTTTTTAGACACACCTCATATATATATATATATATATATATATATTTCAGGGCTTGACAAATTTGCTTGGAATCTAGGAGCCAGCTAAAAAAGTTAGGAGCCAGGTTTTTTTTTTTAACGACAACAACGACTGACAGGTGGCACTGGGCACCGTAGGACGTCCTCCCAGAACCTTGCTCCTGCAAGCCCCCTGGGGTGCGCACTCGGGAACATCCGTGACCGCCAGGTCCCGAGGACCCCGGCGCATCACTGTAAATGGCCGCCGATAGCGGCCGTTTACCATGTGATCGCTCCGTCAAATGACGGGGTGATCACATGAACACAAACCGGCGTCACATCATGACGCAGGTTCCTCCCTCCCCTCTCTGTATCGATCGGTACAGTGAGAGGGGAGAAGCGGAGAGGGGGAGAGGGGGTAGCGCATGAGACCATTCCTTTGACACTGATGCCGCGTACACACGATCGGAATTCTTGTCGGAAAAGCCTTGGATGGTTTTTCCGACGGAATTCCACTCAAGCTTGTGTTGCCTACACACGGTCACACCACATTCCGACCGTCAAGAATGCGGTGACGTACAACACTATGATGAGCCGCGAAAATTAAGTTTGATGCTTCTGAGCATGCATCGAATTGTTCCTCAGTAAATCCAGGGAGAGTATGTAAAAATCCGTGTTTTTTTTACATCTGTCTCTGAAATGTCCCTTACCGACATCCTTTTGGTCTAGAAATCCTGAGATTATAGCTGCCCCACCTCTCCAGTACCTTCTCAGCCAATAGGAACATGTCTGTGTATACTGTGTGATTGTATAGTGTGCGTGTGTATACGACAACAACGACTGACAGGTGGCACTGGGCACCGTAGGACGTCCTCCCAGAACCTTGCTCCTGCGCGCCCCCTGGGGCACGCACTCGGGAACATCCATGACCGCAGGGCCCGAGGACCCCGGCGCATCACGGTAAATGGCCGCCGATATCGGCCGTTTACCACGTGATCGCTCCGTCAAATGACGGGGCGATCACATGTACACAAACCGGCATCAGGTCATGACGCCGGTTCCTCCCTCCCCTCTCTGTATAGATCGGTACAGTGAGAGGGGAGAAGTGGAGAGGGGGAGAGATGGGACGAGCGCTGTGGGCTGGATGTGTAGTGCCCACAGCGCTGGTCAGTGACAGCTACTCTGCCAGCACTGTGCAATACTCTGCCAATACTCTGCCAATACTCTGCCATAAATTTTAATAGAAACAAAGAATTCTTTTTTTTTTTTACCGAATTTTCAGTATTTTTTGATTTGTAGCGCAAAAAATAAAAAACCCAGCTGTGATTAAATACCACCAAAAGAAAGCTCTATTTGTGTGAAAAAAAGGACAAAAATTCATTTGGGTACAGTGTTGCATGACTGAGTAATTGTCATTCAAAGTGTGAGAGCACCGAAAGCTGAAAAGTGCCCAGTGGTTAACATTGCATTAGCATTGTTAGAGGTGTTGCAATACCAATGGCCACCACAAGATGGCGCCATATTACAGAAGGACTCAGAAGGCCGCAAAGCCGCAGCCTAAATTACTGGCCGGCGCTGCCCGATGCGATCGCACAGCGGGGTCGGGGTCCACAGGGAGACAGGGTACGGCAGCTGTGTCGCCCCAGGTGCCAGGACCCCAATTCTAGTCGCAAATGCGACCTGGTGACCAGGGTTTGTTGAGCCCTGATATATATATAAATTTATTTATTTTTTATGTATATATACAGTGTCTCACAATAGTGAGTACACCCCTCACATTTTTGTAAATACTTATAATTCTATCTTTTCATGTGTCAACACTGAAGAAATGACACTTGGCTACAATGTAAAGTAGTGAGTGTACAGCTTGTATAACAGTGTAAATTTTCTGTCCCCTCAAAATAACTCAAAATAACTCACACAGCCATTAATGTCTAAACCGCTGGCAACAAAAGTGAGTACTGCCGACGATCGGCGCTGTTCGGCTCCGGCGCCCCCCACCTCAGAGCAAAAGCGTTACTGCACACCACTTTTGGCCTGAATCCTGCTCGTTTTGCGAGACAACACTCAAGTTAGGATTTTTAGAAATACAGCGCTCGTTAACCGCGTTACTCGCAAACCGAGGTTCCACTGTACACACCTAAGTGAAAATGTCCAAATTGGACCCAATTAGCAATTTTCCTTCCCTCCCTGGTGTCATGTGACTCGTCAGTGTTACAAGGTCTCAGGTGTGAATGGGGAGCAGGTGTGTTAAATTTGATGTTATCGCTCTCACTCTCTCACACTGGTCACTGGAAGTTCAACATGGCACCTCATGGCAAAGAACTCTCTGAGGATCTGAAAAAAAGAATTGTTGCTCTACATAAAGATGGCCTAGGCTATAAGAAGTGTAGCACCCTGAAGTTTGGGCAGGGATTGCTCTAGGGCGGAAACAACTAATCGATTAATCGACAACTAAACGATTATGAAATGAATCGATTACTATTTTCATAATCGATCAATCGGCCAGTAACATAATGGGGTTAATTTTTTTTTTTTTAAATGAGCCCTTTATAGTACCTTTATAGTACAAAAAGAGCAAATATTTGCTATTGTAAATATTACTTTCACAGTTCTACAGTAAAGAAATGAACCCCTTACAGTAGTGATTATCTGCTTTTTTTTTTGTACTATAAAGGGCTCATTTAATTTTTTTTAACCCCGTTATGTTAGGCTGGATTCACACCTATGGCATTTTTAGTGCTTTTTGCATTTTGCAGATTTGCACTACAGAACGTGTTCCATAGGAAACCATGTTAAATGGACTGTAGTGCAAATCTGCAAATGCAAACAGCACTAAAAATGCCATAGGTGTGAATCCAGCCTTAATAAATGTCTCAGGCCTGGTTCACACTTTTGTGTTTTTTGCAGAGACGCACTACAGTTCATTTACATGGTTTCCTATGGGACACGTTCACATCTGTGCCTTTTTCAGCCGCTGCTGTTTGGAAAGGGTCAGGGACTTTTTTTTAATGCAAAACTGTGCTTTTTTGGTTCAATAGACTTCAATGGAGAATCTGCAGAAAAGCATGTAATGCGTTTTTGCAGCAATTTGTGTTTTTTAATCTGCCCAACAACTAATTGGCCAAAAAAAAAAAGTATATTTCGTCTGTTATTCTCAGAGTGGATTAAATATTTTGCTCCCTAACCATATAGTTGGTCATTTATATTTACCACTGCATATATATATTAAGAATAAATTGCCTTTTTTTTTAAACTTTACATATTAACTAAATTATACACCATACTTTTTTTTAAGGTTATTAACCGATTAATCGATTATTCGAAACAAAAATCGGCCAACTAATCGATTATGAAAATAATCGTTAGTTGCAGCCCTAGATTGCTCCTTACAAATTTACTTGCCAGGAGTAATTATCCTGGTTGATTGATACAGATCTATTGATTTCTCCCTAAGTCTGGCATTGTTGCACTTTTCTCTTCTACCACTAGGTGGCCGGGTACTTGGTGGTACTAGATATTAGAAGGGCAATGCAAGGTCAGGTTATGGGTATATGGGGTATCTCAGCCAATGGGCAGGGGCTTGCCTGCTGGGAGAGCATATATATTCGGGTGGAGTCAGGTGATCTCTGTTCTGTGCCACCTGGACAGCTGTCTGGGCGGACATGTGTCGTATTGCCCGGGCTGCTAGGCAAGAGATTGTGCCTATTCTGGGCACATCTGGCTGCTAGGCTGCCTGAGGGCCTATCCAGAATCAAGAGGGCAGCGCAGGGTTGGGACTGCACCTTGCAGTCCAACCAAAAGTGTGTGGCAGCAACCAGATGAGGAGTACAAAGACAAGTGTGTCTTGCCTACAGTCAAGCATGGTGGTGGGAGTGTCATGGTCTGGGGCTGCATGAGTGCTGCCAGCACTGGGGAGCTACAGATCATTGAGGGAACCATGAATGCCAACATGTACTGTGACATACTGAAGCTGCAACATAGACAGGAATAAGGAGGGACACAAAGGCAGAGACATATACACAATCACTAACCTTTCTTTATTTACCTTCACCGTGCCAAGGATTTGTGCGGCACTGTACTCTGCCCTTCCCTCGCTGTGTGTTTGAATAAGGTGTACACAGCTTACTCACCATGAGCTCCGTCTAGTGTCCTGGAGTGAGTCCAGGGGAGGATCTCCTCTATGTTTACCTCTCCTTCCTCCACAGTATTATCAACAGGTTTGATGACCTGGAGATTCTAACCAAATCAATGTCAGCTCCACCAGTGGCCAGACTTCATGGGGGAGAGTAAAAGAGTGAGGACAGTAGCCCAGTGACACCCAACAGAGCAGGTGTGCCAGCCAGATACAGTAAGGCAATATGTGGCCCAATGGGAAATTACAGTAGAGATGAGGCCAATTCTTTTGACACTGATGCCGCGTACACACGATCGGAATTCTTGGTGGAAAAGCCTTGGATGGTTTTTCCGACGGAATTCCACTCAAGCTTGTGTTGGCTACACACGGTCACTCACACCACATTCCGACCGTCAAGAACGCGGTGATGTACAACACTACGACGAGCCGCGAAAATTAAGTTTGATGCTTCCGAGCATGCGTCGAATTGTTCCTCAGTAAATCCAGGGACAGTATGTAAAAATCCGTGTTTTTTTTTACATATGTCTCTGAAATGTCCCTTACCGACATCCTTTTGGTCTAAAAATCCAGAGATTATAGCTGCCCCACCTCTCCAGTACCTTCTCAGCCAATAGAAACATGTCTGTGTATACTGTGTGATTGTATACTGTGTGTGGCCCCATAATCTCCTATTGCCCGGGGGCCCCATGAGTTGTCAGTCCGCCCCTGATTGGCGATGATGAGTGCTGACAACACAGGCTCCTTATCACTTCCTAAAGTACAGCTGAAACTAAAACATATATATATATATATATATATATATATATATATATATATATATATATATATATATATATATATATATATATGTATATATATATAGCAGATTCAGTCTTTAGGTGTGGTGGCTGCATTATTCTTCTTTCTAGGCCATTATTTTCTTTTATTTTCACCTGTTGATCCTGCCAACAACACATTGGCGGTCCTAGGGTGACAACACTTACTCCACATAATGGATCTACGGACGGAGCCGCGGTTGCTGCTTTGGATTTGGACTACAAACGGCTCCTCCGGTCCTCATCGCCGCTATATAGGGAGGCGTATTTGTGCTAGAAAGAGGGATGGGGGCAGGATTTGTGTTGGGAGGGGATTTGCTTGTTGGGGGGATTTGTGCTGGGAGGGATTTGTGCTAGAAAGAGGGATGATGGGGATTTGTGCTGGAAGGGATAATGTGGGGAGGGGGGTATTTGTTGGGAGGGTGAATGAGGGGGTGGATTTGTGCTAGAAAGAGGGATGGGGGGAGGATTTGTGTTGGGGGGAGAAAAGGATTTGTGCTAGAAGGGGGGGTGGGGGGATTTGTGCTAGAAAGAGGTATGGGGGAAGATTTGTTGGGGGGGGTATTTGTTGGGAGGGTGAATGAGGGGGGTGGATTTGTGCTAGAAAGAGGGATGGGGGAAGATTTGTTGGGGTGGGGGGGGATTTGTGCTAGAAAGAGGGATGGGGTGAGGATTTGTGTTGGGGGGGGGGGGGGGGTTTGTGCTAGAAAGAGGGATGAGGGAGGATTTGTGTTGGGAGGGATTTGTGCTAGAAAGAGGGATGGAGGGAGATTTGTTGGGGGGGTGATTTGTTAGGAGGGTGAATGAGGGGGGGGGGGTGGATTTGTGCTAGAAAGAGGGATGGGGGGTAGATTTGTTGGGGTGGGGGGGGGGTTGTGCTAGAAAGAGGGATGGGAAGATGATTTGTGTTGGGGGAGAAAAGGATTTCTACTAGAAGGGGGGTGGGGGGATTTGTGCTAGAAGGGGGGTGGGGGATTTGTACTAGAAGGGGTGGGGGATTTGTGCTAGAAAGAGGGATGGGGGGGCGATTTGTTGGGGGGGGGGGGGGTATTTGTTGGGAGGGTGAATGAGGGGGTGGATTTGTGCTAGAAAGAGGGATGGGGGGGAAGATTTGTTGGGGGTATTTCTTGGGAGGGTGAATGAGGGGGGTGGAAGGGATGGGAGGAGGATTTGTGTTGGGGGGGGGATTTGTGCTAGAAAGAGGGATGGGGGGAGGATTTGTGTTGGGGGAGAAAAGGATTTGTACTAGAAGGGGGGTGGGGGATTTGTGCTAGAAAGAGGTATGGGGGAAAGATTTGTTGGGGGGGGGGGGGGATTTGTTGGGAGGGTTAATGAGGGGGGTGGATTTGTGCTAGAAAGAGGGATGAAGGAAGATTTGTTGGGGTGGGGGGGGGGGATTTGTGCTAGAAAGAGGGATGGGAAGAGGATTTGTGTTGGGAGGGATTTGTGCTAGAAAGAGGGACGGAGGGAGATTTGTTGGGGGGTGATTTGTTAGGAGGGTGAATGGGGGGGTGGATTTGTGCTAGAAAGAGGGATGGGGGGAAGATTTGTTGGGGTGGGGGGGGGGTTGTGCTAGAAAGAGGGATGGGAAGAGGATTTGTGTTGGGGGAGAAAAGGATTTGTACTAGAAGGGGGGTGGGGGATTTGTGCTAGAAAGAGGGATGGGGGGAAGATTTGTTGGGGGGGGGGGGGGTTATTTGTTGGGAGGGTGAATGAGGGGGTGGATTTGTGCTAGAAAGAGGGATGGGGGGAAGATTTGTTGGGGGTATTTCTTGGGAGGGTGAATGAGGGGGGTGGAAGGGATGGGAAGAGGATTTGTGTTGGGGGGGGGGGGATTTGTGCTAGAAAGAGGGATGGGGGGAGGATTTGTGTTGGGGGGGGGGGATTTGTGCTAGAAAGAGGGATGGGGGGGAGGATTTGTGTTGGGGGAGAAAAGGATTTGTACTAGAAGGGTGGTGGGGGGGATTTGTGCTAGAAAGAGGTATGGGGGGAAGATTTGTTGGGGGGGTATTTGTTGGGAGGGTTAATGAGGGGGGTGGATTTGTGCTAGAAAGCGGGATGAAGGAAGATTTCAGTTCCAGAGAAAAGTAGAACATGCTGCATTTTTTCCTGCACTGGACTGTACTGGAACGCAGTAAAATGCACCAAAACCGCACTGGACCCTAGTATGGTGGGGAAAAAAACAGGAAAAAAAGCACCTAGAATGTATCCGGAAACGCATACAAATACTGCAGCTGCTGACTTTTAATAAAGGGGCACTAATGCCGCATACACACCAGAGGACTTTGACAGCAAAGGTCTGACGGAACGAATCCGTCGGACAATTCGATCGTGTGTGGAGCCCATCGGACTTTTGCTGTCAAATTCTGACGGACTTGTTTCAAATTTTTCCGCCGGAACTCCGCCGGACCCAGTTCCTATCGGAAAAATCTGCTCGTCTGTGTGCTAGTCCGACGGACAAACAACGACGCTAGGGCAGCTACTGGCTACGAACTTCCTTATTCTAGTCCGGTCGTACGTCATCACGTTCAAATCCGTCAGAATTTAGTGTGATTGTGTGTGGCCAAGTCCGTTCATTCGAAAAGTCAGTCGGAAAGACCGTCGGACCTAGTCCGTCGAAAAGTCCCGCTCGTGTGTACGCGGCATTACCTGTCCCAGGGTCCAGCGATGCTAAAGCCGATCAATCGCTCGGCTCTCGCCAGCCGCCGCCATCCTCGGTGAGGGAATCAGGAAGTGAAACGTTGTGGCTTCACTTCCCGGTTCCCTACTGCGCAATGCGCGAGTCGCGCTGCGCGTCCTAACTGGTCCCTGCTATCTCCTGGGACCTGTGTGTTTCCCAGCAGACAGCGTGGGGGGGGACGGGAAGAGGCGTAGACTCCCATGGGAGTCTGTCCGGAAGTGGGTGCAAATACCCGTCTTAGACAGGTATCTGCACACCCCCTCCCCCCTGAAAAGTGCCAAATGTGACGCCGGAGGGGGGGAGCCATCCGAAAAAGCGGAGGTTCAATTTTTGTGTGAACCTCCGCTTTAAGTGTGTCCTGGGGAGTGATTCTAACTGTGGGGGGATGGGCTTCCCCTCGCATGAGAGCGATCACTGCTCCCGATGACAGGGATGTTCTAACTGTAGGGGGGGATGGGCTCACTAGAACATGACAGAGATCACCTCTCCCAATCACTGGGAGCAGTAGATCCCTGTCATGTCACTAGGCAGAACGGGGGAAATGCCTTGTTTACATCTCCCCCTTCGTCCGCTCCGTGACACGATCGCCGGGACACCGGCAGACATGGAGTCCGCGGGTCCCGTGGGCAAGGTCACGATGTACGTACAGATACGCCCATTTGCCCACCGCTGCCATTGTGCCGACGTGTATCGGCGTGCGGCGGTCGGCAAGTGGTTAAAGGGAAAGACCGCTGCGCAAATACAGCGTGACATAAAATATTGCAAGAAACACCATTTTATTCTCTAGGGTCTCTGCAAAAAATATATATATATATACATACACTATTTGGGGGTTCTAAGTCATTTTCTAGCAAAAAAAAAATGATTTTAACTTGTAAGCAACAAATCAGTCAGAAAAAGGGCCTGGTCTTCAAGTGGTTAACCACTTGCTCACTGGGCACCTAAACCCCCCTCCTGCCCAGACCAATTTTCAGCTTTCAGCGCTGACGCACTTAGAATGACAATTGCGCGGTCATACAACACTGTACCCAAATGACATTTTTATAATTTTTTCCCCACAATAGAGCTTTCTTTTGGTGGTATTTAATCACAGCTGGGGTTTTATTTTTTGATAAACAAACAAAAAAATGGAAAATTTTGAAAAAAAAGAAATCATGTTTAATAGTTTGTTATAAAATTTAGCAAACAGGTAATTTTTCTGCTTCATTGATATGCGCTAATGAGGTGGCACTGGTGGGCACTGATAGGCTGCACTGGTGGGCACTGATAGGCACAGTTAAGGCGGCACTGATGGGGACAGATAAGGCGGTACTGATGGGCACAGATAAGGCGGCACTGTTGGCCACTGATAAGATGGCAGTGATGGGCCCTGATGGGTGGCACTGATGGGTGGCACTGATGGGTGGCACTGATGGGTGGCACGGATGGGCACTGATAGGTGGCACTGATGGGCACGGATGGGCGTCACTGGTAGGTGACACTGATAGGCACTGATAGGTGGCACTGATGTGTAGCACTTTTCCTCAGGCACTGACTGTAGGCACTAATAGGTGACACTGGCACAGATAAGGTGGCACTGATAGGCACAGATAAGGTGGCACTGATAGGCACAGATAAGGTGGCACTGATGGGGACAGATAAGGCGGTACTGATGGGCACAGATAAGGCGGCACTGATGGCCACTGATAAGATGGCACTGATGGGCCCTGATGGGTGGCACGGATGGGTGGCACTGATGGGCACTGATAGATGGCACTGATAGGTGGCACTGATGGGCACTGATCGGCGTCACTGGTAGGTGGCACTGATAGGTGGCACTGATGTGCAGCACTTTTCCTCAGGCACTGACTGTAGGCACTAATAGGTGACACTGTGGGCACTGACAGATGGCACTGTGGGCACTGATGGGTGGCGCTGGTGGGCACCGGTAGAAAAAATAGCCGATTACCGGCTGTGTTGACATCACGTGATCAGCTGTCATTGGCTTACTCGGATCAGTGATCCAGCGAGTCTCATAGACTCGCTGATCACAGAGCGCGCCGCGCGCGCCCTTCAGGGGGCGCGCAGGCCGCTCGTGTACGGGACGACGTCATAGGACGTCGTCCCGGCAAAGCAGGACCGCGCTGTAGCCGTCATTCGGCTATAGTGCGGATCTCAAGAAGTTAAAGTAGCGCAAAGAATGCTCTGGTCAGGGGTCTCCTAACTGGCGGCCCTCCAGCTGTTGTGAAACTACAAGTCCCATGAGGCAATGCAAGGCTGACAGTTACTGACAGTTACAAGCATGACTCCCACAGGTAGAGGCACGATGGGACTTCAGCTGGAGGGCCGCCAGTTTGAGACCCCTGAAGCCCTCTAAAGAATTCAGAGAGCCCTGGCGAAGGAGAGGTGTGGGGGGTCCCTGAAACGCGTTGGCTGTTTTATGCAATCACAATATGAACAGTTAAAGCAATTCGGACTCACCTGCCTGCCATTATCCTCAGGTAGGTACACCTTGTACTGTTGTAGCACCTGAATTATAATGAAATTGAATACTAATACATACAAGTTCCTACCTGTTTGTGTTATTGCCCACATTTATTGCTTTTGTTTAGTATTCATTGCTGCCTTTACATTGTGTGCTGTGTCTCTGTATTACAGCTATTGACCTGCATTTCCTCTTGGCTCTGACAGCCCCGGCACTGCCTGCATGTAGTTTACAGAGCTGCCTCTTTTATCCTTGACACGGAATGAGGAAGAGACAAGAAAATAGCGAGCAAAGGTTAGAGCTGTGCACAGGTGAGCTCCGGAGGCGGCGTGCGAGGAGTGAGATGTCCGGACTGCTCCGGAGAGAGGGCTGCGTGACATCGGCGGGGACGCTGCACCCAGGCAGACCACGCAACAGGCGACACCCCTTCCCAAGTGAGTCCTGCCACCTTAACCCCTCTTTAAGTTCTGCTATCAGTTACGACAGATGAAATCAGCATCTTGGCTGAACAACTGTCGATTTAGTATTGTCCCTTTAACCACTTAAGAACCAAGCCTCTTTCTGAGATGTGTTGTTTGCAAGTTAAAAACATTTTTTTTGCTAGAAAATTACTTAGAACCCCCAAACATTATCATTTTTTTTCTAACACCCTAGAGAATAAAATGGCGGTCGTTGCAATACTTTCTGTCACACCGTATTTGAGCAGCGATCTTACAAGCGCATTTTTTTTGGGAAAAAAATACACTTTTTTGAATTTAAAAATAAGACAACAGTAAAGTTAGCCCAGTTTTTTTTTTTTTTATATGTGAAAGATGATGTTACGCAAGTAAATTGATGCCCAACATGTCACGCTACAAAATTGCGCCCATTCGTGGAATGGCGACAAACTTTTACCCTTAAACATCTCCATAGGCGACGTTTAAAAAATTCTAGACATGTGCACAACAGAAAAATGTGTTTATTTTCGTTTCGTTTCTGTTCGTTTCCGTTGATTCGTACGATTCGTAATTTCGTAAGTCGTCGTTGTTCGTATTCGTAACGATTCGTATTTTCGTAAGAGTTATTTTTTTTTTCGTTGATTCGTTTTTCTGTTATTTTAATTTTCATTTATTCGAAATTCGGACGCATTCGTATTTTCGTAAATTTAGTTACATTCGTACTTTCGTAAGATTGATTTATTCGTACTTTCGTAACATTGTTTTCGTAGATTCGTAATCGGAGCATAATTCATAATTTATGTAATGTGTATGCTATTATTACATTGTAAGAGACACGGAAAATTACGAATTGAAAAAAAAAGTTACGAATGTACGAATTTTCTCGTTCAATCCATTCGAAGCACGTTAAGCAGCGCCATTGTAAGAGACACGGAAAATTACCAGTCGAAAAAAAAAAAAAAGTTACGAATGTACGAATTTTTTCGTTCAATCCATTCGAAGCACGTTAAGCAGCGCCATTGTAAGGGACACGGAAAATTACCAATTCAACAAAAAAAAAAAGTTTTTTCGTTCATTTTGATTTTCGTTGTTCCTGTTTTCGTTTTTCGGATTTTCTTCTTTCGTAGTTTCGTTGTTTCTAATTTGGTTATTTCGGATTTTCGGATTTTCGTTGTTTTTCATATTCGTTCGATACGATAATTCGTTATTCGTTAAAATTTTTAGAGAATCATTCGTACGATAACGAATGAACGAATATAACGAATTTTAACGGAAAACGAAAAAAAACTAAACGAATTGCACATGTCTAAAAAATTCTACAGGTTGCATGTTTTGAGTTATGCCCCGTACACACGGTCGGAAATTCGATGGAAAATGTCCGATCGGACCATGTTGTCGGAAAATCCGGCCGTGTGTGGGCTCCATCGGACTTTTTCCGACGGAAAAAATTTGATATCCTGCTCTCAAATTTTCCGACAAAGTCCGATCTGACTTTTTCCGATCGTTTGTAGAGAATTCCGACGGACAAAGTTCGTGCTCAGATGAAATTACGAGACCAAAGCTATTGGCTACTAGCCTCTACGTAGTCGCGTCGTACGCAACGAACGTCACCACGTTCAGAACGATCGGATTTTCCGACAACTTTGTCCGTGTGTATGCAACACCAGTGTCGGACAAAAATCCGTCGGAAAAAAGTCAGACAGATTTTGTGGTCGGGACTTCCGACCGTGTGTACGGGGCATTACAGAGGGGGTCTAGGGCTAGAATTATTGCTCGCGCTCTACCGATCGCGGCGATACATCACATGTGTGGTTTGAAAACCGTTTTCTTATGCGGGCGCTACTAACGTATGTATTCGCTTCTGCACGCGAGCTCGGCGGGACGGTTTGGATTCAATTTGTTAGTGTATTTAAATTTGCTACTTCTAACACTCCCTCCCGCCCAGGTAATGGTAAGAAAAACTCTGGATAGCCGCACATCAGAAAAAATTTAAATCCTGTGCTTTTATTGAAAAAACGAAGGTCACATCACATCAAATAATCCACAGCAAACGGGGGAGGAGGGGGGGTACAAAAAACTGACGCGTTTCGCACTGGAATCAGTGCTTACTCATAGCTAGCAATCTCTTGAAAAACATCAAATATATAACACAAGAAGTGCATATCACATGATGAAGTGATTGGTGAACACAACTACAAAGAGCTGGGAGACCATAGTAATTGGATGCCCACATGTGTTGCCAGGCAGTCAATCCAAACAAAAAGATGCCAATTAGGTGAGCCAAACCAAGAAATAATTTCTATATTAACCACTTCAATACCGGGCACTTAAACACCTTCCTGCCCACACCAATTTTGAGCTTTCGGCGCTGTCGCATTTTTAATGACAATTGCGCGGTCATACTACACTGTACCCAAATGGAATTTTTATCATTTTTTCCCACAAATAGAGCTTTCTTTTGGTGGTATTTCATCACCTCTGCGGTTTTTATTTTTTGCTAAACAAATAAAAAAATACCGAAAATTTTGAAAAAAACGTTTTTTTTGTTTCAGTTTCAAAACTTTGTAAATAAGTAAGTTTTCTCCTTCACTGATGGGCACTGATGGGGCTGCACTGACGGGCATTGATGGGCACCAATGAGGTGGCACCAATGAAGTGGCACTGAGGTGGCATTGATGGGCACTGATAAGTGGCACTGATAGGCGGCACGGATGGGAACTGATAGGTGGTACAAATTGGCACTGATAGCTGGCACAGATTGGCATGGATAGGCGGCATGGATGGGCATGGATAGGCGGCACAGATGGGCATGGATAGGCGGCATGGGTGAGCATGGATGGGCACTGATAGGTGGCACGGATGGGCACTGATAGGTGGCACGGATGGGCACTGATAGGTGGCACGGATAGGCACTGATAGGTGGCACGGATGGGCACTGATAGGTGGCACGGATAGGCACTGATAGGCAGCATTGTTTTGTACTGATGGATGCCAATCAGTGCCAAACAATAATGCAAGCCAATCAGTGATTCCCATGGATGCCAATCAGTGCCAAACAATAATGCAAGCCAATCAGTGATTCCCATTGTGGGCACTGATTGGCATCCATTGTGGGCACTGTGTGTCATCCCTGGTGGTCTAGGGTGGCATACCTTGTGCTGGGCATCCCTGGTGGTCTGGTGGAGTCCCTGGTGGTCCAGTGTGGGCATCCTCGGGGGGCTGCGCTCATAATCGATCAGCACAGACCCCCCTGTCAGAAGAGCAGCCGATCGTCTCTCCTCTACTCTCCTCTAGTGACAAAAAGCCGATCACGGGCTCTTCCTATTCACACTGTGATCAGCCATGATTGGACACGGCTGATCACGTGGAGACTCTTTACCAAGATCGTAGTTGTGGGGTTTCAGACTGACACCCGCAACAACGATCGCCACGATGTGCGCCCCCGGGGTCACGCAGCGGCTCAATATCCTGAGGACGTCATATGACGCCCGGTCAGGATTTACAACCACTTTGCCGACGTCTTTTTACAATAGGGCGGGCGGCAAGTGGTTAAAAAGGATGTGTGCATGTATAAATGTATAAATACATAGATACACGCATATACATATGATGGTGGGAAAAAAACCGAATGATTGTGCAAATAATTAAATGAAATAAATATGACAAAGTTAAATAAAGAAATGTGAACATATAAAAAAAAAATCTATATATATAATAGAATATAGGGATAGAATTATTGCTCTCGCTCTACTGATCGCGGCGATACCTCACATGTGTGGTTTGAACACCGTTTTCATATGCGGGCGCTACTCACGTGTGCGTTCGCTTTTGCATGTGAGTTCGGCGGGACGGTTTGGATTCAATTTGTTAGTGTATTTAAATTAGCTACATCTAACACTCCTTCCCGCCCAGACTGACAATGCTGCTGTTTGCTGTGCCCCCTGTTCTCCTTCATCCAGAGTGGGGGCGCTCTAATACAGGGGATGTGTTACTGGCCAGATCACCAGAGGGGAAAAAGGCTAACAAAAAAAAAAGGAAACTAATGCAGCCACCACAACACTAATATAGTTACATAGTAGGTGAGGTCGAAAAAAGACACAAGTCCAACCTATGTGTGTGATGGTATGTCAGTATTACATTGTATATTTCTGTAATAGTTTCTTCGATGCCCCCCCCCCCCCCCACTGAGACCACCGCCTGTGGAAGGGAATTCCACATCCTTGCCGCTCTTATGCCCCGTACACACGGTCAGATATTCCGATGGGAAAAGTCCGATCGGATTATGTTGTCGGAAAATCCGATCGTGTGTGGGCTCTAGCGTTTTTTTTCCGTCTGAAATTCAGATGGAAAAAAGTTTGAGAGCAGGATCTAAAATTTTCCGACAACAATATCCGTTCGGACTTTTTCCGATCGTGTGTAGAGAATTCTGACGCACAAAGTGCCACACATGCTCAGAAGAAATTTGGAGACGAAAGCTATTGGCTACTAGCCTCTACGTCAGGGGTCTCAAACTGGTGGCCCTCCAGCTGTTGGGAAACTTCAAGTCCCATCATGCATCTGCCTGAGGGAGTCATGCTTGTAACTGTCAGCCTTGCAATGCCTCATGGGACTTGTAGTTTCGCAAACAGCTAGAGGGCCACCCCTTTGAGACCCCTGCTCCACGTAGTCCCGTTGTACGCAACGAACGTCACCACGTTCAGAATGATCGGATTTTCCGACAACTTTGTCCGACCGTGTGTATGCAACACCAGTGTCGGACAAAATCCGTCGGAAAAAATCTGACGGATTTTGTGGTCGGAATTTCCCACCGTGTGTATGAGGGCTTACAGTAAAGAACCCTCTACGTAGTTTAAGGTTAAACCTCTTTTCTTCTAATTTTAATGAGTGACCACGTGTCTTGTTAAACTCCCTTCCGCAAAAAAGTTTTCTCCCTATTGTGGGGTCACCAGTACGGTATTTGTATATTGAAATCATATCCCCTTTCAATCATCTCTTCTCCAGAGAGAATAAGTTCAGTGCTCGCAACCTTTCCTCATAACTAATATCCTCCAGACCCTTTATTAGCTTTGTTGCCCTTCTTTGTACTCGCTCCATTTCCAGTACATCCTTCCTGAGGACTGGTGCCCAGAACTGGACAGCATACTCCAGGTGCGGCCGGACCAGAGTCTTGTAGAGCGGGAAAATTATCGTTTTATCTCTGGAGTTGATCCCCTTTTTAATGCAATATTCTGTTTGCTTTGTTAGCAGCAGCTTGGCATTGCATGCCATTCCTGAGCCTAACATCTACTAGGACCCCCAGGTCCTTTTCCATCCTAGATTCCCCCAGAGGTTCTCCCCCCCCAGTGTGTAAATTGCATTTAGATTTTTGCCACCCAAATGCATTATTTTACATTTTTCTACATTGAACCTCATTTGCCATGTAGTTGCCCACCCCATTAATTTGTTTAGATCTTCTTGCAAGGTTTCCACATCCTGCGGAGAAGTTATTGCCATGCTTAGCTTAGTATCGTCCGCAAATACAGAGATTAAACTGTTTCCCCCATTCCCATCCTCCAGGTCGTTTATGAACAAATTAAATCGGATTGGTCCCAGCACAGAACCCTGGTGGACCCCACTACCCACCCCTGACCATTCCGAGTAGTCCCCATTTATCACCACCCTCTGAACTCGCCCTTGTAGCCAGTTTTCAATCCATGTACTCACCCTATGGTCCATGCCAACGAAACTGTGCCAACAGTTCATGCCAACGGAACTGTGTCAAATGCTTTTGCAAAATCCAGATAAAGCACGTGTACGGGCCTTCCTTTATCTAGCTGGCAACTCACCTCCTCATAGAAGGTTAATAGATTGGTTTGGCAAGAACGATTCTTCATGCTGATTATGCTGCATACACACGGTCGGAATTTCCGACAACAAATGTTCGATGGAGCTTGTTGTCGGAAATTCCGACCGTGTGTAGGCTCCATCGGACATTTTCCGTCGGAATTTCCGACCAACATTTGTGTGACCGTGTGTATTAGACATGTGCAATGCGTTCAGTTTTAATTCGTTTTCCGTTCAAATTCGTTATATTTGTTCATTCGTTATCGTACGAATGAACGAATGATTCGCTAAAAATTCTAACGAATAACGAACTATCGAAATGAACGAATATGAAAAACAACGAAAATACGAAATAAATAAATTAGAAACAACAAAACTACAACGAAAACAGAAACAACGAAAATCAAAATGAACGAAAAAATTCGTAACATTCGTAACTTTTTTTTTGTTGATTCGTAATTTTCCGTGTCTCTTACAATGGCGCTGCATAACGTCCTATGAATGGATTGAACGAAAAAAATTCGTACATTCGTAACTTTTTTTTTTTTGTTTGTCGATTCGTAATTTTCCGTGTCTCTTACAATGGCGCTGCTTAACGTGCTTACGAATGGATTGAACGAAAAAAATTCGTACATTCGTAACTTTTTTTATTTTTTTTTTTTCATGATTCGTAATTTTCCGTGTCTCTTACAATGTAATAATAGCATACACATTACATAAAATTATGAATTATGCTCCGATTACGAATCTACGAAAACAATGTTACGAAAGTACGAATAAATCAATCTTACGAAAGTACGAATGTAACTAAATCTACGAAAATACGAATGCGTCCGAATACAAAATATAACGAAAATACGAATTTCGAAAAAAACGAAAATTAGACTAACGGAAAAACGAAAAAATAACTCTACGAAAATACGAACGAGTCCGAATACGAACACCGACGACTTACGAAATTACGAATCGTTACGAATCAACGGAAACGAACTGAAACGAAACTAAACTGAACAAATTTTTCTATTGTGCACATGTCTAGTGTGTATGCAAGACAAGTTTTGAGCCAACATCCGTCGGGAAAAAAAACATGGATTTTGTTGTTGGAATGTGCGACCGTGTGTTCGCGGCATTCCAATGATTGGTAAGCTGCAATATAGTGCACTAAGATGGTAGTTACCAAATCTTATCACTTTTGCAATGTAGGGGAAGTCAACTGTTTGTGACAAAGCAATGTGAGAAATGTGAAGAATCCCGAGTATGTGAAATGAAATGTCCAACATTTTATGGACGAGACTCATCCCCCTATGGGCTTTCTGGGACAGGTACAACCAGACAGACCAGACTCACCTGAAGGGTCCCGTAAAAATTCTACATCGCCAGGAAATACAAGGTTTTCATCTTTTACCTAGGGAATGTATTGGTGTAAAATTTGTACTGTCTGGTGGAAACAACGGAGAAGAGGAAAAATTCCCGGCTACGCAATACAGCCGGTCAACATAGCAATTGCCTCAATGAAATGACATCTTTCAAAAATCAATTGAACTCCTCAAACGGGTGACATACCAAAAAAAGAAAAATGATTTACCTGCCAAAGGGATTTGTCTTTCTGTCAATTCAGTCCTGGGATTTACACAGCTCTGCCACATGACCTTAATTAACCACTTCAGCCCCGGACCAATTTGCAGCCAAAGGACCAGGCCCTTTTTTGCGATTCGGCACTGCTTCGTTTTAACTGACAATTGCGCGGCCGTGCGACGTGGCTCTCCAACAAAATTGGCGTCCTTTTTTTCCCACAAATAGAGCTTTCTTTTGGTGGGTATTTGATCGCCCCTGCGGTTTTTATTTTTTTCGCTATAAACAAAAAATTAGAGCGACAATTTTTGAAAAAATTCTATATTTTTTTTACTTTTTGCTATAATAAATACCCAAAAAATTATATAAAAAAATGTTTTTTTTCCTCAGTTTAGGCCGATACGTATTCTTCTACATATTTTTGGTAAAAAAATTCGCAATTAGCGATTATTGATTGGTTTGCGCACAAGTTATAGCGTTTACAAAATTGTGGATAGTTTTATAGCATTTTTATTAAAAAAAATGTTTTACTAGTAATGGCGGCGATCAGCGATTTTATTTGTGACTGCGACATTATGGCAGACACCTCGGACATTTTTGACACATTTTTGGGACCATTGGCATTAATACAGCAATCAGTGCTATTTAAATGCACTGATTCCTGTGTAAATGACACTGGCAGTGAAAGAGTTAACCACTAGGGGGGGGGAAGGGGTTAAGTGTGTGTGTTTTTTTTTTTACTGTAGGAGGGCTTTGCGTCTGACGTCACCGATCGGCTTTCCCGGTGACAGGGAACAGACGATCAGTGACAGCGTCACTAGGAAGCACGGGGAGAGGTTTGTTTACACATACCTCTACCCATTCTTCAGCTCTGTGACCCGATTGCAGGACACCAGCGGCGATCGGGTCCGCTGGTCCCACGGCCATGGTCACGGAGCTCAGGACCAGGTCACGCGCCTGCGCGCGACCCAAGGCTGGGCTCTTAAAGGGCCACGTACAGGTACGTGATTGTGCCCAGCCGTGCCATTCTGACGACGTATATCGGCGTGAGGCTGTCCTTAAGAGGTTAAGCCAGTAAAGCTGACCCCCCAGCAGGGGCGGACTGACAACTCATGGGGCCCCTGGGCAATAGGAGATTATGGGGCCCCCAGGCAATCAGAGATTATGGGGCCACACAGTATACAATCAAACAGTATACAATCACACAGTATACAATCACACAGTATACACAGACATGTTTCTATTGGCTGAGAAGGTACTGGAGAGGTGGGGCAGCTATAATCTCTGGATTTTTAGACCAAAAGGATGTCGGTAAGGGACATTTCTGAAACAGATGTAAAAAAAAAACTGATTTTTACATACTGTCCCTGGTTTTACTGAGGCTGGCAACCCTGATGGGGCCCCCTAGTGGTCCTGGGCCCTCGGGAAGTGCCCGAGTGGCCTAATGGTCAGTCCGCCCCTGCCCCCCAGTCTTCTCTTCAGTCTTGCACATTTGTATGGCAATTCGGGTGAAAACAGGTACCTGTCAAAACCAGGTACCCGCTCCCCCTCCCCAAAAGTCCCCAATGTTACGGAGGTGGGAGGCAAACAAGTGGAACGTCCCAAGACATGCTTGTAGGTTAATTGGATCCTGTCTAAATTATCCCTAGTATGTGTATGTATGAATGTGAGTTAGGGACCTTAGATTGTAAGCTCCTTGAGGGTAGGGACTTATGTGAATGTTCAATGTATATATAAAAGCTATCCGTAAATTGACGGCGCTATATAAGTTCTATTATATTATTCTTTGCAAAGTAGCTCAAGCTCTGTCAGATTAGATGAAGAGCGTCTGTGAACAGTAATTTTCAAGTCTTGCCACAGATTCTCATTTGGATTTAAGTCTGGACTTTGACTGGGCCATTCTAACACATGAATATGCTTTGATCAAAACCATTCCATTGTAGCTCTGGCTGTATGTTTAGGGTCATGGTTCTGATGGAAACTTTGTCCGACTGAAAAATTGAGAACCTGCTCTCAATCTTTTGCTGGCTGGACTTCGGTCAGCAAAAGTCCGATGGAGCCTACACACGGTCGCATTTTCCGACCAAAAGCTCTCATCGGTCTTTGGCTGGCCGAATTTCCGATCGTGTGTACGCGGCATAACAGGTTTACTTCTAAGATTGCCCTGTATTTGGCTCCATCCATCTTCCCATCAACTCTGACCAGCTGAAGAAAAGCATTCTCACCACATGATGCTGCCACCAACATGTTTCACGGTGGGGATGGTGTGTTCAGGATGATGTGCAGTGTTAGTTTTCCACCACACGTAGCATTTTGCTTTTAGGCCAAAAAGTAAAATTTTCATCTGACCAGAGCACCTTCTTCCACATGTTTGCTGTGTCCCCCACATGGCTTCTCGCAACCTGCAAATGGGATTTCTTATGGCTTTCTTTCAACAATGTCTTTCTTCTTGTCACTCTTCCATAAAGGCCAGATTTTTTGCTTAACCACTACGCAGTCCCTAAACATCCTTCCACAAACCTTTACATTTTTCTTTCTCAGATTCCTTCATCCTCCTCTCCTATACATAGTGCCACTGTCATACTCTCCACACTTCTCTCCTTTACATAGTGCCCACTGTCATACCCTCCACACTCCTCTCCTTTACATAGTGCCCACTGTCATACCCTCCACCCTCCTCTCCTTTACATAGTGCCCACTGTCATACCCTCCACCCTCCTCTCCTGTACATAATACTCACTGTCATACCCTCCACACTCCTCTCCTTTACATAGTGCCCACTGTTATACACTCCACCCTCCTCTCCTGTACATACTGATCACTGTCATACCCTCCACAATCCTCTCCTGTACATACTGCTCACTGTCATACCCTCCACACTTCTTTCCTGTACATACTGCTCACTGTCATACCCTCCACACTCCTCTCCTGTACATACTGCTCACTGTCATACCATCCACACTTCTCTCCTGTACATACTGCTCACTGTCATACCCTCCACACTCCTCTCCTGTACATACTGCCTACTGTCATACCCTCCACACTCCTCTCCTGTACATAGTGCCCAATGTCATACCCTCCACATTGCTCTCCTATACATAGTGCCCGCTCTCATACCCTCCATACTCCTCTCCTGTACATACTGCTCACTGTCATACCCTCCACACTCCTCTCCTATACATACTGCTCACTGTCATACCCTCCACACCTCACTCCTGTACATACTGCTCACTATCATACCCTCCACACTCCTCTCCTATACATAGTGCCCACTGTCATACACTCCACACTCCTCTACTTTACATAGTGCCCACTGTCATACCCTCCACACTCCTCTCCTGTGCATACTGCCCACTCTCATACCATCCACACTTCTCTCCTGTACATACTGCCTCAATAATACCGTCCACACTCCTCTCCAGTACATGCTGCCCACTGGCATACCCTCCACACTTCTCTACTGTACATACTGCTCACTGTCATACCCTCCACACTCCTCACCTTTACATACTGCTCACTTGTCATACCCTTCACACTCCTCTCCTGTACAAAGTGCCCACTGTCATTCCCTCCACACTCCTCTCCTGTACATACTGCTCACTGTCATACCCTCCACACTCCTCTCCAATACATAGTGCCCAATGTCATACCCTCCACACTCCTCTCCTATACATACTGCTCACTGTCTTACCTCCACACTTCTCTCCTGTACATAGCGCCCGCTGTCATACCCTCCACACTCCTCTCCTGTACATACTGCTCACTGTCATACCCTCCACACTCCTCTCCTGTACATACTGCCCACTGTCATACCCTCCACACTTCTCTCCTATACATAGTGCCCGTTGTCATACACTTCTCTCCTGTACATAGAGCACACTGTCATACCCTCCACACCCCTCTCCTGTGCATACTGCCCACTGTCATACCCTGCACACATCTCCTCTACATAGTGCCCACTGCCATACCCTCCACATGCCTCTCCTGTATATACTGCCCACTGTGATACCCTCCACACTCCTCTCCTGCACATAGTTCCCACTGTTATACCCTCCACACTCCTCTCCTGCACATAGTTCCCACTGTTATACCCTGCTCACCGTCACATACTGCCTCAATAATACCGTCCACACTCCTCTCCTGTACATGCTGCCCACTGGCATACCCTCCACACCCCTCTGCTGTGCATACTGCCCACTGTCATACCCTGCACACATCTCCTCTACATAGTGCCCACTGCCATACCCTCCACATGCCTCTCCTGTATATACTGCCCACTGTTATACCCTCCACACTCCTCTCCTGCACATAGTTCCCACTGTTATACCCTCCACACTCCTCTCCTGCACATAGTTCCCACTGTTATACCCTCCACATTCCTCTCCCTCACCTGCACATACTTCCACTTTTATACCATCCATTCTCCTCCTCTATGCCTCTTACCCACAAAACAGTTCTTTAAAATTATATTGAATCCTCAATGTTACCAGCTCTAGAATGGGAACACTTTTGTTAGTTCAACTAAAGGAAATATTCTCAGTCCTCATATTTGTTCTGCCCATTATTAGTACTCATTTAATTTTGTGATTACAATTGTGATGTATAGAGGAACATAGGGGATGTCAGCTACTCTAAATATACCACTGGAAAAATAGTGTCACTGAAAAGGAACTAAAGCTGGCCATACTTATATAATTTCTAGATATTTGTATTTAAATCCAATAAATTAACCATGTGTAAGAGGGGGTCACTTCCCATGATAGTTTTTCCCCAAACATTGGCATGGAGCTAAGGGTAAAACTCACATGGGAGGAGCGGTGGATGGGGGGTTCTGGGTCTGCATCTGAAAACAGTGTGAAAAAGCATATCATGTTCCCTTCTGGGGACCACGCAGTGAGGCCTAGGGCCTGAATAAAGACAAACTGCTACTACGTCTTTGAGAAAGATGGAGTCACTGCCTCAGTTAACAACCAGCGAATGTACAAGGTGTGGAACGTTTTCCCGTAGTTTTGTGTTTTATACACTTGTTAGGAACTATAATTGCCAAAAGTCTGGGAAGTTACTGTAATGCTTATATAGGATGTTGCTTCATGTTGTCTGTGACAGATCTCGGATACCCCTGCTGGGCACCTCCAACAGACATGTGTCTCCTGTCCTCCAAATGCACCCGCAGCCTGCGCCTATGGCCTGAATAAAGACAAACTGCTACTACGTCTTTGGGTAAGATGGAGCCACTGCCTCAGTTAACAACCAGAGAATGTACAAGGTGTAGTTTTGCCTTTTATACACGTGTTAGGAACTAAAATTGCCCAAATTCTGGGAAGTTACTGTAATGCTTATATAGGATGTTGCTTCATGTTGTCCATGTGCTGATGCTATTAAATTGTAACAAGGCACATCAGTCAGTAAATAATAAAAGGAAAACCTTGCATTGTTATGTTGAGGGCGATAAGATGTATGTGAATTGGGTGCAATTGTTTTAAGTCTGCAAGCAGTTGGGCACAGTCACAGTCACATAAATGTATCCTATACCTACGAGAATGCTGCGGCAGCCAGTATGGCTATAGGAGCGGTGGTGATCTATTTCATGGGTCAGTCAGAGCGGTGACCAGGTAGCTTTCTCCAGTACACCAGCCAAAATGCCTGGGAACCCATGTTGCACTGGCCCCAGTTGTGGACAGGACCATTTGCTAATTGCATCAGGATCATTGCAGGAAAAGAGGCTTCAGCAAGAAAGTGTGTAGAGATCCTATGTACTTACTGTATACGCCGCAGATGATGTCATCAACGCACATGCGCGGGAGTGACGTCATCGCGGCTCTGGCTACTCAAATCGCCAGAGCACGCAAACCCGGAAGAAACACAGGGGAAGATGCCAGCCATCTCAGCAGTGTGTGGGTGCTGCTGAAGGGCTTTGTTATAACGTAAGTATTTCATAATGAGCTAGTATGCGATGCAGCTGAGCAAGCAATCGGCGGTTAGCCTTTGTCGCGGGTGGAGGTTTTTTTTTTACTTTCTTTTTTCGGGTCTGACGGTGTGGCAGTGGCGGCTGGTGCTCAAAATTTTTGGGGGGGCGCAAACAAACAGCCTCACTGTGCCATCAAACGCTGCCACTGTGCCCATCAAACGCTGCCACTGTGCCCCAAGTGCTGCCACTGTGCCCATCAAACGCTGCCACTGTGCCCATCAAACGCTGCCACTGTGCCCCAAGTGCTGCCACTGTGCCCCAAGTTCTGCCACTGTGCCCCAAGTTCTGCCACTGTGCCCCTTAAGTGCTGCCACTGTGCCCCAAGTTCTGCCATTGTGCCCCAAGTTCTGCCATTGTGCCCCTTAAGTGCTGCCATTGTGCCCCTTAAGTGCTGCCATTGTGCCCCAAGTTCTGCACTGTGCCCCTTAAGTGCTGCCATTGTGCCCCAAGTTCTGCCATTGTGCCCCAAGTTCTGCCATTGTGCCCCTTAAGTGCTGCCATTGTGCCCCTTAAGTGCTGCCATTGTGCCCCAAGTTCTGCCACTGTGCCCCTTAAGTGCTGCCATTGTGCCCCAAGTTCTGCCATTGTGCCCCTTAAGTGCTGCCATTGTGCCCCTTAAGTGCTGCCATTGTGCCCCAAGTGCTGCCATTGTGCCCCTTAAGTGCTGCCATTGTGCCCCTTAAGTGCTGCCATTGTGCCCCAAGTTCTGCCATTGTGCCCCTTAAGTGCTGCCATTGTGCCCCTTAAGTGCTGCCATTGTGCCCCTTAAGTGCTGCCACTGTGCCCCCTGCCTGCCCTCTGCACTTACCTTGTCCTGGTGACGGCGTCAGGCGACGAGCGGTGTCTCCGTCGGATGTCTTCTCCCGCGCTCCTCCTGTCTTCTTCTGCTGTGATTGGACGCTAGGTGATTGGACGCCTAGCGTCCAATCACAGCGCCTGTGACTTCAGCCAATCAGGTGACAGGTAACAGACCTGGCAACCTGATTGGCTGAGAGGCGGGTCTGTGTTAGGGAAGCGATGTATTCGCTTCCCTAACACAATACTGTGTAATCAGCGAACGCACAGCCGTGCGCCCGCTGTTTACACTTAGGGAAGCCTATTAGAGCACACCGCTCTAATAGGGTCCCCTATTAGAGCTTACAGCTCTAATAGGGGCGCTTCCTGCAACACCCCCCCCACTGTAATTCAGATGCCCGGCGCCCGATCAGGGGCCGGACACCTGAATAGGGGGCGGCAGCGGTGACAATAGATAGATTCATGCAATGCATGAATCTATCTATTGGTGATAGAGCGGTGCAGGAGAGGGGGGGCGGCGCTCCTGCGCCCTCTATGCACGCACCGCCACTGCGGTGTGGCGGGTGTCGTGACTGATGATGGTTCTACTTCGGGGGGATATTGTTTTTTTAATTTTTTTAATAAAGGAATTGTCAAAAACGGACTCCTGTATTTATTTTTGACACTTTTTTTGGTGAATGAGTAGGGGTACAATGTACCCTATACTCATTCACATGGGGGCTTCCTGGCCTGCTCCTTAACAACCAGCTATGCACTATGATGTTCACCCGCTGAGGGCCCCGCAAATTTGGGTGTTGGCCGGACGGGCGAACAGGCGATGTTCGGGTTGAACATTTGCTCAGCTCAAACTGTTAACTCTACTGTAGGTCAGGAAACTGGCTTCATAACCTGGACACAAACTGTGTTGAACAGTCATTTGTTAAATGTTATTTTTGGTTATTAAAAGTTAAATTTATAGGTACAGTATTTGTATTTAATTCCAATAAAGAGGGGTTTACATCATAGATGTTTTCCATCCATTGGTGTGGAGCTATGTTTTCCATCCATTGGTGTGGAGCTATGGGGAACTCCCATATATAGTGTGGGAGGAGCAATATATGGGACTGGATCTGAAAAGAAAGTGATCATGATGGAGGTGTAGCATGTTCCCTTCTGTTAGGAGCCCACCTAGCCACACTGCCCTAACAACCCAGATGCTAGGTGGCCCTTCTACATGTGGCCTTAGCATGTACACCCTTCCAGTATTTTTGGTTGTTATTAAAACTTTTAAAGTTACATTTATAGTTATTTATATTTAAAACCCAAAACCCAACAAAGGGGCCATGTGTGAGAGGGGGTTACTTGGCTTGGAGCTACAGGGAAGGCCCGCATATAGTGTGGGAGAAGGGTTCTGGGTCTGTATCTGAAAAGAGGCTGATGATGATGAAGGTGTATAATGTTCCCTTCTTTTAGGAGCCCATGTGTCCCCAAGTGCCTTAACAACTCAGACCCAATAAATGGGCTACATGAAAGGGGGGGGGGGGTACTGCCCATCCTAGCTTTCTCCTGCCATTGGCTTTGAGCTACAGGGAAGGCCCATACATAGTGTGGGTGAAGGGTTCTGAGTCTGCATCCTAAAATAGGTTGATGATGATGAAGGTGTATAATGTTCCCTTCTGTTAGGAGCCCATGTGTCCCCAAGTGCCTTGACAACTCAGACCCAATAAAAGGGCTACATGAAAGAGGGGGTTACTGCCCATCCTAGCTTTTTCCTGCCATTGGCTTGGAGCTACAGGGAAGGCCCGCATATAGTGCGGGAGAAGGGTTTTGGGTCTGTATCTGAAAAGAGGTTGATGATGATGAAGGTGTATAATGTTCCCTTCTTTTAGGAGCCCATGTGTCCCCAAGTGCCTTAACAACTCAGACCCAATAAATGGGCTACATGAAAGGGGGGGGGGGGTTTACTGCCCATCCTAGCTTTCTCCTGCCATTGGCTTTGAGCTACAGGGAAGGCCCATACATAGTGTGGGTGAAGGGTTCTGAGTCTGCATCCTAAAATAGGTTGATGATGATGAAGGTGTATAATGTTCCCTTCTGTTAGGAGCCCATGTGTCCCCAAGTGCCTTGACAACTCAGACCCAATAAAAGGGCTACATGAAAGAGGGGGTTACTGCCCATCCTAGCTTTTTCCGGCCATTGGCTTCGAGCTACAGGGAAGGCCCATACATAGTGTGGGAGAAGGGTTCTGGGTCTACATCTGAAAAGAGGTTGATGATGATGAAGATATAGAATGTTCCCTTCTGTTAGGAGCCCATGTGTCTCCAAGAGGATTAACAACAATAAAAGGGCTACATGTAGGAGGGGGTCACTGCTCATCACAGGGTTTTTCCAGGCCATTGGTGTGAAGCTATTAGGAAGGCCTATATATAGCGTGGGAGGTGCAGTGGATGTGGGGTGATGAAGATGGAGCTTTATCATTGTTCACTTCTGCTAGGGCAGTGATGGCGAACCTTGGCACCCCAGATGTTTTGGAACTACATTTCCCATGATGCTCCACTACACTACAGAGTGCCAGAGGATCATGGCAAATGAAGTTCCAAAACATCTGGGGTGCCAAGGTTCGCCATCACTGTGCTAGGGGCTCACATGACACCAACTGGCTTAACAATCCTGATGCTAGGGGACTCTCCTACACCTTGCCTTATGAGGTAAACTTACCTTTCTGGCGGCCTGTGCTTCAAACTGCACTTCTCTACTCCTCTCCAGCAACTACAGGAATTTGAAACTCTGGGTGGGTAGCCCACCATACCTGCTCCATATCACCTCCGCCACCAACCCCCTTCCACACACACATTTTGGTGTCTCCTGGAGATTAGAAGAGATACAGTGTGTGGTGCGGGAGGGTTCACATACCCAGAAAGTAGAGTGGTTTAAAGACAAGCTGCCAGAAGGGCAAGTATACATGTTATTTTTTTACAGAATAAAATTGCTTTATAGGGGACTTTGTGGTAACAGGGTCACGTTATCTAAAATTGCAATTATATAATAATGTAAAAAATGAATATTCAGATTTTTGCATAGGCCCAGTCGTGATTGGTCTCCTTAATCAGTAAGTAGGAGCTGTCCAGTGCTGATCCGACAGAAATACTCACAGCAACCAATTAAAAGGCTGCTTTTCACTTTACCAGGGCAATATGAGCAACAAAAGGAATACTCTCAGACACTTTATTTATTTATTTATTTTTTTTGTTTACAAAAGTTTTATTGAAAAAACATAAAGGAAAACAGTAACTGTGTCAGACAAAGTTCAAAAACGAGTACAAGATACGGTATTTCGCTACATGATGGGGAATAGGGACATAAAGATAAGGGAATGTTGCAAAAAAGACATTCAATATACCTTATATTTCTCTGTAATATATGACATTTTTCTAACCACTATAGACCCGCGCTATAGCCAAATGACGGCTACAGCGCGGATCTAATGTGCCGGGACTACGTCGTCCCGGCAAAGAGCTGCCTGCGCGCCCCCTGAAGGGCGCGCGCGGCGCGCTCTGTGATCCGCGAGTCTGTGAGACTCGCTGGATCACAGATCCGAGTAAGGGGTCGATCCCGACCCCTTACCACGTGATCAGCTGTCAGCCAATGACAGCTGATCATGTGAAAATAACCGAGCCGGTAATCGGCTTTTTTTCCTGCTCGCGCTGACAGCGCGAGGAGAAAAAAAAAAGCCGATCACCGGCGGCAGTGAGAGGGACATCAGTCCCTCTCACTGCAATATGCCCAGGGTGCCCACATTTACAAATAAAAGTGCCCCCAGTGCCATCTGTCAGTGCCCCCAGTGCCATCTGTCAGTGCCCCCGGTGCCATCTGTCAGTGCCCCCAGTGCCATCAGTCAGTGCCCACAGTGCCATATGTCAGTGCCCACAGTGCCAGTGCTGCACATCAGTGTCACCTACCAGTGCTCATCAGTGTCCCCTACCAGTGCTCATCAGTGTCCCCTACCAGTGCCCAGTGCCACCTATCAGTGCCCATCAGTGCCACCTATCAGTGCCCATTAGTGCCACCTATCAGTGCCACCTATCAGTGCCATCTATCAGTGCCCATCAGTGCCATCTATCAGTGCCATCCATCAGTGCCCATCCGTGCCACCCATCCGTGCCACCCATCCGTGCCCATCAGTGCCATCTTTGCTGTGCCCATCAGTACCGACTTATCTGTCCCCACCAGTGCAGCCTATCAGTGCCCACCAGTGCCGCCTATCAGTGCCCACCAGTGCCGCCTATCAGTGCCCACCAGTGCCGCCTCATCAGCGCATATGAATGAAGCAGAAAAATTACCTGTTTGCTAAATTTTATAACAAACTATTAAACATGATTTTTTTTTTTTTTTTTAATTTTCCATCTTTTTTTTATTTGTTTAGCAAAAAATAAAAACCCCAGCTGTGATTAAATACCACCAAAAGAAAGCTCTATTTGTGGGGAAAAAATGGTAAAAATTTCATTTGGGTACAGTGTTGTATGACCGCGCAATTGTCATTCCAAGTGCGTCAGCGCCAAAAGCTGAAAATTGGTCTGGTCACGAGGGGGGTTTAAGTGCAAAGTAATCAGGTGGCTAATCACATAGTTGTTGTATTCCAGTGTATCCATTTGCTATTAAAGGTATGTAAAGTATCATACAAAGTGTGGTGGATACGTTCTGAAAGTTTGATTGCTTCCATTGTGGCAAGGACTTGTGACCAAGGGAGAGCTGGGGAGCGCCAGTTGAAAGCTATAACCCAGTGTATGGCAACAAAAAGGGTAAAAATTAGTTTTTCACAAGGTGCCGGGATATTGGGAATGGAAGAGAAACATAAACACATTTGTATCGTTGGGGTGATTGAACGACCTGCGATAGAGGATATTTTGCAGGACACTTTCTGCCAAATAAAGTTAAGATGGTTACAACTCCAAAAAATATGTGTAAAGCCCCATACACACGGTCGGATTTTCCGATGGATTCTGTCCGATCGGACAATGTTGTCGGAAATTCCGACCGTGTGTATGCACCATCGGACAGTGTACGTCGGATTGTCCGACGGACAAAGTCCTATCTCCTGCTGGATAGATTTTTCGACAACAAAGTCCGATCACACCAAATCCGGTCGTGTGTTTAGAATTCCGACGGACAAAGTGCTACGCATGCTCAGATCACATTACAAGACCAAAGCTATTGGCTACTAGCCTCTACGTAGTTCCGTCGTAAGCAACAAACGTCACCACGTTCAGAAAGATCGGATTTTCCGACAACTTTGTCCGACCGTGTGTATGCAACACCAACATCGGACAAAGTACGACGGACATGATCCGACGGACCTGGTCCGCGGATAATCCGAGCGTGTGTATGGGGCATAAGGGTGCCTGGTCATACTCAGTACGTGAAACAGCAGTCAAACTGCACACAAGGTGGTGTATGACACCCACCAGAATTCACTCCATATATCCGGCAGTATCACCACTATGCTTCAGAGGTTGTAACGAATCAGACACTTTATTTTAAAAGGAAAAAAGAAGAGCAGAAAATAGCAGAGAAGATCTTACAAAAAAATACATTGATAAAAAAAAAAAAAAAAAATATATATATATATATATATATATACACAAATATATATACTGTATATATTTCACGTATATGCAAAGGTACTTGCCTCTATAGTAAATCAAATAAAAACAATTGTTAAAAAAATTTTTGTCATGTTACAACCAAAAACGTAAATGTATTTTATTGGGATTTTATGTGATAGACCAGGGGTCTCCAAACTTTTCACTTCGGGGGCCACATTGTGCATTTTTCACATATTCGCGGGCCGAAAAAATAAATTTTTTTTTTTTAATGAATCGGCAGTAGAATAAAATAGAATTTGACAGGCTGCCGGCAGTAGAGCTTGATGGCGCACCTAAACGATGTAACCTCATGCACTGGGGCTAAAATTCCAGTGTTCACAGGGTCTTGCATCTGTGTTACTGTCAACACACACACGCCTCCATACATTTGTATCCTCATCAGAGCCCCCTCTGCATATTTGTGTCCCCCTTAGAGCCCCCCCGAATATTTGTGCCTGAATAAGAACCCCTGCATATTTGTATTCCCATCAGAGCCCCCTGACACGTTTGTGTCCCCATCAGAGCCCCCTTCCATATTTGTGTCCCCATCAGAGCCCCCTTCCATATTTGTGTCCCCATCAGAGCCCCCTTCCATATTTGTGTCCCCATCAGAGCCCCCTTCCATATTTGTGTCCCCATCAGAGCCCCCTTCCATATTTGTGTCCCCATCAGAGCCCCCTTCCATATTTGTGTCCCCATCAGAGCCCCCCTTCATATTTGTTTTCCCATCAGTGCCCCCCTTCCATATTTGTGTCCCCATCAGAGACCCCTGCACAATTATGTCCCCCTTAGTGCCCCCCTTCCACATTTATGCCCCCCATCACAGCCCCCTGCACAATTGTGTCCCCCTTAGAGCCCCCTTCCACATTTATGCCCCAATCAGAGACCCCAGCACAATTGTGTCCCCCTTAGAGCCCCCTTCCACATTTATGCCCCAATCAGAGACCCCAGCACAATTGTGTCCCCCTTAGAGCCCCCTGCAAAACTGTGTCCCCCTTAGAGCTCCCCTTTCACTTTTGTGTCTCTCAAACTAGCCCCCGCCGCACATTTGTGTCCCCATCACCTCCAACAGTCACATCTGTGTCCCTCTTACATCTGTGTCCGGCTTCAGCGCTGTTCTGCTGCACCTCCCGACTCCCGCCCGGCTGTTACACAGGCACGTTGTAGCCAAAAGCACAGCCGTAAAGGACACTGATGCTAACAGAGGGGCGGGACCCGGGAGGCGCAGTAGGTCCTATCAACAACTAGTGAGGGGCCGGGTTGGACATGCTCCGTCGGGCTGCGGGACCTGTGCTGCATACTATCAGGGCTAGGGGTGCAACGGATCAAAAAACTCACGGATCGGATCGATCCTCGGATCAGGAGTCACGGATCGGATCATTTTTCGGATCAGCAAATAATTGAATTTGCAAAAACCTGTGAAAATTCCGCCACCATATAGTCCCCACTGTAATATCCACGTCATCTCCCCCACTGTAATATCCACATCCTCTCCCCGCTGTAGTATTGGCTGGGTATCGCAGAGTATTGGCTGGGTATCGCAGAGTATTGGCTGGGTATCGCAGGGTTAATGCAGAGTATCGCAGGGTTAATGCAGAGTATCGCAGAGTATTGGCTGGGTATCGCAGAGTATATGCAGGGTTAATGCAGAGTATCGCAGAGTATTGGCTGGGTAATGCAGAGTATATGCAGGGTTAATGCAGAGTATCGCAGAGTATTGGCTGGGTAATGCAGAGTATATGCAGGGTTAATGCAGAGTATCGCAGAGTATTGGCTGGGTAATGCAGAGTATCGCAGAGTATTGGCTGGGTAATGCAGAGTATTGCAGAGTATTGGCTGGGTAATGCAGAGTATTGGCTGGGTAATGCAGAGTATCGCAGAGTATTGGCTGGGTAATGCAGAGTATCGCAGAGTATTGGCTGGGTAATGCAGAGTATCGCAGAGTATTGGCTGGGTAATGCAGAGTATCGCAGAGTATTGGCTGGGTAATGCAGAGTATTTGCAGGGTTAATGCAGAGTATATGCAGGGTTAATGCAGAGTATATGCAGGGTTAATGCAGTATATTGGCTGGGTAATGCAGGGTATGTTTACAAGTGATCGCTCCGTCAAATTTGACGGAGCGATCACATTGTAAACAGTGGCCGGGTGTACCAAGATGGCCGCCGCTCCGGAGCTAGGCCGAAGCCGCGGCCTTTCCTAAGGCCGCCGGGTGTACAAAGATGGCCGCCGCCGCTCCGGAGCTAGGCCGAAGCCGCGGCCTTTCCTAAGGCCGAGGCCGCGGAGCGCTCCGCGGATCGCGGGGTGTGCCGATCCGAACGGGGTGGCCCGTTCGGATCACGGATCGGCGACTCAACCTGCGGGCCGGGAAAAACGTCCCAGCGGGCCGGATGTGGCCCGCGGGCCGTACTTTGGAGACCCCTGTGATAGACCAACACAAAGTGGCACAGAATTGTGAAGTGGAAGGAAAATGATAAATTTTTTTCTACATTTTTTACAAATAAATATGTGAACAGTGTCAGGTACATTTGTATTCAGCCCCCCTGAGTTAAAACTTTGTAGAACCCCCTTTATCTGCAATTACAGCTGCAAGTATTTTTGGGGATGTCTCTACCAGCTTTGTACATCTAGAGAGTGACATTTTTGCCCATTCTTCTTTGCAAAATATCTCAAGCTCTGTCAGATTGGATGGAGAGCGTCTGTGAACAGCAATTTTCAAGTCTTGCCACAGATTCTCAACTGGATTTAGGTCTGGACTTTGACTGGGCCATTCTAACACATGAATATGCTTTGATATAAACCATTCCATTGTAGCTCTGGCTGTATGTTTAGGGTCGTTGTCCTGCTGGAAGGTGAACCTCCGCCCCAGTCTCAAGTCTTTTGCACACTCTAAAAGGTATTTGGCTCCATCCATCTTCCCATCAACTCTGACCAGCTGCCCTGTCTGCTGAAGAAAATCATCCTCACAACATGATGCTGCCACCACCATGTTTCACGGTGGGGATGGTGTGTTCGGGGTGATGTGCAGTGTTAGTTTTCCACCACACGTCCAGGAAGAAGCAACGCAATTACGCACTCAGCGAAACGCGTCGACGTCACGCACCACGTGACAGGCAGCAGACTGTCACTACACTGAGCGGAGGTTCCGCACGCAGCACGCAGCACTGAACGGCCCTGAGCGGCGCTCAGAAGTTATTGGCGGCCATTACATTCTACCGCACTTCGTCCATCCGGATCTCCTATTGCCGCTTTACCCAGGGAAGGATACACATTGGCAAATTCAGCCACTAACCCCCGCCGTGTCGGCTGACGGTCCCGAGCGGCCCCGGTACCAGCATAAGGCTCATAGGAGGATGATACCTAAACACGGACGATCCAAACAGCAGAGTGTGGTAATGTAATTGGCTCCCCGTCCAAACATATGCTTGATTATCTAATTGCTGTTATCTACACATATCCTCTTGACAACCAACAGAGAGCTACTTGATACTGCCTGTTACAAAGCATTTATTTACCGATCCAGACTTCAAAAAAACTATGGTTTCAATGGGTGAAAAGGAAAATCGGTAGCTTTAACCCTTTAATGGTATATGCTAGTAAATGATATGGTGGGACAGTAAAACCTGGCCCATACCTGAATCAGCACCCTGGTTATTAGAAGGGTGATCAACGGATGCACAAAATATTATAATCTTTGAAGGACTATCCACTTACATGGACAGCTGAAATAACCATTCAGGTAGTGCTCCCTAAGCACCAATGCCATTATGTGAATAAGTTGCAAAAATTAAAACAAGTTAAGTGCGTCCCAAACCAAACGCTCACCAGTGTAATAGTCAATGATCAAATCAGGTAGCAATTGACTGGGGATTTCCCGTCCAACCAATGTAGTCATATCTAAACTCATTCCTGAATATCATTGACTATTATCTGCTGCTTAGTCTTACGTGGTGCACCACATGTTGTTACATGGTGTCTTGTCCTGTTTTGTTTGGTGTAGTTTGTATTAGTTATCAATAAGGTATCCATTCATTTGGAATCATTTTAATGAGAGATACACAAGTGTATAAAAATAAAAAACCTTTGATTCAATTGACTCAGGAAGAATCGGTCTAATTTTGTCTCCACCAAGTAGCCCCTATTTGAGTCCGTCTCTATTGGTCTCAGTCCCTCCTCCCTTTCTCCTTCCGCCACACATAGCATTTTACTTTTAGGCCAAAAAGTTCCATTTTGATCTCATCTGACCAGAGCACCTTCTTCCACATGTTTGCTGTGTCCCCCACATGGCTTCTCGCAAACTGAAACAGGACTTCTTATGGCTTTCTTTCCACAATGGCTTTCTTCTTGCCACTCTTCCATAAAGGTCAGATTTGTGGAGGGCACGACTAATAGTTGTCCTGTGGACAGATTCTCCCACCTGAGCTGTGGATCTCTGCAGCTCCTCCAGAGTTACCATGGGCCTCTTGGCTGCTTCTCTGATGAATGCTCTCCTTGCCCGGCCTGTCAGTTTAGGTGGACGGCCATGTCTTGGTAGGTTTGCAGTTGTGCCATACTCTTTCTATTTTCGGATGATGGATTGAACAGTACTCCGTGAGATGTTCAAAGCTTGGGATATTTTTTTATAACCCAGCTCTCCTTTAAATTTCTCCACAACTTTATCCCTGATCTGTCTGGTATCTTCCTTGGCCTTCATGATGCTGTTTGTTCACTAAGGTTCTCTAACAAACCTCTAAAGCCTTCACAGAACAGCTGTATTCATACTGAGATTAAATTACACACAGGTAGACTCTTTACTAATTAGGTGACTTCTGAAGGCAATTGGTTCCACTAGATTTTAGTTAGGGGTATCAGAATAAGGCCTGATTCACACTTGTGCAGGTTTTGCCGTTTTCATTTTGTGGGTGCATTTTGCATTTTTTCAATACACTTGTTTAAACCATTAAAGTCTTTGGAACCAAAAACCAGAAAAAAAAAATCCTGGCCCTTTCCATAAAATGCACAGATGTGAACTACATCCATAGGAAACCATGTTAAATGGACTGTGGTGTGTTTCTGCAAAACTGAAAATGCACTAAAAAAAAAATGCATAGGTGTAAACCAGGCATAAAGGGGGCTAAATACAAATGCACGCCACACTTTTCAGATATTTATTTGTAAACAAATGTTGAAAACCAATTAAAATTTTCCTTCCACCTCACAATTATGTGTCACTTTGTGTTGGTCAATCACATAAAATCCCAATAAAATACATTTCGGTTTTTGGTTGTAACATGACAAAATGTGAAAAATTTCAAGGGATATGAATACTTTTTCAAGGCACTGTAAATATTTATTATCATAATTATTATTGTTAATAATAACAATAATAAGAAAAATAATAATATTTAAATAAAAAACAATAATTTTACTAGACTAATGCCGCGTACACACGGTCGGAATTCTCGTCGGAAAAAGCTCTGATGGTTTTCCCGTCGGAATTCCGACGGAATTTCACTCAAACTGTCTTGCCTACACACGGTCACACCAAATTCCGACGGTCAATTAAAAAACCACGCCTTAAAAAACGTTCGACGGCACTATAAAAGGGAAGTTTAATGCTTCTGAGCATGCGTCGAATTGTTTCCGAGCATGCGTTGGAATTTTGTGTGTCGGAATTGCATACACACGATCGGAAAATCCAATAGAAAGGTTTTCCGTCGGAAAAATTAAGAACAGGTTCTCAATCCAAAGTCCGTCGGAAATTCCGACAGAAAAAGACCGATGGGCATACACACGGTCGGAAAATCCGATGAAAAGCTCCCATCGGACTGTTTCCATCGTAAATTATCACCGTGTGTATGCGGCATTAGAGCCGGTTCACACAGGGGCAACACGACTTCCATTGCGACTTTTGGAGGCAACTTGGACACGACTTGAGTATGAATAACAGCGCGACATGGGGCGACTTCAACACGACTTGGGGCTACTTACAACACGACTTTAAGTTGCCCCAGGCCAGGCGACTTTGGCCTTGGCCAATCAGAGAATAATCAGCTCTGGAGGGGGAACTCCACGCCAAATTTTAAATAAAAAAAAACGGCATGGGTCCCCCTCTCCAGGAGCATACCAGGCCCTTAGATCTGGTATGGATTTTAGGGGGAACCACCTAAAAAAAATCCATACCAGACCCTTATCCGAGCACGCAGCCTGGCCGGTCAGGAAAAGGGGGTTGGGACGAGCGAGCGCCCCCCCCCCCCCTGAACTGTACCAGGCCACATGCTTTCACCATGGGGGGTGGGTGCTTTGGGGAAGGGGGCGCCCTGCGGCCCCCCCCACCCCAAAGCACCTTGTCCCCATGTTGACAAGGACAAGGGCCTCTTCCCAACAACCCTGGCCGTTGGTTGTCGGGGTCTGCGGGCAGGGGGCTTATCGGAATCCCCCATATCCCGGCCCCTTACCCTATGTGAATGAGTATGGGGTACTCTTCTTCCGATGTTGACACAACGCTCTATCCCGCTGTAATGGCTTGTGCGACGTGCACAGCGACTTATATAGGTATGGGGTGGGGTCACCGGGTGATGTCACCCGGTGACCCCACCCCTTATGACGTCAAGTCCCGGGGCATGCTGGGACTGTGACGTCATAAGGGGCGGGTCGCCATGTATATATATATATATATATATATATATATATATATATATATATATATATATAAAATTAGTTCTGAATATATATATATAAGCTGTGTCAATATAATATCTGTATTAGTGCATTTTATTATTACTATTATTAGTAGTAGTAGCAGCACCAACAGTTGTAATAATAATAATAATAATAATAACAATAATACATATATGCGTTTTGGTCAGACTTGAGAAAGAAAAAGTTTTAAGTAAGCAAAACTTCAATACATTTCTTTTATCCTGCTCCCTTCCTGCTAAGTGACATCTGCATTTTGCTAAACTATAATAAATCTGCACAGGAGGAAGTAATAAGCTATAAAGAATAGGTGATTTAATATGTATGTGCCAGTTATTGCACCAAGGTCGCTGGCTGCGGTGTCTGCTTATACAAGTCCTCATAAAAGGTGTGACGGGCAATAAAAAAAAAGCCTTTTGTGGCCTGTTTATCAAGTGATATAATACTGTTTATGATCCGGGTTATACCGACTACTGTAGCTGTCATTGAAGTTCTTCGAGTGCATGTCATTAGAGGAGAATGAACAAGCTTCAACCAATAGTTGTGTGTGAAAATCTGAAAAAAAAATCACTTAGGGGCCTATTCATAAAAAAATAATCAGCCTTTGCTGATGGTCAGCTCCATCTAGTGGCAAAATACAATATTTTCCTGAAATATCTCAATCAAGAAAATACCACATTACAGCCAACAGAAGGAGCTGACAACCATAGGAAATATACAGGAACATTTTATACTTACCTGACGGTAATTTTCCTTTCCTGTTGCAAAGTATGACAGCATATACGTATGGGTAGGCTCCGCCCCCTGCCCTATTCCAGGACCCGTTATACTATATAAGTAAGTCTCCTCCCTGCGGGCAGTATTCTCGTACACTGACAGGACGTGGATCTGTGTGTTTACACACACAGCTCCACGGTCCTGCTGTTTTCCTGGGCAATCGCGGGTGCCCGGCGGACATCGCGGCCGCCGGGCACGCACACCCTAGGCGGCCGGGAATGGTAGGACGTCATATGACGTCCCACCCAGGATGGGAGATCCACCTTGTGGACGTCATATGTCTATGGCCGGGTAATGAAGTGGTTAATATTAGTATGAACCTTCTTCATCTCCAGATCCATTCGCTGTTCCAGGACAAATGCAAAGGATATTGCTTTTCCACTGGCAGAATGGCACCCCTGGCTAATCTGATGAAGCCCGTTTGTCCGGCTGCTTTTGAGGCAGAGGTACCCTTTAAACGACTTAGTTGTTTGATTAGCTTAGTACCTGAGCATTATTGAATCCACACAGTAAGTTTGGACAGAGTTAAAACATCCACTTTTTGCTTCTGATATGCCAACTTGCCATAGCAACTTCCTAGAAGCAAGCTCAGCATGTAAATGTTTGGCCAGTCCAGGGATTTTATATCCCTGCTTTTCTCCCTCTTCTGTATGCAGCCTTTCCAGGATGGATCAACTAGATTCTGATTGGTCAGGACCTACGAATAATCGGTCTGGTCTGTCAAAGAAGCACTCTACAGAGAAGAGGGAGTAGAGCAGGGATTTCAAATCCTAGGACCTCTGGACTGACTACGTGGGCACTGACAACTCAGCATCCCCAACGGTAAGTACAGTAGGGACTAGGGGGTGGGGAGGGTGTACGGTGTTAGTTCACATTTGCATTTTTTCTGCAAAGGTGAGCCAACGCGGTAATTTCACCTTCCTAACTGTTGCCAATACAGTTTGTTAGGGATAGTGATATTTCCGCGAAATGTCCCAATTTTCACAAGACACTCATCCCAATTCCATTGTGTGAACTTTGTGTAGTGCCACCCCCGCAAGAGCTGCTGATTGGATCGGGTCCTCTGCTCTTCTCTTGACTCTGTCCAAGGCCTCAGACCTACTGACAGCACCAGTTACACCACTTTAGTAGATGTAGAATAGCAACTTCTGAATACCAAACTCAAGGTCACCCCCCGAAATTAGACTTGGGACTTTAAAGTGAACAGTAGATTGTATTAACAATTGAAATTCAATCAAGGTAAATCATAACAATGGAAAATATGACAGCATAAACAACACACCGAAAGGTTATTTTGTTTTCAATAATTAAAGTACCACTGTGATGAACCCCTGTCCTCAACAGGTCTATGTCCGCCGTAAATGCTTCCTTTGTCCAGAATCAGCACTATCCAAGACCCCTTAGCTCACCCAGTCACCAGCCGTAACTCAGTGCAGGGTGGACAACAACATCAATCTCCTTTATTCAAGCACGTTACCACAGATATACAACTCAGAGACATCCCCCCCCATCCTTGGATTCAGGGCGGGGTAAAAAGTCTTATCAGCAGGGAGAGCAATTCGAGGAATTCGCTCCCACCAATCTCACAGCTAATCTACATACACATCCCATAATATCCAAGGCAGACAGACACAATAGAACATTGGAATACATCCCCACCCCAACAATCACAGCAAAGAGTCCACAACAGCATGATACAACACACAATATATACATATATACAACATTGAGTCTGACTAGCACAGATCATAGTGGGGTTCTTAGGCACCCTGTGCCCCTAATGGGCACAGGATGATTTGCACATAAGTGGGGCCAGGCAGAGGCGTATCTAGTGAAAATGGCGCCTATGGCAAGCACTGAAACTGTGCCCCTGTCAAAACATTTGCGGCCTTACCAGCACCCATAAATGCAGCAACATCCGCACCCATAAATGCGGCCTTACCAGCACCCATAAATGCGGCCTTACCAGCACCCATAAATGCTGCGCCAGCACCTCTGACATTGGACAGAGGTAGAGAGGGAGTAGGATCACCAGTGTCCAGGTGTCCTAGGCAGCTGCCTAGTGGTAATGCCGGTGTTCTGTCGAGAAGTACCCCCTAGCGAAAAATGCTGGGACAGAACTGCACGTGCACAGAACGGAGCCTCAGAACAGCTGAGCTTAAGATCAGCTGTTTCGCGTTGCCGAGGCATGTTCATGTAGGTGAGGACGGATATTTACATAAAGGTGGCAGATATTTCAATGATGGCCAGTGCTAGGGGCGGAATTTTTATCGCTGAACAAACAAATCTGGTAAAGAAACCTTTATGTAATATATAAAAATCTGCCCTTCAATTGACTAAACACGCCCCGCAGCGTTCAAAATGAATAGCAGATAAAGATTTATTTTGCAAATTTCTTTGGCCATCTATACAAATTCCACCCCCAGCACTGCCCATCATTGAAATATCCGCCCCCTTCATGTAAATATCCATCCCTCACCTACATGAACGTGCCTCTGCCACACAGGACAATAGCTGATCGTAAACTCAGCTGTTCTGCGGCTCCGTGTGGCGCATGCGCAGTTCCACCTGGGCACTATTCGATAGCCGGGCATTTCTCGACAGAGCACCGGCCCTGTCTGCTTGGCACACATGCAGAATCACACATGATGACTTTAAGTCACCACCATGTGCGATTGTGTGTGCCAGGCCCAAGCAGAAGCAAGCAGCCAATCAAATATAGTGCTCAATATGGATTAAATAAATATACTTAGCCATAGATATCATAAATAAAGTGTAATAAAGTGATTTGTGCAAAAGCAGGTACTACTTGCACAAATCACTTTATTATACTTTACTTGTGATATCTATGGCTAAGTATATTTATTTAATCCATATTGTTTGAGCACTATATTTGATGCTGAAGATCGTGGTGACTGACTGGTTCTGTAATTGTACCTGCTTCTAGGTTGCAGTGCTAATCCTTCCAGGTGCTGCTGCCTGGGGGTTCCAAATGTTTCTCTTCTCTCTAGTGACGTAGTGTTCTCTCTAGAGTTCTCTTCCTCAGCCTCCAGAGTCCTCATGGTCACGTCACCGTCACGTGACATCACACAGACCCGGGAGACCTCGCTCCGGGGAGAAGCTGAAGCAGCTGCAGAGAGGAGGGTAGTTGGAGCATTAGGCTCCGCCTCCGCATTAGGCCCCGCCTCCGCATTAGGCTCCGCCTCCGTCCGTTTCACTACGGCTACGTAGATGACCCGGGCGAGTCAACCCATCAGCCGTCATGGGATGGGGGAGACTGTCGCTTCCCTCCTCACTTGCTAGTGAAGTGCTGTGCCGGCGCTGCGCTCCAGCAGGCCGGCCGTGGCGCAGGGGACTGCATTAGTGCGGGAGGCGGCCGCGAGAGGACGGGTGGGACTGTTTTATTGTGCAGGGGCGGCTTTTTAGCCGCCCCCCTCCCCATGGCGCCCATGGCACTTGCCCTGGCTGCCATACCCTAGATACGCCACTGGGGCCAGGGGAGCTGGACACAGAGTTTCCAGAGCTCTCCAAGGTAAGCTGTCATAAACCGTATGTGACCAGAACTGTGTGACTGCAACAGAGTAAACCAACCAAGTAGATGAGAGATAAGTGCGTTTATTTAAGATAAATATATACAATGTGAACACACCACCAATAATAAACAGAGTAAGACAACCAAATCATAATGACACAGACAAACCAGTATATCTAACCAGGGGGATACCAGAATCGTAGTCAAGCCAGGCCAGGGTCATCAACGGGAGGTCAGCAGATAAGGGGGAAAAGGAAAAGGGAGAAAGGGATCAGGTGCGGGACAAGGTTCCAGGGATGCAGGGACAGGCAGGATCAGGTTTCCGGGATCAGGTTTCCGGGATCAGGGTTTCAGGCTAAACGGGTAACAGGTTGTGGATCAGGGCTCAGGGACAAAACCAAGGCAAAGATGTAAATGCTTGCCTGGTCTTTATAGTCCTGTGATTGGCCTCAGGTGATACCTGATTGCAGGAGGTGCTGTCTGCCCCACGCTGCCAGGATCCATCCGCTGGTGGATGCCAGTACTGCAGCCCAACGATGACATAGCAGCAGGGAAGAGTTCTCCTGACAGTTCAAAACTGCCAGGAGACACCTGCTGGTGGACCGCAGTACTGCATGCCGAAAGACAGGTATTAGCAGCGGATGGAACGTTTCCTGACATAAGCTGAGTTCCACAAACCCCCCACCCAAAGTGACTCCTGTCACAACCACCATAAACTGTAACAATCCTCAAGGAATGAGCAAGCAACCAAAATAGGTATCAGTTTAATTAGAGGCTAGGTCCCTTGAGAGCTCTTACAATGAGAGTGCTAAGCCCTCTTGTCAAGAATATGGAATGTGATGACAACTACCCTCAACAACGAGTGAACTGTGTACAGTCCTCAAAGTTGGTCTTCTGACGGCTATGTTGGGGCCTTGAAGACGTTGGCGCACATATTGATGATATATACGAGATGTGTCTAAATGGTATCAGAAAACAAACAAAACAGAAGATACAAACAAATTATCTTTATCGGCCTTCAAAATAATCGCCATCCTTCACAACACACTTTTGGCAACGTTCATAAAGCTTCTGGAAAATGTGACCAAAGGCCTCATTAGGAATCCATTGCAGAACCGCTGTCACACATTCTTTGATTGCCGCCACATTCTCAAAAGGTGCGCCTTTCATGATGCTCTTCAGGCAGGGAAACAGGAAAAAGTCTGCAGGTGCCAGATCAGGGAGTACGGTGGATGATTGAGAGCAGGTACGCTGCCCTGAGCGAAGAATACATTATCGTACAGCAACATCCACTGTCCAGTCCTGTGCAATTCTGGCTGGACACACAGGAATGCGGCATAGCAACCATTTCAAAACTTCCTCATAGAATGCGGCGTTCATGGTTTGACCCACAGGAACTAATTCCTTATGGGTGATGCCATCGTTGTCAAAGAAAGCGATCAATTGTCTTGACCTCTGACTTTTGCAGGTGACTCTTTGTGGGTCGCGGGGAAGACAGTGAACTCCATTCCATCGATTGCCACTTGGATTCCGGATTGAACTGGTTCACAAAAAGGATGGATCCTGGTCACACATGGTAATGAAATCCGTCCCGTCTGAGTTTTCCCCAATTTGTAGCAGAACTTGATGTTCACTCGTTGGTCCATTGCACTGTGACCCTACCTCTCAAACTCACTACGTTATACTGCCCACAGTGATGGTCTTGTGTACTCCACACTAGGTGGCGCTTTTCTACGTATCTCTGGATAGCCATGTGCATGCCCGCGCACTTGGCCCATGTTGCCCTTGAGATATCAGCCCATTCACTGAAATTTTTAGACACACCTCATATATACAGTATATATATATATATATTTAATTTTTTATTTTTTTTATGTATATATACAGTTTCTCACAAAAGTGAGTACACCCCTCACATTTTTGTAAATACTTATAATTAGATCTTTTCATGTGACAACACTGAAGAAATGACACTTTGCTACAATGTAAAGTAGTGAGTGTACAGCTTGTATAACAGTGTAAATTTGCTGTCCCCTCAAAATAACTCAAAACACAGCCATTAATGTCTAAACCGCTGGCAACAAAAGAGTGTTCAGCTCCGGCGCCCCCCACCTCAGGCCAAAAGCGGTACTGCACACCGCTTTTGTCCTGAATCCTGCTCGTTTTGCGAGACAACACTCGAGTTAGGATTTTTAGAAATACAGTGCTCGTTAACCGCGTTACTCGCAAACCGAGGTTCCACTGTACACACCTAAGTGAAAATGTCCAAATTGGACCCAATTAGCAATTTTCCTTCCCTCCCTGGTGTCATGTGACTCGTCAGTGTTACAAGGTCTCAGGTGTGAATGGGGAGCAGGTGTGTTAAATTTGATGTTATCGCTCTCACTCTCTCATACTGGTCACTGGAAGTTCAACATGGCAAAGAACTCTCTGAGGATCTGAAAAAAAGAATTGTTGCTCTACATAAAGATGGCCTAGGCTATAAGAAGTGTAGCACCCTGAAGTTTGGGCAGGGATTGCTCCTTACAAATTTACTTGCCAGGAGTAATTATCCCGGTTGATTGATACAGATCTATTGATTTCTCCCTAATGCCCCGTACACACGGTCGGAAAATCCGACCACAAAATCAATCAGATTTTTTCCGACGGATTTTGTCCGACACTGGTGTTGCATACACACGGTCGGACAAAGTTGTCGGAAAATCCAATCATTCTGAACGTGGTGACGTTTGTTGCCTACGACGGGACTACGTAGAGGCTAGTAGCCAATAGCTTTGGTCTTGTAATGTGATCTGAGCATGCGTGGCACTTTGTCCGTCAGAATTTGCTACACACGATCGGAAAAAGTCTGATAGGAATTTGAGAGCAGGAGATAAAACTTTGTACTTCGGAAAATCCAACGGAAAAAGTCCGATGGAGCCTACACACGGTTGGAATTTCCGACAACATTGTCCAATAGGAAATTTTCCGTCGGAAAATCCGACCGTGTGTACGGGGCATTAGTCTGGCATTGTTGCACTTTTCTCTTCTACCACTAGGTGGCCGGGTACTTGGTGGTACTAGATATTAGAAGGTCAATGCAAGGTCAGGTTATGGGTATATAGGGTATCTTAGCCAATGGGCAGGGGCTTGCCTGCTGGGAGAGCATATATATCTGGGTGGAGTCAGGTGATCTATGTTCTGTGCCACCTGGACAGCTGTCTGGGCGGACGTATGTCCTATTGCCCGGGCTGCTAGGCAAGAGATTGTGCCTATTCTGGGCACATCTGGCTGCTAGGCTGTCTGAGGGCCTATCCAGAATCAAGAGGGCAGCGCAGGGTTGGGACTGCAGCTTGCAGTTCAACCAAAAGTGTGTGTGGCGGCAACCAGTGGAGGAATACAAAGACAAGTGTGTCTTGTCTACAGTCAAGCATGGTGGTGGGAGTGTCATGGTCTGGGGCTGCATGAGTGCTGCCGACACTGGGGAGCTACAGTTCATTGAGGGAACCATGAATGCCAACATGTACTGTGACATACTGAAGCTGCAACATAGACAGGAATAGGGAGGGAGACGAAGGCAGAGACATATACACAATCACTAACCTTTCTTTATTTACCTTCACCGTGCCAAGGATTTGTGCGGCACTGTACTCTGCCCTTCCCTCGCTGTGTGTTTGAATAAGGTGTACACAGCTTACTCACCATGAGCTCAGTCTAGTGTCCTGGAGTGAGTCCAGGAGGATCTCCTGTATGTTTACCTCTCCTTCCTCCACAGTATTATCAACAGGTTTGATGACCTGGAGATTCTAACCAAATCAATGTCGGCTCCACCAATGGCCAGACTTCATGGGGGAGAGTAAAAGAGTGAGGACAGTAGCCCAGTGACACCCAACAGAGCAGGTGTGCCAGCCAGATACAGTAAGGCAATATGTGGCCCAATGGGAAATTACAGTAGAGATGAGACCATTCCTTTGACACTTACACACGATCAGAAATTCTCATCAGAAAAGCCTTGGATGGTTTTTCCGACGGAATTCCGCTCAAGCTTGTGTTGCCTACACACGGTCACACCACATTCCGACCGCCAAGAACGCAGTGACGTACAACACTATGACCAGCCAAGAAAATTAAGTTCGATGCTTCCGAGCATGCGTCGAATTGTTCCTCAGTAAAACCAGGGACAGTATGTAAAAATCTGTGTTTTTTTTTTACATCTGTCTCTGAAATGTCCCTTACCGACATCCTTTTGGTCTAGAAATCCCGAGATTATAGCTGCCCCACCTCTCCAGTACCTTCTCAGCCAATAGAAACATGTCAGTGTATACTGTGTGATCGTATACTGTGTGGCCCCATAATCTCTGATTGCCTGGGGGCCCTATAATCTCCTATTGCCCGGGGGCCCCATGAGTTGTCAGTCCGCCCCTGATTGGCGATGATGAGTGCTGACAACACAGGCTCCTTATCACTTCCTAAAGTACAGCTGAAACTAAAAACACACATATATATATAGCAGATTCAGTCTTTAGGTGGGGTGGCTGCATTATTCTTCTTTCTAGGCCATTATTTTCTTTTATTTTCACCTGTTGATCCTGCCAACAACACATTGGCGGTCCTAGAGTGACAACACTTACTCCACATAATGGATCTACGGACGGAGCCGCGGTTGCTGCTTTGGATTTGGACTACAAACGGCTCCTCCGGTCCTCATCGCCGCTGGATTTGTGTTGGGAGGGGATTTGCTTGTTGGGGGGATTTGTGCTGGGAGGGATTTGTGCCAGAAAGAGGGATGATGGGGATTTGTGCTGGAAGGGATAATGTGGGGGGGGGGGGGAATTGTTGGGGGGGGATTTGTTGGGAGGGTGAATGAGGGGGTAGATTTGTGCTAGAAAGAGGGATGGGGGGAGGATTTGTGTTGGGGGAGAAAAGGATTTGTACTAGAAGGGGGGTGGGGGGATTTGTGCTAGAAAGAGGTATGGGGGGGAAGATTTGTTGGGGGGGTATTTGTTGGGAGGGTTAATGAGGGGGGTGGATTTGTGCTAGAAAGAGGGATGAAGGAAGATTTGTTGGGGTGGGGGGGGGGATTTGTGCTAGAAAGAGGGATGGGAAGAGGATTTGTGTTGGGGGAGAAAAGGATTTGTACTAGAAGGGGGGTGGGGGGATTTGTGCTAGAAAGAGGGATGGGGGGGAAGATTTGTTGGGGTGGGGGGGGGGGTGCTAGAAAGAGGGATGGGAAGAGGATTTGTGTTGGGGAGGGGATTTTTGCTAGAAAGAGGGACGGGGGGGGGAGGAGATTTGTGGGGGGGGGGGGTATTTGTTGGGAGGGTGAATGAGGGGGTGGATGTGTGCTAGAAAGAGGGATGGGAAGAGGATTTGTGTTGGGGGGGATTAGGGTCAGTTCACACCACATGCAGTCCTGTGCGTTTTTGTTCCGCATCAAAAATGCGTGGGAAGTAGGTTATGTGGTATCCAATGGCATAGTTCACACCAGCGCATTTCAGTTCCAGAGAAAAGTAGAACATGCTGCATTTTTCCTGCACTGGATTGTACTGGAACGCAGTAAAATGCACCAAAACCGCACTGGACCCTGGTATAGTGGGGGAAAAAACTGGAAAAAAAAGAAGAAAAAAGCACCTAGAATGTATCCGGAAACGCATACAAATACTGCAGCTGCTGACTTTTAATAAAGGGGCACTAATGCCGCGTACACACCAGAGGGCTTTGACAGCAAAGGTCTGACGGAACGAATCCGTCGGACAATTCGATTGTGTGTGGGTTCCATCGGACTTTTGCTGTCAAATTCTGACAGACTTTAGAAATAGAACATGTTTCAAATTTTTCCGCCGGAACTCCGCCGGACCCAGTTCGGTCGGACAAACAACGACGCTAGGGCAGCTTTTGGCTATGAACGTCCTTATTCTAGTCCGGTGGTACGTCATCACGTTTGAATCCGTCAGAATGTAGTGTGATTGTGTGTGGCCAAGTCCGTTCATTCGAAAAGTCAGTCCGCTCGTGTGTACGCGGCATTACCTGTCCCAGGGTCCAGCGATGCCGAAGCCGATCAATCGCTCGGCTCTCGCCAGCCGCCGCTGCCACCCTCGGTGAGGGAATCAGGAAGTGAAGCGTTGTGGCTTCACCTCCCGGTTCCCTACTGCGCATGCGCGAGTCGCGCTGCGTGTCCTAACTGGTCCCCACTATCTCCTGGGACCTGTGTGTTTCCCAGCAGACAGAAGAGGCGTAGACTTCCGTGGGAGTCTATGTCCGGAAGTGGGTGCAAATACCCGTCTTAGACAGGTATCTGCACCCCACTCCCCCCCCCCCCCGAAAGGTGCCAAATGTGACGCCGGAGGGGGGAGGGTTCCGAAAAAGCGGAGGTTCAATTTTTGTGTGAACCTCAGCTTTAAGTGTGTCCTGGGGAGTGATTCTAACTGTGGGGGGGTGGGCTTCCCCTCGCATGAGAGCGATCACTGCTCCCGATGACAGGGATGCAGAGACGATCGGCCCTATAGGCACACTATGCAAGCTGCTTAGGGCCCCGCCGCTGTGGGGGGGCCCCCCAAGACCCAGCATCCCCCCTGCACCTCTGGCTGGCCGTTTAGAGTGCAGTGAGGAGAGGTGCGAGGAGGTGGAAGGCGGCGATCGGCAGCTCTATGGTGCCTGAGTGGGCGGCGGGATCTCCCTGGGGTTTGTAGTATTCTCAGTGTATACAGTGGAGAAGGGAGGGGCCTCTGACCCAGGCAGGTATCAGTTTCACTTTCACTCTGCTTGAACACTGTTGCTGATGCCCGGGTCAGAGGCCCCTCCCCTCTCCGCTGTATACATTCGGAGATAGAACTACTAGCCCCAGGGAGATCCCCCTGCCTGTGGACACCATATAGCTGCCGATCGCCGCCTCCCACCTCCACCAGCCAGGTACAGGGGAACCTCTGCAAGGGGGGAGTCAGCTGTTTGGGGGCCCAAATGTAAGAGGGGGGTTTTCTGGGGACACTAATGTAAGGAAGGGGGCCTCTGGGGACACGAATGTAAGAGGGGGACCCTCTGGGGACACTGATGTAAGGAAGGGGGCCTCTGGGGACACTGATGTAAGAGGGGAGCCCTGTGGGGACACTGATGTAAAGACGGGGCCCTCTAGGGACACTGGTGTAAGAGGGGGGCCCCCTGGGGACACTAATGTCCGAGGCGGGGGGGCTCTCTGGGGACCCTGTGTAAGGAGGGGCTCTCTGGGGACCCTGTGTAAGGAGGGGCTCTCTGGGGACCCTGTGTAAGGAGGGGCTCTCTGGGGACCCTGTGTAAGGAGGGGCTCTCTGGGGACCCTGTGTAAGGAGGGGCTCTCTGGGGACACTAATGTAAGGGGAGGCTCTCTGGGGACCCTGCTGTAAGGGGAGGCTCTCTGGGGACCCTGGTGTAAGGGGAGGCTCTCTGGGGACCCTGGTGTAAGGGGAGGCTCTCTGGGGACCCTGGTGTAAGGGGAGGCTCTCTGGGGACCCTGGTGTAAGGGGAGGCTCTCTGGGGACCCTGGTGTAAGGGGAGGCTCTCTGGGGACCCTGGTGTAAGGGGGGCTCTCTGGGGACCCTGGTGTAAGGGGAGGCTCTCTGGGGACCCTGGTGTAAGGGGAGGCTCTCTGGGGACCCTGGTGTAAGAAAGGCTCTCTGGGGACCCTGGTGTAGGGGGATACCCTCTGGGGACCCTGATGTAAGTAGGGAGGCTCACTGGGGACCCTGATGTAAGGAGGGGCTTTCTGGGGACCCTGATGTAAGAGGGGCTCTCTGGGGAACCTAATGTAGGGGAAGGCTCTCTGGGGACCCTGATGTAAGGGGGGCTCTCTGAGGACCCTGATGTAAGGGGGGCTCTCTGGGGACCCTGATGTAAGGGGGGCTCTCTGGGGACCTCATTCTGTTCTATATTGTTGTACTTATTCTTTGACTGTTTTGTTTAAAGGAGGGAGGATTGTTTTGGGAGCGCTGAAGTGTCAGGTGTGACTGTGTGGCAATGGCAAATGGTTTACATAGCTCACGGCATCACGGGTCAAGTAGAGGGCCCCTTAGCAGAATTTTGCTTAGGGCCCCAGGGAGGTCAGGATCTGCACTGCAGGGATGTTTTAACTGTAGGGGGGATGGGCTCACTAGAACATGACAGAGATCACCTCTCCCAATCACTGGGAGCAGTAGATCCCTGTCATGTCACTAGGCAGAACGGGGGAAATGGCTTGCTTACATCTCCCTCTTCTTCCGCTCCGTGACACGATCTCCGGGACACCAGCGGACATGGAGTCCGCGGGTCCCGTGGGCAAGGTCACGATGTACGTACAGGTACGCCCATTTGCCCACCGCTGCCATTGTGCCGACGTGTATCGGCGTGCGGCGGTCGGCAAGTGGTTAAAGTGAAAGACCGCTGCGCAAATACAGAGTGACATAAAATATTGCAAGAAACACCATTTTATTCTCTAGGGTCTCTGCAAAAAAATATATATATATATATATATATATATATATATATATATACATACACTATTTGGGGGTTCTAAGTCATTTTCTAGCAAAAAAAAAATGATTTTAACTTGTAAGCAACAAATGTCAGAAAAAGGGCCTGGTCTCCAAGTGGTTAACCACTTGCTCACTGGGCACCTAAACCCCCCTCCTGCCCAGACCAATTTTCAGCTTTCAGCGCTGACGCACTTTGAATGACAATTGCGCGGTCATACAACACTGTACCAACACTAAATTATCATTTTTTTCCCCACAAATGGAGCTTTCTTTTGGTGGTATTTTATCACAGCTGAGGGTTTTTATTTTTTGCTAAACAAACAATAAAAGATGGAAAATTTTGAAAAAAAAGAAATCATGTTTAATAGTTTGTTATAAAATTTAGCAAACGGGTAATTTCTCTGCTTCATTGATATGCGCTGATGAGGCGGCACTGGTGGGCACTGATAGGCTGCACTGGTGGCACTGATAGGCACAGTTAAGGCGGCACTGATAGGCACAGATAAGGTGGCACTGATGGGGACAGATAAGGCGGCACTGATGGCCACTGATAAGATGGCAGTGATGGGCCCTGATGGGTGGCACGGATAGGCACTGATAGGTGGCACTGATGGGCACGGATGGGCGTCACTGGTAGGTGACACTGATAGGCACTGATAGGTGGCACTGATGTGCAGCACTTTTCCTCAGGCACTGACTGTAGGCACTAATAGGTGACACTGGCACAGATAAGGTGGCACTGATAGGCACAGATAAGTTGGCACTGATAGGCACAGATAGGGTGGCACTGATGGGGACAGATAAGGCAGTACTGATGGGCACAGATAAGGCGGCACTGATGGCCACTGTTAAGATGGCACTGATGGGCCCTGATGGGTGGCACGGATGGGTGGCACTGATGGGTGGCACGGATGGGCACTGATAGATGGCACTGATAGGTGGCACTGATGGGCACTGATGGGCGTCACTGGTAGGTGACACCGATAGGCACTGATAGGTGGCACTGATGTGCAGCACTTTTCCTCAGGCACTGACTGTATTCACTAATAGGTGACACTGTGGGCACTGATAGATGGCACTGTGGGCACTGACAGATGGCACTGTGGGCACTGATGGGTGGCGCTGGTGGGCACCGGTAGAAAAAATAGCCGATTACCGGCTGTGTTGACATCACGTGATCAGCTGTCATTGGCTTACTCGGATCAGTGATCCAGCGAGTCTCATAGACTCGCTGATCACAGAGCGCGCCCTTCAGGGGGCGCGCAGGCGGCTCATGTACGGGAAGATGTCATAGGACGTAGTCCCGGCAAAGCAGGTCCGCGCTGTAGCCGTCATTTGGCTATAGTGCGGATCTCAAGAAGTTAAAGTAGCGCAAAAAATGCTCTGGTCAGGGGGTCTCCTAACTGGAGGCCCTCCAGCTGTTGTGAAACTACAAGTCCCATGAGGCAATGCAAGGCTGACAGTTACTGACAGTTACAAGCATGACTCCCACAGGTAGAGGCACGATGGGACTTCAGCTGGAGGGCCGCCAGTTTGAGACCCCTGAAGCCCTCTAAAGAATTCAGAGAGCCCTGACGAAGGAGAGGTGTGGGGGGTCCCTGAAACACGTTGGCTGTTTTATGCAATCACAATATGAACAGTTAAAGCAATTCCGACTCACCTGCCTGCCATTATCCTCAGGTAGGTACACCGTGTACTGTTGTAGCACCTGAATTATAATGAAATTGAATACTAATACATACAAGTTCCTACCTGTTTGTGTTATTGCCCACATTTATTGCTTTTGTTTAGTATTCATTGCTGCCTTTACATTGTGTGCTGTGTCTCTGTATTACAGCTATTGACCTGCATTTCCTCTTGGCTCTGACAGCCCCGGCACTGCCTGCATGTAGTTTACAGAGCTGCCTCTTTTATCCTTGACACGGAATGAGGAAGAGACAAGAAAATAGCGAGCAAAGGTTAGAGCTGTGCACAGGTGAGCTCCGGAGACGGCGTGCGAGGAGTGAGATGTCCGGACTGCTCCGGAGAGAGGGCTGCGTGACATCGGCGGGGACGCTGCACCCAGACAGACCACGCAACAGGCGACACCCCTTCCCAAGTGAGTCCTGCCACCTTAACCCCTCTTTAAGTTCTGCTATCAGTTACGACAGATGAAATCAGCATCTTGGCTGAACAACTGTCGATTTAGTATTGTCCCTTTAACCACTTAAGAACCAAGCCTCTTTCTGAGATGTGTTGTTTGCAAGTTAAAAACATTTTTTTTTTTCTAGAAAATTACTTAGAACCCCCAAACATTATAATTTTTTTTCTAACACCCTAGAGAATAAAATGGCGGGCGTTGCAATACTTCCTGTCACACCGTATTTGAGCAGCGGTCTTACAAGCGCACTTTTTTTTGGAAAAAAAATACACTTTTTTGAATTAAAAAAATAAGACAGCAGTAAAGTTAGCCCAGTTTTTTTTTTTTTATTGTGAAAGATAATGTTACGCCGAGTAAATTGATGCCCAAAATGTCACGCTTCAAAATTGCGCCCGCTTGTGGAATGGCGACAAACTTTTACCCTTAAAAATCTCCATAGGCGACGTTTAAAAAATTCTAGACATGTGCACAACAGAAAAATTTGTTTAGTTTAGTTTCGTTTCTGTTCGTTTCCGTTGATTCGTAACGATTCGTAATTTCGTAAGTCGTCGGTGTTCGTATTCGTAACGATTCGTATTTTCGTAAGAGTTATTTTTTCGTTGATTCGTTTTTCCGTTTTATTTTCGTTTATTCGAAATTCGGACGCATTCGTATTTTCGTAAATTTAGTTACATTCGTACTTTCGTAAGATTGATTTATTCGTACTTTCGTAACATTGTTTTCGTAGATTCGTAATCGGAGCATAATTCATAATGTTATGTAATGTGTATGCTATTATTACATTGTAAGAGACACGGAGAATTACGAATTGAAAAAAAAAGTTACGAATGTACGAATTTTTTCGTTCAATCCATTCGAAGCACGTTAAGCAGCGCCATTGTAAGGGACACGGAAAATTACCAATTCAACAAAGATAAAAAGTTACGAATGTACGAATTTTTTCGTTCATTTTGATTTTCGTTGTTCCTGTTTTCGTTTTTCGGATTTTCTTCTTTCGTAGTTTCGTTGTTTCTAATTTGGTTATTTCGGATTTTCGTTGTTTTTCATATTCGTTCGATTTGATAATTCGTTAAAATTTTTAGCGAATCATTCGTTCATTCGTACGATAACGAATGAACGAATATAACGAATTTTAACGGAAAACGAAAAAAAACTAAACGAATTGCACATGTCTAAAAAATTCTACAGGTTGCATGTTTTGAGTTATGCCCTGTACACACGGTCGGAAATTCCGACGGAAAATGTCAGATCGGACCATGTTGTTGGAAAATCCGACGTGTGTGGGCTCCATCAGACTTTTTCCGTCGTAATTTCCGACGGAAAAAATTTGAGATCCTGCTCTCAAATTTTCCGACAACAAAGTCCGATCGGACTTTTTCCGATCGTGTGTAGAGAATTCCGACGGACAAAGTGCCACGCATGCTCAGATGAAATTACGAGACCAAAGCTATTGGCTACTAGCCTCTACGTAGTCCCGTCGTAGGCAACAAACGTCACCACGTTCAGAATGATCGGATTTTCCGACAACTTTGTCCGGCCGTGTGTATGCAACACCAGTGTCGGACAAAATCTGTCGGAAAAAATCAGACGGATTTTGTGGTTGGAATTTCCGACCGTGTGTACGGGGCATTACAGAGGGGGGTCTAGGGCTAGAATTGTTGCTCTCACTCTACCGATCGCGGCGATACATCACATGTGTGGTTTGAAAACCGTTTTCTTATGCGGGCGCTACTCGCGTATGCGTTCGCTTCTGCACGCAAGCTCCGCGGGACGGTTTGGATTCAATTTGTTAGTGTATTTAAATTTGCTACTTCTACCACTCCCTCCCGCCCAGGTAATGGTAAGAAAAACTCTGGATAGCCGCACATCGGAAAAAATTTAAATCCTGTGCTTTTATTGAAAAAACGAAGGTCACATCACATCAAATAATCCACAGCAAACGGGGGAGGAGGGGGGGTACAAAATATCTGACGCGTTTCGCACTGGAATCAGTGCTTACTCATAGCTAGCAATCTCTTGAAAAACATCAAATATATAACACAAGAAGTGCATATCACATGATGAAGTGATTGGCGAACACAACTACAAAGAGCTGGGAGACCATAGTAATTGGATCCCCACATGTGTTGCCAGGCAGTCAATCCAAACAAAAAGATGCCAATTAGGTGAGCCGAACCAAGAAATCATTTCTATATTAACCACCTCCATACCGGGCACTTAAACACCTTCCTGCCCACACCAATTATCAGCTTTCGGCGCTGTCGCACTTTGAATGACAATTGCGCGGTCGTACTACACTGTACCCAAATTAAATTTTTATCATTTTTTTCCCACAAATAGAGCTTTCTTTTGGTGGTATTTGATCACCTCTGCGGTTTTTATTTTTTGCTAAACAAATAAAAAAATACCGAAAATTTTGAAAAAATTCTTTTTTTTTTTTTCAGTTTCAAAACTTTGTAAATAAGTACGTTTTCTCCTTCACTGATGGGCACTGATGGGGCTGCACTGACGGGCACTGATAAGGCGGCACTGATGGGCACCAATGAGGTGGCACCAATGAAGTGGCACTGAGGTGGCATTGATGGGCACTGATAAGTGGCACTGATAGGCGGCACTGATAGGCGGCACTGATGGTCGGCACGGATGGGCACTGATAGGTGGCACAAATTGGCTCTGATAGCTGGCACAGATTGGCATGGATAGGCGGCATGGATAGGCGGCACAGATGGGCATGGATAGGCAGCAAAGGTGATCAAGATTGGGCACTGATAGGTGGCACGGATGGGCACTGATAGGTGGCACGGATGGGCACTGATAGGTGGCACGGATAGGCACTGATAGGCAGCATTGTTTTGTACTGATGGATGCCAATCAGTGCCAAACAATAATGCAAGCCAATCAGTGATTCCCATTGTGGGCACTGATTGGCATCCATTGTGGGCACTGATTGGCATCCATTGTGGGCACTGTGTGTCATCCCTGGTGGTCTAGGGTGGCATACCTTGTGCTGGGCATCCCTGGTGGTCTGGTGGCATCCCTGGTGGTCCAGTGTGGGCATCCTCGGGGGGGCTGCGCTGATAATCGTTCAGCACAGACCCCCCCTGTCAGAGGAGCAGCCGATCGGCTCTCCTCTACTCGCGTCTGACAGACGCGAGGGAGGAAAAGCCGATCATCGGCTCTTCCTATTCACACTGTGATCAGCCGTGATTGGACACGGCTGATAAAGTGGTAAAGAGTCTCCGTCAGAGACTCTTTACCAAGATCGTAGTTGCGGGGTGTCAGACTGACACCCCGCAACAACGATCGCCGCGATGCGCGCCCTGGGGCAGCGGCTCAATATCCTGAGGACGTCATATGACGCCCGGTCAGGATTTTACAACCACTTTGCCGACGTCTTTTTACAATAGGGCGGGCGGCAAGTGGTTAAAAAGGATGTGTGCATGTATAAATGTATAAATACATAGATACACGCATATACATATGATGGTGTGAAAAAAACTAATGATTGTGCAAATAATTAAATGAAATAAATATGACAAAGTTAAATAAAGAAATGTGAACATACAAAATATATATATATTTATATATATATATATATATATATATATATATATATATATATATATATATATATATATATATAAATAATAAAATATAGGGCTAGAATTATTGCTCTCGCTCTACCAATCGTGGCCATACCTCCCATGTGTGGTTTGAACACCGTTTTCATATGCGGGCGCTACTCACGTATGCGTTTGCTTTTGCACGCGAGTTCGGCAGGACGGTTTGGATTTAATTTGTTAGTGTATTTAAATTATCTACATCTAACACTCCTTCCCACCCAGACTGACAATGCTGCTGTTTGCTGTTCCCCCTGTTCTCCTTCATCCAGCGTGGGGGCGCTCTAATACAGGGGATGTGTTACTGGCCAGATCACCAGAGGGGAAAAAGTCTAACAAAAAAAAAAAAAAGGAAACGAATGCAGCCACCACAACAGTAATATAGTTACATAGTAGGTGAGGTCGAAAAAAGACACAAGTCTACAAGTCTATGTGTGTGATTATATGTCAGTATTACATTGTATATCCCTGTATGTTGCAGTCGTTCGGGTGCTTATCTAATAGTTTCTTCGATGCCCCCCACGCTGAGACCACTGCCCATGGAAGGGAATTCCACAATCTTGCCGCTCTTATGCCCCATACACATGGTCGGATATTCCGATGGAAAAAGTCCGATCGGATTATGTTGTCGGAAAATCCGATCGTGTGTGGGCTCTAGCGGGCTTTTCCCGTCGGAAATTCTGATGGAAAAAAATTAGAAAATTTTCCGACAACAAAATCCGTTCGGACTTTTTCCGATCGTGTGTAGAGAATTCCGACGCACAAAGTGCCACGCATGCTCAGAAGAAATTTGGAGACGAAAGCTATTGGCTACTGGCCTCTACGTAGTCCCGTAGTACGCAACGAACGTCACCACGTTCAGAATGATCGGATTTTCCGACAACTTTGTCCGACCGTGTGTATGCAACACCAGTGTCGGACAAAATCCGTCGGAAAAAATGTTTTTTGTGGTCGGAATTTCCGACCGTGTGTACGGGGCATTACAGTAAAGAACCCTCTACGTAGTTTAAGGTTAAACCTCTTTTCTTCTAATTTTAATGAGTGGCCACGTGTCTTGTTAAACTCCCTTCCGCAAAAAAGTTTTATCCATATTGTGGGGTCACCAGTACGGTATTTGTATATTGAAATCATATTCCCTCTCAAGCGTCTCTTCTCCAGAGAGAATAAGTTCAGTGCTCCCAACCTTTCCTCATAACTAATATCCTCCAGACCTATTATTAGCTTTGTTGCCCTTCTTTGTACTCGCTCCATTTCCAGTACATCCTTCCTGAGGACTGGTGCCCAGAACTGGACAGCGTACTCCAGGGGTGGCCGGACCAGAGTCTTGTAGAGCGGGAGAATTATCGTTTTATCTCTGGAGTTGATCAGCTTTTTAATGCCAATATTCTGTTTGCTTTGTTAGCAGCAGCTTGGCATTGCATGCCATTACTGAGCCTATCATCTACTAAGACCCCCAGGTCCTTTTCCATCCTAGATTCCCCCAGAGGTTCTCCTCCCAGTGTATAGATTGCATTTAGATTTTTGCCACCCAAATGCATTATTTTACATTTTTCTACATTGAACCTCATTTGCCATGTAGTTGCCCACCCCAGATCTTTTTGCAAGGTTTCCACATTCTGCGGGGAAGTTATTGCCCTGCTTAGCTTAGTATCGTCCGCAAATACAGAGATTAAACTGTTTCCCCCATTCCCATCCTCCAGGTCGTTTATGAACAAATTAAATAGGATTGGTCCCAGCACAGAACCCTGGGAGACCCCACTACCCACCCCTGACCATTCCGAGTACTCCCCATTTATCACCACCCTCTGAACTCGCCCTTGTAGCCAGTTTTCAATCCATGTACTCACCCTATGGTCCATGCCAACGAAACTGTGCCAACAGTTCATGCCAACGGAACTGTGTCAAATGCTTTTGCAAAATCCAGATAAACCACGTCTACGGGCTTTCCTTTATCTAGATGGCAGCTCACCTCCTCATAGAAGGTTAGTAGATTGGTTTGGCAAGAACAATTCTTCATGCTGATTATGCTGCGTACACAAGGATCTGAATTTCCGACAACAAATGTTCGATGGGAGCTTGCTGTCGGAAATTCCGACCGTGTGTAGGCTCTATCGGACATTTTCCGTCGGAAATTCCGACCAACATTTGTGTGACCGTGTGTATTAGACATGTGCAATTCGTTTCGTTTTAATTCGTTTTCCCTTCAAATTCGTTATATTCGTTCATTCGTTATCGTACGAATGAACGAATGATTCGCTAAAAATTCTAACGAATAACGAACTATCGAAATGAACGAATATGAAAAACAACGAAAATACAAAATAATTAAATTAGAAACAACGAAACTACGAAAGAATGAAAATCCGAAGAACGAAAACAGAAACAACGAAAATCAAAATGAACGAAAAAATTCGTACATTCGTAACTTTTTTTTTTTGTTTGTCGATTCGTAATTTTCTGTGTCTCTTACAATGGCGCTGCTTAACGTTCTTCGAATGGATTGAACAAAAAAATTTGTACATTCGTAACTTTTTTTTTTGTTTGTCGATTCGTAATTTTTTGTGTCTCTTACAATGGCGCTGCTTAACGTGCTTCGAATGGATTGAACGAAAAAAATTCGTACATTTGTAACTTTTTTTTTTTTGTTTGTCGATTTGTAATTTTTTGTGTCTCTTACAATGGCGCTGCTTAACGTGCTACGAATGGATTGAACGAAAAAATTCGTACATTCGTAACTTTTTTGTTTGTTTGTCGATTCGTAATTTTCCGTGTCTCTTACAATGGCGCTGCTTAACGTGCTTCGAATGGATTGAACGAAAAAATTTGTACATTTGTAACTTTTCTTTTTTTTGTTTGTCGATTCGTAAATTTCCGTCTCTCTTACAATGACGCTGCTTAACGTGCTTCGAATGGATTGAACGAAAAAATTTGTACATTCGTAACTTTATTTTTTTTGTTTGTCGATTCGTAATTTTCCGTGTCTCTTACAATGGCGCTGCTTAACGTGCTTCGAATAGATTGAACAAAAAAATTCGTACATTCGTACCTTTTTTGTATTTTTTTTTTATTCATAATTTTCAGTGTCTCTTAAAATGTAATAATAGCATACACATTACATAAAATTATGAATTATGCTCCGATTACGAATCTACGAAAACAATGTTACGAAAGTACGAATAAATCAATCTTACGAAAGTACGAATGTAACTAAATCTACGAAAATACGAATGCGTCCGAATACAAAATATAACGAAAATACGAATTTCGAAAAAACGAAAATTAGACTAACGGAAAACCTAAAAAATAACTTTACGAGTCCGAATACGAATACCGACGACTTACGAAAATACGAACGGGTCCGAATACGAACACCGACGACTTACGAAATTACGAATCGTTACGAATCAACGGAAACGAACAGAAACGAAACAAAACTGAACAAATTTTTCTATTGTGCACATGTCTAGTGTGTATGCAAGACAAGTTTGAGCCAACATCCGTTGGGGAAAAAAAAACATGGATTTTGTTGTTGGAATGTGCGACCGTGTGTTCGCGGCATTCCAATGATTGGTAAGCTGCAATATAGTGTACTAAGATGGTAGTTACCAAATCTTATCACTTTTGCAAAGTAGGGGAAGTCAACTGTTTGTGACAAAGCGATGTGAGAAATGTGAAGAATCCCGAGTATGTGAAATGAAATGTCCAACATTTTATGGACGAGACTCATCCCCCTATGGGCTTTCTGGGACAGGTACAACCAGACAGACCAGACTCACCTGAAGGGTCCCGTAAAAACTCTACATCGCCAGGAAATACAAGGTTTTCATCTTTTACCTAGGGAATGTATTGGTGTAAAATTTGTACTGTCTGGTGGAAACAACGGAGAAGAGGAAAAATTCCCGGCTACGCAATACAGCCGGTCAACATAGCAATTGCCTCAATGAAATGACATCTTTCAAAAATCAATTGAACTCCTCAAACGGGTGACATACCAAAAAAAGAAAAATGTTTTACCTAAAAAGGATTTGTCTTTCTGTCCATTCAGTCCTGGGATTTACACAGCTCTGCCACATGACCTTAATTAACCACTTCAGCCCCGGACCAATTTGCAGCCAAAGGACCAGGCCCCTTTTTGCGATTCGGCACTGCGTCGTTTTAACTGACAATTGCGCGGTCGAGCGACGTGGCTCCCAAATAAAATTGGCGTCCTTTTTCCCCCACAAATAGAGCTTTCTTTTGGTGGTATTTGATCGCCCCTGCGTTTTTTATTTTTTTCGCTATAAACAAAAATAGAGCGACAATTTAGAAAAAAATTCTATATTTTTTTAATTTTTGCTATAATAAATATCCCCAAAAAAATATAAAAACATTTTTTTTTCCTCAGTTTAGGCCGATACGTATTCTTCTACATATTTTTGGTAAAAAAAATCGCAATTAGCGATTATTGATTGGTTTGCGCAAAAGTTATAGCGTTTACAAAATTGTGGATAGTTTTATAGCATTTTTATTAAAAAAAATTTTTTTACTAGTAATGGCGGCGATCAGCGATTTTTATTGTGACTGCGACATTATGGCAGACACCTCGGACATTTTTGACACATTTTTGGGACCATTGGCATTAATACAGCAATCAGTGCTATTTAAATGCACTGATTCCTGTGTAAATGACACTGGCAGTGAAAGAGTTAACCACTAGGGGGCGGGGAGGGGTTAAGTGTGTGTGTTTTTTTTTTTACTGTAGGAGGGCTTTGCGTCTGACGTCACCGATCGGCTTTCCCGGTGACAGGGAACAGACGATCAGTGACAGTCTCACTAGGAAGAACGGGGAGAGGTTTGTTTACACATACCTCTCCCCATTCTTCAGCTCTGTGACCCGATCGCGGGACACCAGCGGCGATCGGGTCCGCTGGTCCCGCGGCCGCTGTCACGGAGCTCAGCACCAGGTCGCGCGCGCGCGACCCACGGCTGGGCTCTTAAAGGGCCACGTACAGGTACATGATTGTGCCCAGCCGTGCCATTCTGCCGACGTATATCGGCGTGAGGCTGTCCTTAGGCGGTTAAGCTAGTAAAGCTGACCCCCCAAGTCTTCTCTTCAGTCTTGCACATTTGTATGGCAATTCGGGTGAAAACAGGTACCTGTCAAAACCAGGTACCCGCTCCCCCACCCCAAAAGTCCCCAAAGTTACGGAGGTGGGAGGCAAACAAGTGGAACGTCCCAAGACATGCTTGTAGGTTAATTGGATCCTGTCTAAATTGTCCCTAGTATGTGTATGTATGAATGTGAGTTAGGGACCTTAGAGTGTAAGCTCCTTGAGGGGTAGGGACCGATGTGAATGTACAATGTATATATAAAGCGATCCGTAAATTGACGGTGCTATATAAGTTCTATTATATTATTCTTTGCAAAATAGCTCAAGCTCTGTCAGATTGGATGGAGAGCGTCTGTGAACAGCAATTTTCAAGTCTTGCCACAGATTCTCAATTGGATTTAAGTCTGGACTTTGACTCTGCCATTCTAACACATGAATATGCTTTGATCTAAACCATTCCATTGTAGCTCTGGCTGTATGTTTAGGTTCATGGTCGTGATGGAAACCTTTTCCGACCGAAAAATTGAGAACCTGCTCTCAATCTTTTGCTGGCTGGAATTCGGCCAGCAAAAGTCCGATGGAGCATACACACGGTCGCATTTTCCGACCAAAAGCTCTCATCAGTCTTTTGCTGTCCGAATTTCCGATCATGTGTATGCGGCATAACAGGTTTTCTTCTAAGATTGCCCTGTATTTGGCTCCATCCTTCTTCCCATCAACTCTGACCAGCTGAAGAAAAGCATTCTCACCACATGATGCTGCCACCACCATGTTTCACGGTGGGGATGGTGTGTTCAGGGTGATGTGCAGTGTTAGTTTTCCACCACACGTAGCATTTTTCAAGGGGTATGAATACTTTTTCAAGGCACTGTAGCTTTTAAGTTTTTAAAGGTCAGATAAGGTTTTTAATTTGGTACCCTGTTTTAATACAACCTACCTGAGGCGGCAGTAGCACCTCATGAACGCCTGTCAGCAGCTGCTATACCACTCGTTGAAAAGCAAGGATTTGGGGGGACTTCCTTTAAATCCATGCCAGGTGACGGGGCTAGCGCGGCGGCATTCACTGCCTTCGCTAGCTCCGTCTACCTGAAGTCACGTGCTAAATGAACGGACTTTCCGATGAGCGGCAAGTCCGTTCATTTCAAAAGTCCGGCGGACTAGCCTACTAACGGCGGGATTGTCCGCCGGACTGCCAAGTCCAGCGGGTAATTTTAAAACAAAACTTAAAACCTAGTCCGCCGGACTTTTGGCGTCAAAAAGTCCGCCGGCGCCCACACACGAGGGGATTGTCCGGCGGACTCGAGTCCAGCAGACAATCCCGCGGGATAGTCCCTTCGTGTGTACGCAGCATAAGAAGAATTGAGTTGATTGAAACACGTTAAAAATGATTTGTGGGACTTTATATTAATTTTTAATTTTTATTCAATATCACTTGGTTTGCGGCAATTAGTAAATTAATTTTTTATAGTGAGCCGCCATCACTGGAATTAATCACATTAATATAATTTATTTTTGTGTGTATTATTTATGTAATTTGTATGGCATATATTATCACTGAGCACTTGACTAGGGCAGCCAGATAACTTACTACCCTTAAACAAAACATGTACATAACTTACATTACTATAAATAATGCCCATGACACCTGCTTGGATGAAAATGGCCTTGACGGCCTTTTATTAACAAACCAACAAACTATAAACTCTATTTCACATAGTTTTAACCGTTTAACTATTTTAATTCTCCAGATCTATCCAAGCTAATGGTTGCTGGTCCCTGACGACCCCATTTTCTTATTGAGCCTGCAGCCCCTTTAACGTAGCATCTGCCCCAGCCGCAAACTTGCCTCGGGGACTTGCTAACTGACCGCGGACCCCCATAACTCATTACCCATAAGGCCGGACTAACACCAGCCAATGGGAAAGGACTCCATAACTGTAATGTGTCCAACATTTTAAACCGCACCCTTTTATTTTTATTTTTGTACAACTACACCATACCTAATCGTCGCCAAGGACCCAACCGTAAGTGCATTCTTTTGTCGACCATCCTCTGACCGATTTTCTCAGGGCGGGCGGGAGGGAACGTTCTTTCACCTTTCGTCCCGTCCCCCTGCTCCCCACCAACCAATCTGGTAAGTGCAGAACAAAATCTTTTACCCCTCCTATCTTTAACCATTTCCTCTCTATGTTACCTGCACCCTGTCATGTTTGTACTTCGCCTCCATTGCACTGCTGCTCCGTACATGTCTTAAGCCCCATACACACGCGCGGATTATCCGAGGACCATGTCCGTCATACTTTGTCTGATGTTGGTTTTGCGTACACACGGTCGGACAAAGTTGTCGGAAAATCCGATCATTCTGAACGTGGTGACGTTTGTTGCCTACGACGGGACTACGTAGAGGCTAGTAGCCAATAGCTTTGGTCTTGTAATGTGATCTGAGCATGCGTAGCACTTTGTCCGGTCGGACAACCGTACACACGATCGGATTTGGTGTGATCGGACCGTGTTGTCGGCAAATCTATCCAGCAGGAGATAAGACTTTGTCCGTCGGACAATCCGACGTACACTGTCCGATGGTGCATACACACGGTCTGATTTTTCAACAACATTGTCCGATCGGACAGAATCCATCGAAAAATCCGACCGTGTGTATGGGGCTTTAGTGGTGTTTTATATACCATATAGAGTTTAGTTTATTTTCATATATATGTTTTGCACTTCATCGTTTGCACAGATATTATGATACACTTTGAGCGCTACTATTTACTTTAAGTTTTTTATGTTTAAAAGATTGGAATGTAAATTCGTCCGACATTTTCCCTTTTTAAAGTGGCAGCTGTAGATAGTTTAACCGATTGCACTTGAGCGCAGTGGGAGGCATCTAGATAGTGGCGGTTTATTTGGATTCCTACGATACTTGGTAGATGACAGACCTTACTCCAAAAGATATCACTCCCAGTTACCCCCCCCCCCACCCGCTGATTGATATCCCTCCATAACCACCTCACACCCCCCCTGCTGACAGACCCCTCTCCCCAGCCTGTGCCCACACACCCTCTCACCCGCTGGCCTGTAGATGGGGGAATCAATTCTGCAGTGTTATTGTGTTCTGTCAGTGGGGAGCCTTCCCTACCCACAGAATACAATGATCAGTGTTGCTAACTAAAGCTGGCAGCACTGATTGTTTTGGGAAAAACCTGACAGGCTGGTTGTACTCAAGTCAAGTCGATTAATAGATTGACTTGTGTACAACCAGCTAGCCCATACATAGATCGACTATGGCTGGTCTCTGCTTAATTGGCTTCATTTCAATCCATGTATGGCCCGCTTAACCACTACGCAGTCCCTAAACATCCTTCCACAAACCTTTACATTTTTTCCTTCCCAGATTCCTTCATCCTTCTCTCCTATACATAGTGCCCACTGTCATACCCTCCACCCTCCTCTCCTGTACATACTGCTCACTGTCATACCCTCCACACTCCTCTCCTGTACATACTGCTCACTGTCATACCCTCCACATGTCTCTCCTGTACATACTGCTCACTGTCATACCCTCCACACTTCTCTCCTGTACATACTGCTCACTGTCATACCCTCCTCTCCTATACATAGTGCCCAATGTCATACTCTCCACACTCCTCTCCTATACATAGTGCTCACTGTCATACCCTCCACACTTCTCTCCTGTACATACTGCTCACTGTCATACCCTCCATACTCCTCTCCTATACATACTGCCCACTGTCATGCCCTCCACACTCCTCTCCTGTACATACTGCTCACTGTCATACCCTCCACACTTCTCTCCTGTACATACTGCTCACTGTCATACCCTCCACACTCCTCTCCTGTACATACTGCTCACTGTCATACCCTCCACACTCCTCTCCTATACATAGTGCTCACTGTCATACCCTCCACACGTCTCTCCTGTACATACTGCTCACTGTCATACCCTCCACACTTCTCTCCTGTACATACTGCTCACTGTCATACCCTACACACTCCTCTCCTATACATAGTGCCCAATGTCATACCCTCCACACTCCTCTCCTATACATAGTGCTCACTGTCATACCCTCCACACTTCTCTCCTGTACATACTGCTCACTGTCTTACCCTCAACACTTCTCTCCTATACATACTGCCCACTGTCATACCCTCCACACTTCTTTCCTGTACATACTGCTCACTGTCTTACCCTCCACACTTCTCTCCTATACATACTGCCCACTGTCATACCCTCCACACTTCTCTCCTGTACATACTGCTCACTGTCATACCCTCCACACTTCTCTCCTGTACATAGTGCTCACTGTCATACCCTCCACACTTCTCTCCTATACATAGTGTTAAAGCTGAATTTCTAGCTTAGTTAAATGAATATAGATACAACAATGATAAAGTGAATAACGCGATTAAACCTTTGTCTGTATAAGAATATAAACGTACGATAACAGTGCGAAAAGGATAAACAATTACAATTTATTTATATAGTAAAGAAACATAATAAAGAAACATTTTAGATTACCCAACATAGTATAGAGATGTTATAAATGCCATGTGTTTACAAAGATAGTTAGTTAATGCAGAAAGGGGATATAATTACAATGGACATACACAGGCTGTTACTTAAATCTTAGGCAATTTCTTAATATAAAAGAATAGTAGGGAAGAGTAAAAAGAGATAAGGGAATACATTAGAGAGAGAGAGAGAGGGAGAGAGAGAGAGAGAGAGAGAGAGATAAGGGAATACATTACACATTTGCTTACATGTCCAGACCAGCAGGCTAAGAGAACCTGAGCATCCAGCTCTAGACTTATTTATATGCCAAAAATGCCCCTTCCCCAGTCTCAATGTTCATTGGCTCCCGGGGGTCTTTGGGCTAGCTCAGTGATTGGTCCTTTTCTAAAGGCAAAACTCCTGTTGTCAGGTAGTCTCCAAGATTTATGAGTCACCAGTTCTACATTAGTATGTTAATGACCCCTGGGGATAAGGAGCCATCTATTGTAAGAGAACAAGGGATATTCAATTAACACCTGGGCACAGTCAATCTATGGATTAACGAACCAATGTCAAAGAGGAAAAATCTAGCTTGCCTGTCATAAAAATATATATATAAATATATATACACATATATATATATATATATATATATATATATATATATATATATATATATATATATATATATATACATGCACATATATACACATCCGATGGGGCATGGCAATCCAATTCCATTTTAAATATTCAAAATCTCCAACACAATAGTGCCCGTTGTCATACACTTCTCTCCTGTACATAGAGCACACTGTCATACCCTCCACACTCCTCTCCTGTGCATACTGCCCACTCTCATACCATCCACACTCCTCTCCTGTACATACTGCCTCAATAATACCGTCCACACTCCTCTCCTGTACATGCTGCCCACTGGCATACCCTCCACACCCCTCTGCTGTGCATACTGCCCACTGTCATACCCTGCACACATCTCCTGTACATAGTGCCCACTGCCATACCCTCCACACTCCTCTCCTGTACATGCTGCCCACTGGCATACCCTCCACACCCCTCTGCTGTGCATACTGCCCACTGTCATACCCTGCACACATCTCCTGTACATAGTGCCCACTGCCATACCCTCCACACGCCTCTCCTGTACATAGTGCCCACTGTTATACCCTCCACATTCCTCTCCCTCACCTGCACATACTTCCCACTTTTATACCATCCATACTCCTTCCCTATGCCTCTTACCCACAAAAACAGTTCCTTAAAATTATATTGAATCCTCAATGTTACCAGCTCTAGAATGGGCACACTTTTGTTAGTTCAACTTAAGGAAATATTCTCAGTCCTCATATTTGTTCTGCCCATTATTAGTACTCATTTAATTTTGTGATTGCAATTGTGATGTATAGAGGAACATAGGGGATGCCAGCTACTCTAAATATACCACTGGAAAAATAGTGTCACTGAAAATATTTTAGAAATGTTGGCAACTATGCACATGGGCACTGCCCAAGGGCCACCTGGTCAGTAGGGGGCCCCATGAGAGGCTCCTGGGATCCTGTGATATTAAAGCGGTATTAAACTTTGCTAACATTAGTACTTTTTAGAGGCCCTGAGGTAGGTTATGCCATAATGTACAAGTATGCGTTTCCATCTTCGCCCGGTCTTCCTTCCCGGTTCTGTGCCTTCTGTCACTTGCCTTGGCCGGGCTGCGTTGATGTCACTCCCACTCATGCTCATGCGCATCCTCTCTCTCTCTCATCCCCCCCCCCCTCTCTCTCTTCCATCATCCCCTTTCTCTCTCTCATCCTCCCTTTCTCTATTTAATTAAATTTGTTATAAAAAAAATTGATTGCATTTTTATTTTATTTTTTATATAAAGCCCCCACCATAATCCTTAGCACCAGGCCCATGATGTTCTTAATCCGGCCCTGGGGTTAGGTTAAGGGTTAATGTTAGAGTTTGAGTTGAGGTTTAACCTCTGGGTTTACTTTTACGGTTAGGGGTTAGGTTAAGGGTTAATTTTAGAGTTCAAGTTGATGTTTAACATAAGGTTTGGGTTGAGGTTTATCATTAGGCTTTAGGCTTAACCCTTTCATGACTACACCTATTTCTGACATTTGGTGTTTACAAGTTAAAATCCATATTTTTTGCTAGAAAATTACTAAGAACCCCCAAACATTATATATATATATATTTTTTTTTTTTTTAGCAGAGAATCTAGAGAATAAAATGGCGATTGTTGCAATATTTTATGTCACACGGTATTTGTGCAGCGGTGTTTTAAACGTAACTTTTTGGGAAAAAGATACTTTCATGAATTTTAAAAAAATAAAACAGTAACGTTAGCCCAATTTTTTTGTAGGATGTGAAAGATGATGTTACGCCGAGTAAATAGATACCAAACATGTCACGCTTTATAATTGCACGCAATCGTGGAATGGCGACAAACTACGGTACCTAAAAATCTCCATAGGCGACGCTTTAAAAATGTTTTACGGTTACCAGGTTAGAGTTATGGAGGAGGTCTAGTGCAGAGAATTATTGCTCTCGCTCTGACGATCGCTGCGATACCTCACATGTGTGATTTGAACACCGTTTACATATGCGGGCGCGACTTCCGTATGCGTTTTCTTTGCTGCGCGAGCTTGCAGGGAAGGGGGCGCTTTAAAAAAAAAAATATTTGTTTTTCTTATTTATTTTATTTAATTTTAGATAATTAAATTGTGTTTTTAAAAAAAAAAAAATAATTTGATCATTTTTATTGCTGTCACAAGGAATGTAAACATCCCTTGTGACAGTAATAGGTGGTGACAGGTACTCTTTTATGGAGGGATCGGTGGGTCTAAAAGACCCCAAATCCCTCCTTTGCAATTCAAAGTATTCAGATCGCCGAAAACGGTGAATCTGAATACTGTATTTTTTTTTTAAAACCGGCGCCGAGTAAACCGGAAGTGACGCTGTGACGTCGCTTCCGTGTTTATATTCAGGAGCCTGGAACAAAGCAGTTTCCGGCTTCGTTCCAGTCCGTCTCTAGGTGCCGGAAGTGGCACACCTCAGATCGTAGCTCCCGGTGGGACAGGACGCCCGGGAAGAGCGGCGAGAGGCGGCGGGAGAGGGGGACGTCCCCTCCCGCTCCTCCGGTATAACAGCCGAGCGGCTTTTAGCAGCATCGGTTGTTATACCTGGAAAGCCAATCGCCGGCTCTAAAAAACGGTACCGGGATGATGCCTGCAAAAGCCGAGTATGCATATCTGCGTACGCTCGGCGGGAAGGGGTTAAATTTAGTGTTAGGTTGAGGAGTTAAGTTTAATTTAATGGTTTAGGTTGAGGTTTACCATTGGGGTTTAGGTTAAGGTTTTGAGTTAGGGGACTAGATTAAGGTTCACTGTTAGGGGGTTAGGTTAAACCACTTCAGCCCCGGAAGATTTTACCCCCTTCCTGACCAGAGCACTTTTTTACAATTTGGCACTGCGTCGCTTTAACTGACAATTGCGCGGTCATGCAACGCTGTACCCAAACAAAATTTGGGTCCTTTTTTCCCCACAAATAGAGCTTTCTTTTGGTGGTGTTTGATCACCTTTGCGGTTTTTATTTTTTGCGCTATAAACAAAAAAAGAAGACAATTTTGAATAAAAAAAAACAATATTTTTTTTACTTTTTGCTATAATAAATATCCCCAAAAATGTTTTTAAAAGACACATTTCTTCATCAGTTGAGACCAATATATATTCTTCTACATATGTTTGGTTAAAAAAAAAAAAAAAAAAAATCGCAATAAACGTATATTGATTGGTTTGCGCAAAAGTTAGAGCGTCTACAAACTATGGGAAAGATTTATGGCATTTTTATGGCATTTTTATTATTATTTTTTACCAGTAATGGCGGCGATCTGCGATTTTTAGTGGTACTGGGACATTGCGACGGACAGATCGGACACTTTTGATGCATTTTCGGGACCATTGACATTTATACAGCAATAAGTGCTATAAATATGCACTGATTACTGTGTAAGTGTCACTGGCAGGGAAGGGGTTAACACTAGGGGTCGATCAAGGGGTTAAATGTGTGTTCCCTCAGTGTGTTCTAACTGTCTGGGAATAGGACTGACTAGGGAAGGAGACATATCGTTGTTCCTACTTAGTAGGAACAAACGATATGTCTCCTCTCCCCTGACAGCACAGGGCTTTATGTGTTTACACACACAAATCTCTGTGCCTACAATTGTGCAGAGGCGGCTCTCTAATTAGGCAAATTAGGCGGTCGCCTTAGGCCTCGCACTCCCAGGGGCCTCGCGGCCGCCTAATTTGCCTGATGTGTGTGGGAGTTGGAGGGAATGTCCCCTAGTCGATGTCTTCAGGGCCGTCTCTCTGCCTGCTACTACTTTTACCCCTTCCAGGCGCGGACTGTTCAATTCAGCACTGCCAGGGGTGACGTCCCAGGGTCAGTGGGTGGCTCCATGTACTCCCCTCTCCCAACTCCTCTCCTTCTGCCGGGCTCTGTGGATATCCTGCCATGTGCAGAGCCCAGCTAATGACAACAGCGGCCGAGCAGCTCTCACTCTGCTCCACTCTCCAGGATGAATGTCTGTAATGGAGGACCTGCTAATGCCAGACCAGGTGCCCGGCGATCATCGGGAAGACTACATTACATTACAGGTACAGAATCATGACGGTCCTGCCCGATACTGACACATCCCGTGACGTCACCCCTGACCGAGGGGGCTCCGATAATCACTACTGCCAGCCGCCCCACACACAGCCTTGATGATATATATGCCATCTGGGCACCTACTGACCCCCTGTCATCACCAAAATTCTAGAAACTGTGAATTCATAGTTCATAGGATTTAAGGCTCTTAATATATGCAATTTGTACAGTTATTTTTTTATCGCTTGAATTATTTTTCCGATTTTGGGCGTGAGTGGGGCCTCATGTTTAAGATTTGCCTAAGGCCTCACAAAGCCTAGAGCCGCCTCTGCAATTGTGCATGGCCGGTGGCGATCGCCGGCCACATGCATTGGGTCCACCGCCATGTAGCGTGTGCGCCCCCCCTGGTGGCTCTTAAAGGGAACCCTGTATATGTACCGGATTTCACGCAGCGGTGCCATTGTGCCACAGTAAATGTGCGTGAGCCGGTCGGGAACCGGTTAAGGTTTAGCATTGGGGGTTAGTGAGTGAATGAATGAATGAATGACTTGTATAGCGCAACCTATGCGAACTGAATCGCCTCAGGGCGCTTTTTGCCACTGGTGTCCATCTGTGGTATAGTGCGGTCCTTGCCCTGTGGGGTCCCAACACGCTTACAAACACATACACATATTTGGCCAATTTTATCGACAGGATCTAATTAACCTACCAGCATGTCTTTGGAGTGTGGGAGGAAACCGGAGTACCCGAAGGAAACCCACGCAGGCACAGGGAGAACATGCAAACTCCAGGCAGAAGGTGTCATGGTCGGGATTTGAACCAGCGACCCTTTTACTGCTAGGTGAAAGTGCTAACCACTATACCACTGTGCTGCCCCTAGTGATAGAAGTTACATGGATCTTAAGGTTTAGTTTTGGAGTTAAGTTGACATTTAGCTTTAAAGGTTAGGTTTAGGTTTATTGTTAATATTAGAGGTTAGGTTACAGTTTAGCATTTAGGTTTAACTTTAGCGTGTGGGTTGAGTTTTAGAGTTAGGGTATATGTAGAGGATTAGTGTTGGGCTTAAGAGGTTTAGTGTAAGTGGTTAGGTTAAGGTTAACAGAGTTTAGGTTGAAGTTTGATGTTAGTGGTTAAGTTAAAGGTTAGTGTTATGCCGCGTACACACGATCGAACTTTCGGCGGACCGGAATCAGTCGGACAATTCGATCGTGTGTGGGCTCCGACGGACCTAAAAATAAAACATGTTTCAAATCTTTCCGATGGACTCGAGTCCGGTCGTACGTCATCACGTTCGAATCCGTCAGACTTTGGTGTGATTGTGTGTTGTTCGGAAAGTCCGTCGGAACTCCTCCGATAAGTCCGTTGGGAAGACCGTCGGACCTAGTCCGTAGCAAAGTCCGTGTTTATGCGGCATTAGGGTTTAGGTTGAGGTTTAACATGAGGGTTTAGGCTGAGGTTTTGTGTTAGCCGTCGGAATCCCTGCTCTCAAATTTTCCGACAACAAAATCCGATCAGACTTTTTCCGATCGTGTGTAGAGAATTTCGATGGACAAAGTGCCACGCATGCTCAGATCAAATTACGAGACCAAAGCTATTGGCTACTAGCCTCTACGTAGTTCAGTCGTACGCAATGAACGTCACCACGTTCAGAATGATTGGATTTTCCGACAACTTTGTCCGACCGTGTGTATTCAACACCAGTGTTGGACAAAATCCGTCGGAAAAAATCAGACAGATTTTGTGGTCGGAATTTCCGACCGTGTGTATGGGGTGTTAGGCGTTAGGTTGAGGGTTAGTATTAGGGCTTAAATTGAGGTTTAACATTAGAGTTTAGGTTCAAGTTTATTATTAGAGATTAGATAGAGCATTGTCATTAGGATTTGAGCCTTGATTTACTGTTAGGTTTGGTGAGAGGTTTTAGGTTCAATTTTACCACTGGGGTTTAGGCTGATGTTTAGTGTTAGGGATTAGGTTGAGGGTTAGTGTTAGGGTTAGGTTGAAGTATAATGTTAAAGTTTAGGTTGAGATTTAACTTTTTTTTTTTTTTAACTAGGATTTAGGTAGAAATTTCGAGTAACGGGCTAGGTTCAGGGTTAGTATTAGGGTTCAGCTTGAGGTTTAACATTAGGGTTCATGTTGAGGTTTTAGTGTTAGATATTAGGTTGAGGATTATCATTAGGATTTAGGCTTAGATTTAGTGTTAGGGTTGAGAGTTAGGTTTAGTTTAAGAAGTTAGGCTGAGGTTTAACATTGGGGTTATTGTTGGGGGTTAGGTTGAGGATTACTGTTAAGGATTGGGTTTATGTTTAACCTTTAGTGTTTAGGTTGAGGTTTAGAGTTAGGGGTTAGGTTGAAGGTTAGTGTTATGCCCTGTACACACGATCGGATTTTCCGACAACAAATGTTGGATGTGAGCTTGTTGGCGGAAAGTCCGACCGTGTGTATACTCCATCGAACATTTATGGTCGGAATTTCCGCCAACAAATGTTGGCTAGCAGGTTCTCAAATTTTAAACCAACAAATGTTTGTTGTCGGACTTCCTGATCGTGTGTGAGACAAAAGTCCACGCATGCTCGGAATCAAGTAGATATAACTAGCGTTCGTAATGGAGATATCACATACATCTTGTATGTCACTACTTTCGTAATTGTTGGCCAGCATTTGTGTGACCATGTGTATGCAAGACAAGTTGGAGCCAAAGCCCTTCGGACAAAAATCCACGGTTTTGTTGTCGGAAAGTCCGATTGTGTGTACGGGGCATTAGGGTTCATCTTAAGGTTTAGAATTAGAGATTAGGTTGAGCAGTATCATTAGGATTTAGGCTTAGATTTAGTGTTAGGCGTTAGTTTTAATTTAAGGGGTTAGGTTGATGTTTAACATTGGGGTTTAGGTTGAGGTTTAGTGTTGGAGATATGGTTGTGGATTAGCATTAGAATTTAGGCTTCGGTTTCATTTAGGATTAGGTTTTTACGGTTAGTGGTTAGGCTGGGGTGTCGCATTAAGTTTATCGCTTTATTGTTGGGATTACATAGAGGTTTAGATGTAAAATACGGATTTTGGGTAAGGGGTAAGGTATGTAATTTATTTAGCATTCGTCTTTCAAGTATCCTAAAATATTTTTTTGAAGTTTGCTAAATAATTGGTGCGATAAATACATTAGTGCAAATTACATAGTTATGTTGGCAAACCAAATGTACTTAAAGCGGAGTTCCACCCAAAAGCGGAACTTCCGCTTTAAGCACTCCTCATCCCCTTACATGCCACATTTGGCATGTCATTTTTTTTTTGGAGGGGGGGTGGCTGCCTATTTTGAGTGGGACTTCCTGTCCCACTTCCTGCTTCCGACTTCGGGCAACTCCTCATCTCCCCTTTGGAGCCCACTCCCTCTCGGCAATCTTCTGGGACACGCCACAGGTCCCAGAAGTTTGCCTGTCCACTTGGAGAGCGCAGCGTGACTCGCACATGCACAGTGCGCGCCCGGCCGTGAAGCCGCAAAGCTGTCGCGGCCAGGTGCCCACAGTTTCAATGGAGGCGCCACGGAGAGGAGGGGGATAGGAGCCAGGCTCCATGTGGCCACATCGATGGACCGTGGAACAGGTAAGTGTCTGTTTATTAAAAATCAGTAGCTACACTTTTTGTAGCTGCTAACTTTTAATAAACCAAAAGCCTGGAACTTTGCTTTAAACTCCTTCAGAAGCATTTCACACAATAAAAACCCACCAAAACCCTTTCGTTTTTGAAGTTTGTTCACCTTCAATGACTACATTGACTATATTAAGGCAAAACAACATTAGCGGGATTTTGGAACATGCAGATAAAAAGATGATGGTGAACCCGATAAGGAGGACAGGGCATGTCTGCAACTAGTCAGAGAGGATTTTCTACCCACACAAAAATGAACGGAATTGATATGTTCCCGGTAATAGAAACCCGATGTTATCTTCTCTGCAGCAGTCTGTACTCTCCGCAGAGTGCGCCGCCAGTCTTTGTAGAAAATAGTCATTTAAAACATGTCCGATAACGTTCTATGTGACAGCCAAACACAAGGAAGGAAAAATGTGATCGCCGTGTTCAAAGCTCATGGCCAACTGGGCAACTATATCAGTAAATATTCCATAATCTTTAAGCGGATCCACGGGTGAATATTATTTTCTGTTTTATTTTAAAGTAACTCCTGACAGGTCTATGGATAATCACCAAGGCTTTACTACATTGCGCTGTTGGTCCTGATTACAGGAGGAGAGAACAGAAGTGTAGCACACCCCATAGAGCAGACTTTCTCAACCTTTTCAACACGGAGGAACCCATGAAATAACCTTTCAGTCTCAGGGAACCCCTGTTCAAAAAATTGCTATATCTACAACTCATGATACATCAGTGGGATGATGGTCAATGGAAGAGTGCTTCTTACATCTGTGGTCTTGGGGAAGAATTTTCACCTACAGATAGCTAAAAAGATCATTGGTTTCACTGGGAACTTATCTGAGAGGAAAAAATTGGTAATTGTTTAAGGAACCCATAGCAACCATTGGAGGAACCCTGGTTGAGAAACCCTGCCCTAGAGAGTCGCAGGTAGTTTGGGCCTATTTCCTCCCCTTAGCGCACACATAGCCAGGCACACTGCATTTTCAGCAGTCCCTCTGGCTCAAGAAGCAGTCTAGGGGGGCTTGGTCATGGTGCTGTGAGGGTGATACAGGGAGCTCCGTGCAGTGATCGGGGAGAGAGCTTTCTGCAGTGTACTGATCTCAGGCTTTTTTCAGGTCAGAGACCGACAAAGCTCCAGGGACACCTTCCGCACACAGAGGGCCAGATATTTCTGCATATTTCCTACGGAATTCCACAATTCCAGTCCTGGCCTCGAAATCCAAGATGGCACCACCACGCAACACTAATGCCGGCTCCAACACGCAGAAGAGAGGGGGTAAAATACTGCCAGCTCTGGTTCCCGAGGCTCAGCAAACTTCAGACCATCTGGATTCCCAGAGATCCCCAGGGCAGACTCTCCTAGAGCCTCACTGGCTGCCAGCTTGCAGGAAACAGCCGTCTGCAGCTGCATGGAAGGACATCATCTCCCTTCTACCCACCAAGCAGAACATCTCAGAGATGGCAGCCTCAATAGTGAGTATGCTCTCTAGAGAGATACATGATCTTAAGCAGCAAATTGATAATGTGGGTTTCAGCAGTTGAGTACTCCTCAAATATAATGGAAACTAGAGTGGCAGCCTGGAGGAATCGCATACAAAATACCAAAGCCACATGATCATGTTACAATTGTCGATTGATGATGGTGAAAACCGCAATCACAGAAACAATATTAGTCTGCGGGTTATACCGGAGGCCACCACAGGGGCAATCTCAGAGCTACAGTAACTGCCATTTTTAACCTCCTGCTGGATAAGTCACCCACAGAGGAATTGGAGTTGGATCGGGTGCACAGAGACCCCGCGGGGGGATGCCTCCTTCCCCAGAGATGTACTTGCCAGGGTCCACTTTTATACCATCAAAGAGGAAATACTACGTAGCTCATGAGCCAGGGACTCGTGGAGTTTGATGGTGACTCCATCCGCCTCTTCCCTGACCTCTCACGAGTTACCCTACGGATGCGGGGGACTCTCCACCCATTGCTGGAAGTCATCAGGTGCTCTGGGGCCACGTATCATTGGGGACACCCATTCCATCTCTCAGTTCAAAAGGGAAATGACTCCATTCTGCGTTGACTTGAACGACTAACTACCACTGGCAGCTCCAATCCTGCATCTCCGAGATCTCAAAGATCCAGTAGGCCAAGACAACAATCCAGGGACACTCCGACCTCTCCTGAGCCTTAATTGTGTCCAGTTTTTTTAGTTGTCATCTGTTTCTGTGGCGGCGTGGTAGGAGGCTACATAGAGGCCACTGCACACCGGCAAGTTTGCCCACTTAGCTGTTTGTGATACCTGTAGGCACCGAGTGTCTGAGAACTGTAGGGGCCCAGTTCTTCACTTTGCCACCATAAGACTGAACAGCTGTTTGCTACCCAGCCAGGCTGGCAAATCAGAGGCTACAGTTTTGCTCCTTAATGTGATTGACATGTTTGACACATCCTGATCAGTCACGCTCCGCAGCTGGAAGGGGGATGACGCACTGCATCCCCTCCCCATTATAGGAGTTGTTTTTTTTTTTACTTTTTCCCTGGCGTGTGGCTGGGGGCCGTGGCAACTCCTCCCAGAAGGCTGTGGAACACTATGCCTTGTGCTATTTCAGATCGTGTAGAGAGATCTTGTGTGTATTATCTCTTATTGGGTTCTTGTTCTGGTTTATGGCTATCTTTGCACGAGTTTACACTAGGCTCATTTATCCTATAGGTCCCATATCCTTTGTCGTTAGGGGTTTCTCTGTGATTCCTCTCCCTCACAGTTGAGGTCCCAGTCTAGCCCGTTAATATAGGCCCTTACCGGACGGCACGTCTCCCATTGCTTTACAGAGTCAGTCTTCCACTCCCCACCCAAAGGCTGCACTGCCCTAGGCTCTTTACAGACAATTTTAGATCACCCAGTACACTTTCTCTTTTTGCTCCCCCTTTTTTTTTTTCCAGCTTCTAGTGCTTATTTCTTGTACTCCTTTCTTGCTTCCTCTCCCCCCCGCCTTCTAGTGAGGTTGTTTTCTTTACCCCCTCCTCTTCTTTTTCTTTTTTGGGTCGCTATCCTGAATCTGTGCAGGGAGAACGGTACCCCCTGCAAATCACACCTCCCACCATTTAGGGAACAGGCTCAAATTTACCCTCCTAAATGTTCGTGGTTTGGCCACTCCAAAGCAGCGGTCCAGACTTCTTTCTGACTTCAAAAGGTTCTGTACTCAAGTGGCATTCCTGCAGGAGACCCATTTCAAAATACAGGCAGTCTCTAGGCTCTATAACGTAATTTTCCTAGCATTTATCATGAAAGGGGGTATAGGGCTCCCTGACCTCTTCCAGTACTACAGGGCAGTGCCCCTTTCGAGGGTCGTGGATTGGCATTGCAATGCAGAGTTCAAGCAGGGGGTGGTGATGGAGATTGAGGATGCTTCCATCCCTCTATTGACGTCGCCATGGCTCACTTGCTTACCTCCGGAGGACATGCGGGATCATCCCCTGATAGGTGCTACTCTTGCAGTGGTTAGGTCGACCTTCCACACCACGGGTCTCTCTATTCGTTACCCTCCCCTATGACCCCTGTAATAGGAAATCCTGACTTTATACCCGGACTTACTAGCAGAAGTGTGCAGAGGCTGGCCCTCTTAGGGAAATACCGTATAATGGACATGTGGTCACCCCCCCTCACATGGTGGGCCCCCTCTCCCCCCCCCCCCGCAGACATTTACAGGCTTTTAGATCCACCATTGGATAGTCTGAGTACTAACCGACTTAGAAATTTCCTACTGTTCCTTCAGAAAGCGCATTATAACCCACAGGATCTCACTCCCTTTGAATCCCTGTGCAAGATGGAGGCATCCTCTAGACCAGTGATTGTGAACCTTGGCACCCCAGATGTTTTCGAACTACATTTCCCATATTGCTTATGCACTCTGCAGTGTAGTTGAGCATCATGGGAAATGTAGTTCCAAAACATCTGGGGTACCTAGGTTTGCCATCACTGCTCTAGACACACATTATCCCTGTTATATGGCTATTTGATAGCCCTTGCTGATGAACCAAACCGACTTTTGTTCGGGAAATTGACTTGGACACTCATTATTCACCACGACAGGTGGAAAAAATTCTCCTCTTAGCTCACAAATCCTCCATAGTGAACCAATATCGGGAAGTCGGGTACAAAATCCTATCCCACTAGATGGATAGGGCCTCCCCTGACACGTGTTGGCGATGTAATGCGGAGGGTGGTATGCGGAGGGTGGTACGATATTTCAAATTTTTTGGTCCTGCCCCATTTTGAGACCCTTTTGGGAGGCGGTAACAACCACTATTAAACACCTAACCTCAGTAGATTTGAAAGGTAATCCAGCATGTCTCTTGCAGCTGACAGAAAGACCTCTGCAGAAGTACAAGAAAACTCCTACCATGCAGCTCCTCAAGGCGGCAAGGGCTTGTGTCCCTGCGTTGTGGAGACAGCCTCAACCACCAACCAGGGTCCTGTGGTACTCTAAAATTACTGTCACCGTATGGAGGAACTGACAACTACACTCCATAATACAGAAGAACAATTTGGAAACAGGTGGAGGCCCTGGAGATACTACACCTGTATAGAGACTTACCTGCAGGAGGTCGCCCGCTCCGAGTCCTTACTGAGCTAGACCTGGCAGCTGCCCAGATTTTCTTACTTGGGCTTCTGTACACCTCTCAAGATAGTGACCCATTTGCCTTGTTTTGTTTGCCCCCCCTTCTTTCTTCCCTTATTTTCTTCTAAACTCTTGTTACATAGCCGTGGTAACGGCAAATATGGAAATTGGCAGACTTTGGAAGAAATGTGTTATGAGATGATATCCATGGATAAATAATTGATGCAAAAAGTTAGAAACGCTAACATTTCTAGCCGCTTTCTCATATTATTAGATATATATTTCGTTAGTTGTAACTTTACTGTTTGATTTTTGATATGTGTACTTAGGGGCCTTCGGGCCCCTTGGCTTCGCTGAAGATAGATGTTATAGTATATACAAAGCTATTCATAAACTGTCAGCAAACGTATTCCCAGGTCTTGTATGTTTATGTTTTTGGCTTATGGTGTCTGCCGTTGAAGTGTTCCTATTTGGCACCTTTGTTCAGTTTGGCAATATGTAAAGATGACCTGACCTGTAACCTAGATGCTTTGACTTAATAAAATAATAATAAAAAGAAGCTGTCTAGGGGTTGTTTTTTTTATTAGAGAACAATGAACTTGGATGGGAGTAGTTTTTTTTTTACTTTTGGATTCCTGAGAGGGTCTTTGTTTCGGTCCCCCAGCTAAGCCTAGCTAGGACCCTCAATGCTTTCTGTTGAATCCTTCCCTGGCTTCTGCCCAGGAGGGGTCTCCTTCCAGCTGGACCCTGGAATGCTGCCTTGCTCCAGCATGCCTCAATATCTCTTTGCAGCTCAGGCTCAAACTATTTATGGGCTCTTCCCCCCACCTTCTAGGCACACCTCCCCAGGGATTGGTGGAAGTCCCATAATTATTCAGACTGTGGAACTGCTCTCCCACCCACTATGTTCTGGAAACTTCCAGAGCGTGCCAGAATACAGGGCGAAGTAGCAGAGCAGCAGCCTGTGAAAACCTGAGCAGCCATAGTCAATCAACCCCTTGCTCCACTGATTTCAGTGGAGCCAAACTAAATTTACCTAACAAACCGTACCTAAACCCATGACTAGTGTAGTCCTGATAAGACCCCCTTAGCTGTGACCATAAACCCCATAATCTTAACTTAATTAATGAATAAGAGACCACACCGGTTATGGAGTTAAATGACCATAACAGCTATTTATTTTAAATACCAAAATAAGAGCTCCAGTTTCTTATTAAACAAATAAAACATAAATAACAATAACAATAAAGACTTTCAGACCCCCTGCTGAAAACAAAACAAAACAGGTTAAACCCCAATATATATGTTGGTCAGTGACGGAGCTAAGTGCTTAAAGCACAACCTGATATCAACTGATATCAACACAAGGGGGCACTGCGGGAGATAAAGAAACCCATGGGTCTCTACCGTACCGCCCGATAACCAACATTCCCGCAGTGCACGATACCATTATACATCAACAACGTTTGATGTAACAAGGAGGGGCCATCTATTGATGAGCCCCCCACCCACTTACCACCAGTATACCTGCTGCCGTCACTGACCAACTAAACAACCCCCCAGCTGTTATGACGAAAATGCTTCCAAAGACCTGAAACGACAACAAACATTAGTACATGCCATCACATTTATACAAAAAAGGGGAGGGTGGGTGGGGAAAAACCTGCCTCCTCGTGTTCTGGCTTTCCCGCACTGACCTCCCGGCTCCGCCCCTCCTTTTTATATGGCCGCTCCCCCTAGCCCCACAGGAAAGCCCACCCCTAACTTTGTTAACTCATTCCTAGCAAAAGGTGTCACCTGACACACTGTCATGGGCGGACCTGCATGACATTTCCCTGCTGTCCACTATATTCCGGTCCTTACTGGAGAGTGCTACAGAAGGTTAACTTCATCAGTGTGCCTCTGCTCCTTTATTGTCAACTCACATGCTGCAGATGGCTTGGTGACCAAGATTTATGACTTAAAATATTCCAAGTATGGATATTTTATAACTAGATACATGTATATGACATACCTGGCCAACGCTCCTGGAACCTGGAAATCATTGAAGGAGCCACAGCTACTCCAATGATCTCCACTAGCTTCGGGATCCTGTGAATGCAAAGCTTTCAGATGAAGAGGCTGGGCAGTGATGTCACACTATGCACCTTGTCCACTCAGAGAACGTTTTGCATGCATTCAGGAAATGCAAAGCATTTTCTAAATGGTGCCCATGCCAAGTGGCTGACCTCCTGGGTTCAGAATGCAGCAGGCCAGCTGCTCAGCACGGGATCCAGAAGCAAGTGGAGATTAGGGATGGGCCCGGTGTTCGATTCGAACCCATGTTCGAATCGAACATCGGGCGTTCGCCCGCTCGGCGAGCCCAGAACTATTTGGGCCGCTCGCATCAAATTCGTGTGATGCGAGCGGCCCGCAATGCATTGCGCTAGTCGCAGTGCAATGCTGGCTGATGATTGGCCAAGCATGCACTGTGACCCCGCATGCTTGGCCAATCACAGCGCCGGCAGCGAGGAGAGCCATAATTGGCTACAGGCAGGATGCCTGTAGCCAATTATAGCTCAGGGGCTTTAGTACACGCCCCACGGTATAAGAGGCCGTTGCGGCGGCGGCGGCCTCGCATATTGTGTTTCAGTGTCAGCGTGTCAGTGTGTTGCTGACTGCTGACAATATGTGCTTTATTTCTGGGGATTTGTGTGTGCGTGCTGTTAGTACAGCATTGCAGTATCACATCTGGGGGGTGTCTATAGGTGGCCTGTGAAGGGGGGCAGGTTTCCTGTGCTTAGAACTTTCCCTGCAAAAAGTGTCATTTTTTGCAGGAAAAAAGCTATTTAAAAGCACTCGCGGCTAATGAATTGATGGCTCCTGTAACACAGAGAACTGTCATTCATTGATAAAAAAAAAAAAAAAAAGCGTGGGGGTCCCCCCAAATTCAATAACCAGGCCCTTCAGGTCTGGGATGGATATTAAGGGGAACCCCAGCCAAAAAAAAAAAAAAAAAATGGCGTAGGGTCCCCCTCAAAATCCATACCAGACCCTTATCCGAGCACGCAACCTGGCAGGCCGCAGGAAAAGAGGGGGGGACGAGAGCGGCCCCCCCTCCCGTCTGAACCATACCAGGCCACATGCCCTCAACATTGGGAGGATGCTTTGGGGTCCCCCCCAAAGCACCTTGTTCCCATGTTGATGAGGACAAGGGCCTCTTCCCCACAACCCTGGCCATTGGTTGTGGGGGTCTGCGGGTGGGGGGCATATCGGAATCTGGAAGCCCCCTTTAACAAGGGGACCCCCAGATCCCGGCCCCCCCCCTGTGTGAAATGGTAAGGGGGTACAAAAGTACCCCTACCATTTCACCAAAAAAGTGTCAAAAATTGTAAAAATGACAGGAGACGGTCTTTGACAATTCCTTTATTAAAATCTTCTTTCTTCATCCTTCGGTTTCTTCATCTTCTCCTTCCGTCATCTTCTTCCATCTTCTTCTTCCATTTTCTTCTTCCTCCGATCCGCTTCTTCTTGCGCTGGCCTTCTCGTCCTTCTCGTCCGGCATCTTCTTCCATGGCGTCGGCGTCGGTGTCTCTTCTTGGGCCACTCCTCGCAATGGGAGGCTCCCGCTGTGTGAGGCTTTGCTGCGTCTGACAGGTCTTTTATAATGGAGGGCACCTGGTGACCCCGCCCCCTCTGAAGCACGGGGACGTCATGGGCAATTCCCTATGGCTTTCCCCATGACGTCAGAGGGGGGCGGGGTCACCAGGTGCCCTCCGTTATAAAAGACCTGTCAGACGGAGCGAAGCCTCACACAGCGGGAGCCTCCCATTGCGAGGAGCGGCCCGACAGAAGAACAGATGCCGACGCCATGGAAGAAGATGCCGGACGAGAAGGACCAGAAGACCAGCGCAAGAAGAAGCGGATCGGAGGAAGAAGAAAATGGAAGAAGAAGATGGAAGAAGATGACGGAAGGAGAAGATGAAGAAACCGAAGGATGAAGAAAGAAGATTTTAATAAAGGAATTGTCAAAGACCGTCTCCTGTCATTTTTACCATTTTTGACACTTTTTTGGTGAAATGGTAGGGGTACTTTTGTACCCCCTTACCATTTCACACAGGGGGGGGCAGGGATCTGGGGGTCCCCTTGTTAAAGGGGGCTTCCAGATTCCGATAAGCCCCCCGCCCGCAGACCCCCACAACCACCGGCCAGGGTTGTGGGGGAGAGGCCCTTGTCCTCATCAACATGGGGACAAGGTGCTTTGGGGGGGACCCCAAAGCATCCTCCCAATGTTGAGGGCATGTGGCCTGGTACGGTTCAGGCGGGAGGGGGGGGCGCTCTCGTCCCCCCCTCTTTTCCTGCGGCCTGCCAGGTTGCGTGCTCGGATAAGGGTCTGGTATGGATTTTGAGGGGGACCCCACGCCATTTTTTTTTGGCTAGGGTTCCCCTTAAAATCCATCCCAGACCTCAAGGGTCTGGTATGGATTTTGATGTGGACCCTACGCCATTTTTTTTTTTTTTTTGGCTGGGGTTCCCCTTAATATCCATCCCAGACCTGAAGGGCCTGGTTATTGAATTTGGGGGGACCCCTATGCTTTTTTTTTTTTTTCATTTTTTTTATTTTTTATCAATGACTTTTTTTTTTATGAATGACTTTCAATGAATGACTGTTCTCTGTATTACGGGAGCCGTCAATTAACATTAGCCGCAAGTGATTTTAAATAGCTTTCTTTTCTGCCAAAATGACACTTTTTGCAGAGACAGTTCTAAGCACTGGAAACATGCGCCCCTTTACATGCATACTATAGACACCCCCCAGGTACGAAATTTAAAGGAATATTACACTTTTTTTTGTTTCAATTTAAGCATTATTAAAATCACTGCTCCTGAAAAAACGGCCGTTTTTAAAAAAAAAAATTTGCATTGATACATGTCCCCTGGGGCAGGACCCAGGTCCCCAAACACTTTTTATGACATTAAAATGCATATTAGCCTTTAAAATTAGCACTTTTGATTTTGAACGTTCGCATCCATTATAACTAATAGGGTTCTAAAGCTCGCACGGACTTTAGGTCCGTTCGCGGGTTCGGCTCATCCCTAGTGGAGATCACTGGAATAGCGGTGTCTACTTCAGTGATTTCCATCTTCCAGGGGCATAAGCCAGGTATGTTATATACAGTATCTCACAAAAGTGAGTACACCCCTCACATATTTGTAAATATTTTATTATATCTTTTCATGTGATAACACTGAAGAAATTACACTTTGCAACAATGTAAAGTAGTGAAAGCACAGCTTGTATAACAGTGTAAATTTCCTGTCTGCACAAAATTACTCAACACACAGCCATTCATGTCTAAACCGCTAAGAACAAAAGTGAGTACACCCCTAAGGCCCCTTTCACACTGGGGCGTTTTTCAGGCGGTACAGCGCTAAAAATAGCGCCTGTACACTGCCTGAAAAAAACAGCCCCATTCACTCCAGTGTGAAAGCCGGCGGGCTTTCACACTGGAGCGGTGCGCTATCAGGACGGTAAAAAAAGTCCTGCTAGCAGCATCTTTGGAGCGGTATAGGAGCGGTGTATTCACCGCTCCTATACCGCTCCTACCCATTGATTTCAATGGGACACCGCGGTAATACCGCCGCAATACCGCCACAAAGCGCCGCTACGGCGGCGCTTTACGGGGCTTTGCGTAGCATTTTAACCCTTTTTCGGCCGCTCGCGGGGGGGTAAAACTGCACCGCGAGCGGCCGAATACTGCGGCTAAAACGACGGTAAAGCAGCGCTAAATATAGTGTTAAAGGGGCCTACGTGAAAATGTCCAAATTGGGCCCAATTAGCCATTTTCCCGACCCGGTGTCATGTGACTCGTTAGTTACAAGGTCTCAGGTGTGAATGGGGAGCAGGTGTGTTAAATTTGGTGTCTTCGCTCTCTCATACTGGTCACTGGAAGTTCAACATGGCACCTCATGGCAAAGAACTCTCTGAGGATCTGAAAAAAGAATTTTGCTATACATAAAGATGGCCTAGGCTATAGGAAGATTGCCAAGACCCTGAAACTGAGATGCAGCACGGTGGCAAAGACCATACAGCGGTATAACAGGACAGGTTCCACTCAGAACAGGCCTCTCCATAGTTGACCAAAGAAGTTGAGTGGACGTGCTCAGCGTCATATCCAGAGGTTGTCTTTGGGAAATAGACATATGAGTGCTGCCAGCATTGCTGCAGAGGTTGAAGGGGGGTGGGGGGGGGGGGGGGGGTCAGCCTGTCAGTGCTCAGACCATACACGGCACACTGAATCAAATTGGTCTGCATGGCTGTCATCCCAGAAGGAAGCCTCTTCTAAAGATGGTGCACAAGAAAGCCCACAAACAGTTTGCTGAAGACAAGCAGACTAAGGACATGGATTACTGGAACCATGTCATGTGGTCTGATGAGACCAAGATAAACTTATTTGGTTCAGATGGCGTCAAGTGTGTACAAAGACAAGTGTGTCTTGCCTACAGTCAAGCATGGTGGTGGAAGTGTCATGGTCAGGGCCGGATTAGCATAGGGGCTATTGGAGCTGCAGCTCCAGGCCCCTTTCTCAAAATAGGCCCATTTGCCCCCCAAAAAAAATTCAAAATAAAAAAATAAATAAAAAAAGATCGACTTCGAGGGTTGTAGCTCAGCGATCAGGAGTCACAGAGACCCCACATTTTGGGGGTAGGTAGCTAAAGACCTACTCCAGCACTGGTGGGGCTGCTATAATCTATGGTTCCGGAGATACAGGGCTGCTTGCGCAGTCGGTCAGAAGCTACATACAGAGCGGCCAGTATAAATACTGGAACACTCTGCAGCAGACTGAGAGGATGAGATCACAGGGCTTATAATAATTATTTGCATATTACTTATGATAATTAACCCAGTGGCGGAATAATAAGGGTCGCAACAGTCGCAAGTGCGACTGGGCCCTGTAGTTCTCCGCCACTTCAAGGGTAGTTCTCCGCCCGCCCGCCCGCCGGACTGTCCGGGGTGCGTGCGGCATTATTCACTGTAACTGTGTGTGGAGTTCATGCCATGGGGAGGGGGGCTTTCACCCACTGCGAGGGGAGAGACCAGCGAGAGAAGAGAAGCGCTCTGAGACCGTGTGTGGGCTCCGCCCCCGCCTATCCAGAGCCCAGAGACACTGTAAGGGAGGCGGGACACTAAAACAAAAAACTTTAGACCAATACAGTGAAGGCGGGGGAGGAGCTTTCTGAGGCAAGGCATTCTGGAGGAGCCTGGAGGCACGCTTGCTGAGGAGGGGGAATCGATCGATCGATTGGCGGTAAGTCACCGTTTTGCGATGCGATCGATCCCAACCTCCACCACCTCTGTGGCACTGCCTCTTACTGATCCCACCCCCTCCAGTGCCATCACCCCCCTCCAGACTGTGCCATCACCTCCCCTCCAGACTGTGCCATCACCCCCCTCCAGACTGTGCCACCACCCCCCCCCCCTCTAGACTGTGCCATCACCCCCCCTCCAGACTGTGCCACCCCCCCAGTGCCACCACCCCCCCCCTCTAGACTGTGCCATCACCCCCCCTCCAGACTGTGCCATCACCCCCCCCCAGACTGTGCCATCACCCCCCCCTCCAGTGCCATCACCCCCCCCCCCCTTCAGACTGTGCCACCACCCCCCTCCAGACTGTGCCACCACCCCCTCCAGACTGTTCCACCACCCCCTCCAGACTGTGCCATCACCCCCCCTCCAGACTGTGCCACCACCCCCCTCCAGTGCCATCACCCCCCCTCCAGACTGTGCCACCACCCCCTCCAGACTGTGTCACCCCCCCCTCCCCCTCCAGTGCCCCCCCCCCCCCCCCTCCACCACCACCCCCCCAGACTGTGCCATCACCCCCCCTCCAGTGCCATCACCCCCCCTCCAGACTGTGCCACCACCCCCCTCCAGACTGTGTCACCCCCCCTCCAGTGCCACCACCCCCCCCCTCCAGACTGTGTCACCCCCCCTCCAGTGCCACCACCCCCCTCCAGACTGTGCCATCACCCCCCCTCCAGTGCCAACACCCCTCTCCAGACTGTGTCACCCCCCCCTCCAGTGCCACCACCCCCCTCCAGACTGTGCCATATCCCCCCCCTCCAGACTGTGCCACCACCCCCCTCTTCAGTGCCACCACCCCCCACCAGTGCCACCAGCCCACCACCCCTCCAGTACCACCACCACCCCCCCCCCAGTACCACCACCCTCCCCTCCAGTACCACCACCCCCCCTCCAGTACCACCACTGCATTGGGGACACCGGCTGCACTGGGGACACCGGCTGCATTGGGGACGCCGGCTGCATTGGTGACACCGGTTGCTCTGGGGACACAGGCTGCATTGGTGACACCGGCTGCACTGGGGACACAGGCTACATTGTTGACACCGGTTGCTCTGGGGACACAGGCTGCACTGGGGACGCAGGCTACATTGGGGACACCGGTTTCACTGGGGACACAGGCTTTTTTTTTTGGGGGGGGGGGGCCTTTCCTGATTTCTTGCACCGGGGCCCTGAGGTTTCTAGTTACGCCTCTGAATTAACCCCTTGCCACCCAGGCCAATTCTGACACTTCTCTCCTACATGTAAAAATCATCTTTTTTCTTTGATAGAAAATTACTCAGAACCCTCAACCATTATATATATTGTTTAGCAGACACCCTATGGAATAAAATGGTGGTCTTTGCAACTTTTTATGTTACATGATATTTGCGCAGCAATTTTTCAAACGTTTTTTTTGGAAAGAAATTGTTTAATTCGTAAACAAAAAACACTTAGTTAGCATGATTTTTTTGGTGTACTAAGCGATGCTTTACATTTTTTTACAGGTTACATGTAGTTACAGAGGAGGTCTAAGGCTAGAATTATTGTTCTCACTCTAACGATCGCGGCATATGTAACCTGTGTGTATCTGGCCCTGATACTAGCCTGTCCCCACACACCCTCTCACCTGCTGACCTGTGAATGGGGGAATCTCTCCCGCAGTGTTATTGTGTTCTGCCAGTGAATACGATGATCAGTGTTGCTAACTATAGCTGGCAGCACTGATTGTTTTGGGGAAAACCTGACAGGCTGGTTGTACTTAAGTCGGTTAATAGGTCGACTATTAACGTAGGGCTTCCTCCGTGTGTTGGAATCTCTGTCGGAGGCTCTTTACCGAGATCGGTGTAGCGGTGTGTCAGACTGACACACCGCACTACCGATCGTCGTGATGCGTGCCCCCACGGGCGCGCGGCGGCTGTTATCCTGAAGAACGTCATATGACGCCCAGTCAGGATAACCGAACCACCGCCCGCCCGGACGTCATTTTGCTATAGGCCGGGCAGGAAGTGTTTAAACGTGTTTTTTTCCTTAATAAATACATGTATTTCACTTACCCATGTGTTCCTGAGTCCTTTATGGTGCAGCCTACTGATCTGATCACCCCGTGCTGGATGCCTGTATATATGGCATCCCTGACAGGGTCTACCAATCACAAATAAAAGACCAATAGGACATCCGAAGGTGTTGGATAAGGCACGTAACTTTTGCTGCCTATATCTATGCATCCACTAATGAGTCTCAAATCTAGTTTTCACTTTTACTTTATTGAAGTTGAGTTGACCAATCTTGTGACAGGTTTCCTTTAATTGGTACAGGAAATACTCTTCTAAAAAAACAAACATTATAATCTTCCTTACTGGAAGTATTATCTTTCCTGACCTACCCACATGCATTGACTCATATGATTATCTGCACTATATAAGCTCCATGTTTTAGATGTAGGTAGGGCAGCTCCCCAGTCTGAATATTATTATACACAGATAGACGTTGGCTTTCTGTATTATATTTACCCATGTAAACCTTTCATTGTGCTAGGAATTCTGTGTGTTTATTACTGCATATAGAAAGGACAAAGGGCTAAATATAGGAAGGTGTGACTGTCGCAATGGATCTGTTCATCAGGGTAAAACAAATGTTAATGCCTGAACACAATTCTGCAACTTTGACGTGCGTTACAAAAACCGTACATATCACCACAATACTTTGTGTATTCAAATGGATTATGCGGCACTTTCTTTCAGGACAAAATTTGGATTTCTTTTGGTGGTAAATGGTAATGGATATCTCCTGGGATGAACATTCAATATGGGGAATAAGTGGCAACTTGCATTCAAAATTTAGATCCAAATGTAAAAATAAATAAGCCTCCCATTACCAAACATACAACCTATTTTATTGATTAAAAGTGGTTGCTTACATCAAAGTAGCAGAAACTAAGCCAAACACAGAGTAAAACGGCATCTACTTCCAGTCCGCCGTGACGGCTTCCGGTTCGCGGTAACTACTTCCGGTTACGTCCTACGCGTTGCGTCACGTACCTCGTGACTTCCTCAGGGAGGACAGTATCATTAATTTTTTTCATTTTTTATCACATGATATTATATCCACCACCCACTATTATATTATATTGCTTTGCGTCTATCTATTAAGTTCTTGTGGTAAAACCAAGGAAGCTTAGACTTCTGAAGTGTATCAATGCTTTACTAAACATGGAAAAATCTGCACATACAAACTGTAGGATGAACAATACAATACAACACAACTTATAGCTTCACATATAAGGATGTATAATATGTACACATTAAGTAAGCTAAACAGTTACTCAACTTAGGGGTTAAGATGTCCTTCATAGTTCCTTGTTCAAAGTCCAACTCACAAAAGCGTCTCCAACGTTATCCAGCTCCTGGAAGCCATCTTGTCCTTTGTCCTTCCAAAACACAACTGTCCCTCTGTCCCAAAACACATGTTTCTTTCAAACCCTCTCCATGCCCCTCCCACCCACTTCCTGCAAACACCAACTTCCTCTGCTCATCTTCAAAACCTAGCTATCTGGTTTATTTACATATCAATGGAGGGGGAAAGGGCCTTTGTAGACATATGCTGTTACTAAATCTAAACTCTATATTATTGCAATAAAGTCACTATACAAATGCCCATAGCAACACATATATCCACCACTCATATCAACATAATTAGATTGGTTTGTGATCACTTAGGTTATGCGCTAAATCATTTAAGAAGAGGTATTATGCTCCCCTCTCCAATGCCCCATGTCTTCTCAGTCCCCTCAGTTCCCTGTAAATGTAATAAAATGTTGTACTGTGTCTCCTACTTCCTCTTCGTTCCTTGTATTAGAAGAGGTATTATACTCTCCTCCTTGTTTTACTCATGTCTCATACCCCCTCTATTTACTGTAATAGAAGAGGTATTATACTCCCCTCTCCGGTGTTTTATGTCTCCTACCTCTCCTCTGTTCCTTGTAATAGAAGAAGTGTTATATTCTCCTGTCTGTTGTCCTGTGTCTCCTACTTCCCCTCCATTCCTTGTAATAGAAAAGGTAGTATACTCCACTCTCAGGTGTCCCGTGTCTCCTACCACCCCTCCATTCCCTGTAATAGAAGAGGTATTTTACTCACCTTTTCGGTATCCTGTGTCTCCTACATCACCTATGTTTTCTGTATTAGAAGAAGTAAGAAACCCCTCTCTAGTGACCTGGGTCTACTTCTACCTCCCCTCCATTCCTTGTAATAGAAGAGGTGTTATATTCCCCTCTTGGGTAACCAGTGTCTCCTACCCCCCCCTCCATTCCCTGTAATAGAGGAGGTATTTTACTCACCTGTAGGTATCCCGTGTCTCCTACATCACCTATGTTCTCCGCAATAGAAGAAGTAAGATACCCCTCTCTAGTGATCTGGGTCTACTTCTACCTCCCCTCCATTCCCTGTAATAGAAGAGGTGTTTTACTCACTCACCTTCCCGGTATCCTGTGTCTCCTACCTCACCTACGTTCTCTGTATTAGTAAAAGTAATATACCCCTCTCTAGTGACCTGGGTCTACTTCTACCCCCCCCCCCCCTCCATTCCCTGTAATAGAAGAGGTATTATATTCCCCTTTGGGTAACCTGTGTTTCCTACCTCCCCTCCATTCCCTGTAATAGAAGAGGTATTATATTCCCCTCTCGGGTAACCTGTGCCTCCTACCTCCCCTCCATTCCCTGTAATAGAAGAGTTATTATATTCCCCTCTCGGGTAACCTGTGTCTCCTTCCTCCACTCCATTCCCTGTAATAGAGGAGGTATTTTACTCACCTTTTCGGTATCCCGGGTCTCCTACATCACCTACGTTCTCTGTAATAGAAGTAAGATACCCCTCTCTAGTGATCTGGGTCTACTTCTACCTCCCCTCCATTCCCTATAATAGAAGAGGTTTTTCACTCACTCACCTTTCCGGTATCCCATTTCTCCTACATCACCTACGTTCTCTGTAATAGAAGAAGTAAGATACCCCTCTCTAGTGAACTGGGTCTACTTCTACCTCCCCTCCATTCCCTGTAATAGAAGAGGTGTTTCACTCACTTACCTTTCCTGTATCCCGTGCCTCCTACCTCACCTACATTCTCTGTAATAGAAGTATATACACCCCCCCCCCCCTAGTGACCTTGGCCTTCTGCTTCCCCTCTAGTCCCTGAAATAGAATAGATATCATGCTCGCCTCTCCGGTGTTCCATGCCTCCTACCTTCCCTCTATACCAGTGATGGCGAACCTTGGCACCCCAGATGTTTTGGAACTACATTTCCATGATGCTCAACTACACTGCAGAGTGCATGAGCATCATGGTAAACGTAGTTCCAAAACATCTGGGGTGCCAAGGTTCACCTCACTGCTCTATACTCTGTAACTGAAGAAGTATTATACCCACCTCTCTGGTGTACCTTGTCTCCTACCTCCCCTCCATTCTCTGTTACAGGAAAGATATTATACTTCCCTCTCTGCTGTCCTAAATCTCATACCTCCCCTCCATTCTCTGTAATAGAAGCAGTATTATAGTCTCCTCTCCGGTGTCCTGAGTTTCCTACATCTCCTCTATTCCCTGTAATAGAAGAGGCATTATACTCACCTCTCTGGTGTCCCGTGTCTCTTACGTCCCCTCCATTCCCTGTGATAGAAGAGGTATTATACTCACCTCTCTGGTGTCCCGTGTCTCCTACCTCTCCTCTGTTACCTATAATAGAAGAGATATTATAGGTATGCGTAATAGAAGAGTTATTATGGCTCCTACCACCCTTCCATTCTCTGTAATAGAAGCATTATACCTCATCTCCAATGACCTGGGTCTCCTACCTCCCCTCCATTCCCTGGCATTCAAAGTGTCCAATGCCTGTGTGGCTTCTTTCTCAAATTCCTATTTCTACCATCACAAATTTTATATGAAATAAAACAAAGTCATTATAACCCAATGGAGAAGCTGCTGTTGGCTGATAGAACACATCGTATTCAGATTAATATTTCCAAATTTGCAAACCGCTGGGTCATTTGTTCCCGGAGATCTCTAGACTGATGTGGAAAGACACATCTAGTAGGTAACCCAATGCCTTTTATTAGATCAGTTAGATCAGAGACTTAACTCGCTCTGGCCTTAAATCTGAGACCCCACCAGGAACGTGTAAATCACGGATAATGGAATTAGAGGGAAACATTCCTCCTGAGATGTTATTTCGAGGTCAGCTGTCCATTAGAGAAGAATGGAAAAAATGTTAAAACCTCTCAGTTGTCAGGCAGGGTGGCCTCTTTGGATCTCGCTTTTGGATAAATGCAGAACGATATCAGTTTGCAGACTTTGAATTTTGTGCATTTGGTCATGATCCGCGGTCATATTATCTTCCTTTCAATTGATGGCCCCTGGATGGGGGGGGGGGGGGGGGGATATCTAGGGCTTTTCAGCCTCTGGTAGACTCGAATCCTGTAGTTCCATAGCTGGTGACACCCATCATTGGCTGAGCCTTGTCTTAGCCTTATAATGAGGGATATCTATATCGAGCAAGATGCCAGCCTAATATTAGAATGGAATCGTCCAGGCTGCTGCTAGAACCAGTTCTTGTTCTGGCGTACTAGTTTTCACCCATCGTTGGCTGAGCTAACAGTTCTTGATCTGGCATCATTTACACCTATGGTTGGCTGGTGACACCCATCGTTGGCTGAGGCTTGCCTTAGCCTTATAATACAGGATATCGATATCAAGCAGGATTCCAACCTAACATTGGAGTGAAATCATCTGGACTGCTAGAATCAGTTCTTGATCTGGCATAGTTTACTAGTTTACTTCTCGCCAGTTCAACCTCTTAAGCACTTCAATACAGATAGAAATTTATTTTGGTGGTATTTAATCACCACTGGGTTTTTTTATTTTTTGCTAAACAAATGAAAAAAGACAGAACATTTTGAAAAAAAAAGTTTTTCTAAGTTTCCATTATTACATTTTGCAAATTAGTAAGTTTCCTTCTTCACTGATGTGTGCTGATGAGGCGGCACTGATAGGGCTGCACTGATGTGCACTAATGAGGCGGCACTGATGGCCACTGATGAGGCTGTACTGATGGGCACTGATGATGCTGTACTGATGGGCACTGATGAGGCTGTACTAGGTGGCACTGATGAGGCTGCACTGATAGGCATTGATGATTCTGCACTGATGGGCACTGATGAGGCTGCACCGATGGGCACTGATGAGGCTACACTGATGGGCACCGATGAGGCTGTACTGAGTGGCACTGATGAGGCTGTACTGGGTGGCACTGATGAAGCTGCACTGATGAGAGGCTGCACTGATGGGCATCGATTAGGCTGTACTTGTCGGCACTGATGAGGCTGAACTGATGGGCACTGATGATGCTGTACAGGGTGGCACTGTTGATGCTGAACTGATGGGCACTGATGAGGCTGTACTAGGTGGCACTGATGATGCTGTACAGGGTGGCACTGTTGATGCTGAACTGATGGGCACTGATGAGGCTGTACTAGGTGGCACTGATGAGGCTGCACTGATGGGCACCGATGAGGCTGTACTGGGTGGCACTGATGAGGCTGTACTGGGTGGCACTGATGAGGCTGCACTGATAGGCACTGATGATGCTCCACTGATGAGAGGCTGCACTGATGGGCACCGATGAGACTGTACTGGGCGGCACTGATGAGGCTGCACTGATGAGGCTTCACTGATGGGCACTGATAATGCTGTACTGGGTGGCACTGATCAGGCTGCACTGATAGGCACTGATGATGCTGCACTGATGAGACGCTGCACTGATGGGCACCGATGAGGCTGTACTGGGTGGCACTGATGAGGCTGCACTGATAGGCACTGATGATGCTCCACTGATGAGCGGCTGCACTGATGGGCACCGATGAGGCTGTACTGGGTGGCACCGATGAGGCTGCACTGATGAGGCTTCACTGATGGGTACTGATGAGGCTGTACTGAGCGGCACTAATGGGCACTGATGTGGTGGCACAGATGGGAACTGATAGGCTGCACTGATTGGTGACACTTATGGGCACTGGTAAGCTGCATTCATCTGTACTGATAAGCTGCATTGATCTGCCTGATTGGCACTGATGGAGTTGCACTAATTATGCCCTAATTATCAGTGTAAAGAATGTACTGTTAGCCTTGCTGGTTATCAGCACTCCTTTCCTCACACATACACAGCTTGTGAGGAAAAGATTGCCGATAACCGACATGTCTGTGATAGGGTGACAACACAGGGGGCATCGATGGAAGATGAATGAATGAATGAATGAAAGATTTGTATAGCAACTGCGAACTGAATCGCCTCGAAGATAGCATCAAGAACAGAGCGTTGTCGCCTTTTAACAGCAAAGGCTTGGAAATGCTCAAGCTTAGAGAGCAACTTGGATGCGACTTTGGATGGGTGCAACTTGGATGCAACTTTGACCAATAATAATGGACATTTGTTACACAACTGTCGCATGTATAACATTCAGGTGCGAGTTTCATGCGACTTTTGAGGGTTTACATTGGGTGAATAGCTGGTTGTTAAGGATGTTGATGGGTGGCGTAGTGTACAATAATGATGGTCATCTCCAACCACGTGCACACTACTTAATTCAATGTTATCCCACTAGAGCTCATGCATGAGAAAACTTCAGAAACCTGCGAGGGGGGGACCATACAAGGTTTCTACTGCCTAGGGGGCCTCCACAGAGTTTAACCCGGCACTGCAAACAGCGACCAGCAACCTGTCATTTAGTAACAGTAGCACTACAAATCCCATCCAGCTTCTGTATATAAACAAACCAGGGCATCTGTCATTTAGCTGCAGTAGCACTCTCACCCTTAAATGACAGATCCCTGGTCGGCTTCTGTTTGCAAACAAGCTGGAGGAGATCCTGTGTGACATTGTTGACCAAATATGTTCATGACCATACAGTTGTGCTCATAAGTTTACATACCCTGTCAGAATTTATGATTTCTTGGCCATTTTTCAGAGAATATGAATGATAACACAGAAACTTTTATCTCACTCATGGTTGGTGTTTGGCTGAAGCCATTTATTATCAATCAACGGTGTTTACTCTTTTAAAATCATAACGGCAACAGAACTACCCAAATGATTCTGATAAAAAGTTTACATACCCCAGTTCTTAATACCGTGTATTGCCCCCTTTAACATCAATGACAGCTTGAAGTCTTTTGTGGTATTTGTGGATGAGGCTCTTTGTCTTCTCAGATGGTAAAGCTGCCCATTCCTCTTGGCAAAAAGCCTCCAGTTCCTGTAAATTCTTGGGCCGTCTTGCATGAACGGCACGTTTGAGATCTCCCCAGAGGGGCTCAATCAGGGGCGTACCTAGTGCATTTGGCACCCGGGGCGGATCCTATATCTGGCACCCCCCCACCTTAAAACGTAAAAACACCCCACTGTGCTCCCTGCATACCTCTTTGTCACTACTGTGTACATTACACACCCCCTGCACCTCTGGACCCCTTTACATTACACAGCACTCTGGACCCCTTTACATTACACAGCACCCTGCACCCCTTTACATTACACAGCACCCTGCACCTCTGGACCCCTTTACATTACACAGCCCTTGCACCTCTGGACCCCTTTACATTACACAGCACCCTGCACCTCTAGACCCCTTTACATTACACAGCACCCTGCACCTCTACACCCCTTTACATTACACAGCACCCTGCACCTCTGGACCCCTTTACATTACACAGCACCCTGCACCTCTGGACCCCTTTACATTACACCGCACCCTGCACCTCTGGACCCCTTTACATTACACAGCACCCTGCACCTCTAGACCCCTTTACATTACACAGCACCCTGCACCTCTAGACCCCTTTACATTACACAGCACCCTGCACCTCTAGACCCCTTTACATTACACAGCGCCCTGCACCTCTGGACCCCTTTACATTACACCACACTCTGCACCTCTGGACCCCTTTACATTACACAGCACCCTGCACCTCTTTACATTACACAGCACTCTGGACCCCTTTACATTACACAGCACCACACCTCTGCACCCCTTTACATTACACAGCACCCTGCACCTCTGGACACCTGTATGTTACACAGACACCCCCCCCCTAACAGCTCTGGACCCCCTGCATGTTACACAGACCCGCCTACAATACAGACCCCCCTACAATACAGACCCCCCCTGCACAACCCCCCTACAGTGCAGACCCCCCTTCAGTACAGACCCCCTACAGTGGAGACCCCCCCTACAATGCAGAGCCCCCCCCCCCCTACAGTACAGACTCCCCCTTCAGTACAGACCCCCCCTACAGTGGAGACCCCCCCCCTACAATGCAGACCCCCCCTACTACAATGCAGACCCCCCCTTCAGTACAGAGTGACCCCCCCTTCAGTACAGACCCCCCCTACTACAATGCAGCCCCCCCCCTACGACCGATAATGTACCTTGGAGTGTCAGCGCGGGACACACAGAAGCGTGTCTACACGTGTAGACTACAAGGAGGAGGGGGAGGCGGAGCCGGCGGCTTCACTCTGCTCAGCTGTATGACACAGCCGAGACAGATCAGAGCCGCGGAGAGTGGCGAACACCCTCCCCCTCCTCTCACCTCACCTGCCTGTCACTCACCGCGCCGCTGTGCAACTTATATCCGTGCTCGGCGCGCTGTCCCCGCTCCCATCGCGGAGGGGGGCGCCGGCCTGACACCCCCCCCCCAGTGTGTGGCACCCGGTGCGGCCCGCCCCCCCCCCCCCGCACCCCCCTTAGTACGCCACTGGGCTCAATGATATTGAGGTTCACGAGACTGAGATGGCCACTCCAGAACCTTCACTTTATTCTGCTGTAGCCAATGACAGGTGGACTTGGCCTTGTGTTTTGGATCATTGTCATGTTGAAATGTCCAAGTACATCCCATGCGCAGCTTCCTGGATGATGAATGCAAATGTTCCTCCAGTATTCTTTGATAACATACTGCATTCATCTTGTCATCAATTTTGACCAAATTTCCTGTGCCTTTTGTAGCTCACACATCCCCAAAACATCAGCGATCCACCTCCATGTTTCACAGTAGGGATGGTGGACCTTTCATCATAGGCCTTGTTGGCTCCTCTCCAAATGTAGCGTTTATGGTTGTGGCCAAAAAGCTCAATTTTGGTCTCATCACTCCAAATGACTTTGTGGCAGAAGGTTTGAGGCTTGTCTCTGTGCTGTTTGGCGTATTGTAAGTGGGATACTTTGTGGCATTTGCGTAGTAATGGCTTTCTTCTGGCGACTCGACCATGCAGCCCATCTTTCTTCAAGTGCCTCCTTATTGTGCATCTTGAAACAGCCACACCACATGTTTTCAGAGAGTCCTGTATTTCACCTGAAGTTATTTGTGGGGTTTTCTTTGCATCCCAAACAATTTTCCTGGCAGTTGCGGCTGAAATTTTAGTTGGTCTACCTGACCGTGGTTTGGTTTCAACAGAACCCCCTAATTTTCCACTTCTTGATTAGAGTTTGAACACTGCTGATTGGCATTCTCAATTCCTTGGATATCTTTTTTTATATCCCTTTCCTGTTTTATACAGTTCAACTACCTTTTCCTGCAGATCCTTTGACAATTCTTTTGCTCTCCCAATGACTCAGAATCCAGAAATGTCAGTGCAGCACTGGATGAAAGATGCAAGGGTCTGTCAGGAGTCCAGAAACTCATTGACCTTTTATACACACACTAATAACAAGCAAACAGATCACAGGTGAGGATGTTACCTTTATTAGCCATTCAAACCCCTTTGTGTCAACTTGTGTGCATGTCATCAGGCCACAATAACCAGGGTATGTAAACTTTTGATCAGGGTCATTTGGGTAGTTTTTGTTGCCATTATGATTTATAAAGAGTAAACACAGTTGATTGATAATAAATGGCTTCAGCCAAACACTGACCATGAGCGAAAGAAAAGTTTTTGTGTTATCATTCATATTCTCTGAAAAAATGGCTAAGAAATCATAAATTCTGCCAGGGTATGTAAACTTATGAGCACAACTGTATATAATAGGTCACTAAGCCACCTTGTGTGGATGTCTTATAAATACACCTCTAAGCGTTCCGCTTCTGTATGTAAACCAACCCAGGCATCTGTCATCTAGCGGCGGTAGCACATTCACCCTTAAATGACAGATCCCTGTCCGGCTTCTGTTTGAAAACAAGCTGGAGGAGATCCTGCATGACACTCTTGACCAAATAAGGGCATGGCCATATATGGTCAGTGAGGTCAACCAGGATCTCTGCTGGCTTGTTTACATACAGAAGCTGGACAGGGATCTGTAATTTAAGGGTGAATGTGCTACCGCCGCTAGATGACAGATGCCTGGGTTGGTTTAAATACAGAAGCTGGTCAGGGATCTGTCATTTGCAACTGGAGTAGCGGTGGATAAATGTGCAGTTTCACAAGATTAACGGCTCTGGGAATTTCCTAGAAACACAACCCCTAAATGTTCTGCTTCTGTATGTAAACAAACCTGGGCAGTTGTCATTTAGCGGCGGTAGCACTATCACCAATAAATGACAGATCCCTGTCTGGCTTCTGTATGTGAACAGACTGGAGGGGTCCTTCTATGGCATTGTTGACTAAATATGCTCATAACTACTGTATATTTGGTCAATGAGGTCACTCAAAAACCCTGCTAGTTTGTTTACATACAGAAGCCGGCCTGGGATCTGTCATTTGTGACAGGAGTAGTGGGGGATAACCATGCAGCTTCATAAGATGAATGGCTATGCAAATTTCTTATAAAGACATATAAATACGGCGGTAGCACTATCACCTTTAAATGACAGATACCTGTCTGGCTTCTGTATGTGAACAAGCTGGAGGGGTCCTTGTGTGGCATTGTTGACCAAATATGCTCATAACTACTGTATATTTGGTCATTGAGGTCACTCAGAATCCCTTCTGCTTTGTTAACACACAGAAGCCGGCCTGGGATATGTCATTTGTGACAGGAGTAGTGGCGGAAAAGCATGCAGCTTCATAAGATGAATGGCTATGCAAATTTCTTATAAATACACCCCTAGATGTCCAGCTTCTGCATGTAAACAAACCTGGTTGTCTGTCATTTAGAAACAGTAGCACTATCACCTCTAAGTGACAGATCCCTGGCCAGCTTCTGTTTGTAAACAAGCTGGAGGAGATCCTGTGTGGCATTGTTGACCAAATATGTTCATGACCATATCTGGTCAATGAGGTCACTCAGGATCCGTGCCACCTTGTTTTACATACATAAGTCGGCCTGGGATCTGTCATTTGTGACAGGAGTAGCAGTGGATAAACATGCAGTTTCACACGGTGAATAACTGTGTGAATGTCTTATAAATACACCCCTAAATGTTCCGCTTCTGTATGTAAACAAACCTGGCAATTTAGCGGCAGTAGCGCTATCACCTCTAAATGACAGATCCCTGGCCAGTTTGTGGTTGCATTCAAGTAGGAGGAGATCCTGCATGTCACTGTTGACTGTCACGTATCGGGTATGGCGGGGAACAGGAGGTGGATCCCCTATGCCAATGAGGCGATAGAACGGGTTGTATTGGAGGACCGGTTCTAATGTTGCTACTAGTTTTCACCAGAGCCCGCCGCAGGGCGGGATGGACTTGCAGCGGCGGTAGCAACCAGGTCGTGTCTTCCAATAGCAACTCAACCCCACTGACAGCTGAGACAGGCGTGGTACACAAGGATTAGGCAGAGGCAAGGTCAAACGTAGCAAAGGTCAGGGCAGGTGGCAAAGGTTCGTAGTCAGGGGCAGCGGCAGAGATCTGGATACACAGTAGGAGCAAACACAAGAACGCTTTCACTGGGCACTATAGGCAACACAAGATCCGGCGAGGGCAGGAAGGGGGTGTGTGTATTTAAAGGGTGCAGGTGTGTAGTAATTTTGGGCCAGGCACCAATCAATTGTGCGCTGGCCCTTTAAGAACCACAGTAGTGTGCCCGCGCGCGCACCTGGGGAGCGGGGGCACGCGCACCGGAGAAGGTAGGAGGGGAGAGGCGAGGAGAGTGGGATGCGATCCAGAGCGGACCGGGGCCGCCACGAGGATCGCATCCCAGACACCGAGCGGCGCCTACGGTCAGCGGAGCCGACCGGGGCGCCGCAGAGCCGAGGACGCCGTGGGCGCTCCGGGATGGAGGAGGCACCCGGAGCGCTCGGCGTTACATTGACCAAATAAGGTTATGGCTGTATCTGGTCAATGAGGTCAACCAGGCTCTATGCAGGCTTGTTTACATGCAGAAGCTGGCCAGGGATCTGTCATTTGTGACAGGAGTAGTGGCGGATAAACATGCAGTTTTCCGAGATGAATGGCTGTGCGAATGTCTTAAAAAAACACTTCTGTAGCACCCTCTAGTGTGCCAGAAGTATAGTGCTATGTTTTTGGAAAGAATAGGTAAATTTCCAGGCTTGGCTGGCAACCAAGTCTGGGTTTGTTTTGATCTGGGTTGGGAGTGACTCAGACAAGAGATGGGTGACTCACAGGCAGCATCATCATAGAGTTTGGCCAGCTGCCAGAGAAGTCGGGTCTGATTTTTATCTTCTGCATTGCATGTGTGTGTGTGTTAGCAGGTTCATGGTCGGCGCTAATTCAATCCAGGATCTGAACCAAAAACCCCACCGGATCTGAACACAAGAGTGGAACTCCAACCTCCCATGTAGGCTCTTCTTCTCGTTGACTGAAGTGGCTTACTCTTATTTTATGGCACACTACCTCCCGTGCAGGCTCTTCTTCCCATGGACTCTTATTTTACTGCACACTGTGAGCTTTTCTCAAAACTCATTAGAAGCTGCAGCAAGCCCGATAAAGCCCACCTTGTTTCCTGGCTGAAGGGCATCTGGCATCATCATCAGGGCCAATCCTAGGCAGGGTGCGTGGGGTGCTCTGCACCCAGGCGCCGCAGAGGTGGGGGCGTTGAAGCTCCAGAGTTCTGCTCCCCTCCCTCCTCTTCGTCTGTGTCCAGAGGCGGAGGTGGAGCGCATGTAGCGGGTTCTGCGGTTCCCTATCCCGCCAGCAACTAACAAGAGCGCATACCGCTCCCGCTGTCCCCGGAATCTGTGCTGTCTGAGTACTGCTGTGGAGCCTAGTACCGGAACACCTTCCGGTACTAGACTCCACTAATCTAATCTCTTGTATGTCTGCAGTCTCTGACCATCTCTTGTAGTATGTTTGCAGTCTCTGACCATCTCTTGTAGTATGTTTGCAGTCTCTGACCATCTCTTGTAGTATGTTTGCAGTCTCTGACCATCTCTTGTAGTATGTTTGCAGTCTCTGACCATCTCTTGTAGTATGTCTGCAGTCTCTGACCATCTCTTGTAGTATGTCTGCAGTCTCTGAACATCTCTTGTAGTATGTCTGCAGTCTCTGACCATCTCTTGTAGTATGTTTGCAGTCTCTGACCATCTCTTGTAGTATGTTTGCAGTCTCTGACCATCTCTTGTAGTATGTTTGCAGTCTCTGACCATCTCTTGTAGTATGTCTGCAGTCTCTGACCATCTCTTGTAGTATGTCTGCAGTCTCTGACCATCTCCTGTATCATGTCTGCATTATGTCTGGGGGCTCTTTCTAACAGACTCTCTAACAGAAGCCCTCTCTGTGTGCATTAGAGAGACTCCCCTCCAGGTCCCATTAGTGTACTCATTTTCTTTATTGTTAAAAGATCATGGGAGGATCCTAGGGTAATGAAGACTTCTTAGGGGAGCATCTCTGTGTTTGAGTTGTAGCCATAGAAACATTTGTAAAGGGGAGGAGTTGGTAAAGATGACCACGCCCACGTGGGGGCGCCAGAAATATTTCTGCACCCAGGCATCTGTGACCCTAGGATCGGCCCTGATCATCATCATCATTATCATCAATTATAGAAGCTCATGGCCTTTTGGCTTAGTTCACCCTCTCTTTCATGGGGTCTACCTTCGGGGGAGTCCCACCGAGTACTTGGGTGGGTCTGTTTCGGCAGACCCTCCAAAGAAAGGGGGTCCGTCTGGTTTCGGCCAGACGGTCCCAAGTGAAGTACCTCAGTCCCCGTCTGGAGCCTAACGCCTCGAGGGATTAGGGTAAGGTCCTTCCTGAACCAAGAACTCCAAGCTCCCGTGCAGGCTCTTCTTCTCGTTGACTGAAGTGGGTTACTCTTATTTTCCGGCACACTACCTCCCGTGCAGGCTCTTCTTCTCGTTGACTGAAGTGGCTTACTCTTATTTTATGGCACACTACCTTCCGTGCAGTCTCTTCTTCCCATGGACTCTTATTTTACTGCACACTGTGAGCTTCTCTCAAAACTCCATAGAAGCTGCAGCAAGCCCGATAAAGCCCAACTCGTTTCCTGGCTGGAGGGCATCTGGCATCATCACCATCAAATATAGAAGCTCATGGCCTTTTGGCTTAGTTTGCCCTCTCTTTCATGGGGTCTACCTTCGGGGGAGTCCCACCGAGTACTTGGGTGGGTCTGTTTTCGTCAGACCCTCCAGAGAAAGGGGGTCCATCTGGTTTCGGCCAGACGGTCCCAAGTGAAGTCCCTCAGTCCCCGTCTGGAGCCTAATGCCTCGGGGGATCAGGGTAAGGTCCTTCCTGAACCAAAAACCCACCGGATCTGAACACAAGGGTGGAACTCCAACCTCCCGTGCAGGCTCTTCTTCTCATGGACTGAAGTGGCTTACTCTTATTTTATGGCACACTCCCTCCCGTGCAGGCTCTTCTTCTCATGGACTGAAGTGGCTTACTCTTATTTTATGGCACACTACCTCCCGTGCAGGCTCTTCTTCCCATGGACTGAAGTGGCTTACTCTTATTTTATGGCACACTCCCTCCCGTGCAGGCTCTTCTTCTCATGGACTGAAGTGGCTTACTCTTATTTTATGGCACACTCCCTCCCGTGCAGGCTCTTCTTCTCGCTGACTAAAGTAGCTTACTCTTATTTTATGGCACACTACCTCCCGTGCAGGCTCTTCTTCCCGTGGACTGAAGTGGCTTACTCTTATTTTATGGCACACTAGCTCCCGTGCAGGCTCTTCTTTCCATGGACTCTTATTTTACTGCACACTGTGAGCTTTTCTCAAAACTCAGAAGCTGCAGCAAGCCCGATAAAGCCCACCTCGTTTCCTGGCTGGCGGGCATCTGGCATCATCATCATTAATTATAGAAGCTCATGGCATTTTTACTTAGTTTGCCCTCTCTTTCATGGGGTCTACCTTCGGGGGAGTCCCACCGAGTACTTGGGTGGGTCTGTTTTCGGCAGACCCTCCAGAGAAAGGGGGTCCGTCTGGTTTCGGCCAGACGGTCCCAAGTGAAGTACCTCAGTCCCCGTCTGGAGCCTAACGCCTCGGGGGATCAGGGTAAGGTCCTTCCTGAACCAAAAACCCACCAGATCTGAACACAAGAGTGGAACTCCAACCTCCTGTGCAGGCTCTTCTTCTCATGGACTGAAGTGGCTTACTCTTATTTTATGGCACACTCCCTCCCGTGCAGGCTCTTCTTCTCATGGACTGAAGTGGCTTACTCTTATTTTATGGCACACTCCCTCCCGTGCAGGCTCTTCTTCTCATGGACTGAAGTGGCTTACTCTTATTTTATGGCACACTACCTCCTGTGCAGGCTCTTCTTCCCATGGACTCTTATTTTACTGCACACTGTGAGCTTTTCTCAAAACTCATTAGAAGCTGCAGCAAGCCCGATAAAGCCCACCTTGTTTCCTGGCTGAAGGGCATCTGGCATCATCACCATCATTATCATCAATTATAGAAGCTCATGGCCTTTTGGCTTAGTTCGCCCTCTCTTTCATGGGGTCTACCTTCAGGGGAGTCCCACCGAGTACTTGGGTGGGTCTGTTTCGGCAGACCCTCCAGAGAAAGGGGGTTTGTCTGGTTTCGGCCAGACGGTCCCAAGTGAAGTACCTCAGTCCCCGTCTGGAGCCTAACGCCTTGGGGGATCAGGGTAAGGTCCTTCCTGAACCAAAAACCCACCGGATCTGAACACAAGGGTGGAACTCCAACCTCCCATGCAGGCTCTTCTTCTCATGTACTGAAGTGGCTTACTCTTATTTTATGGCACACTACCTCCCATGCAGGCTCTTCTTCTCATGAACTGAAGTGGCTTACTCTTATTTTATGGCACACTACCTCCTGTGCAGGCTCTTCTTCCCATGGACTCTTATTTTATGACACACTGTGAGCTTTTCTCAAAACTCATTAGAAGCTGCAGCAAGCCCGATAAAGCCCACCTCGTTTCCTGGCTGAAGGGCATCATCATCATAACCATCATCAATTATAGAAGCTCATGGCTTAGTTCGCCCTCTCTTTCATGGGGTCTACCTTCGGGGGAGTCCCACCGAGTACTTGAAAGGGGGTCCGTCTGGTTTCGGCCAGACGGTCCCAAGGGAAGTACCTCAGTACCCGTCTGGAGCCTAACGCCTCGGGGGATCAGGGTAAGGTCCTTCCTTAACCAAAAACCCACCAGATCTGAACACAAGGGTGGAACTCCAAGCTCCCGTGCAGGCTCTTCTTCTCATGGACTGAAGTGGCTTACTCTTATTTTACGGCACACTACCTCCCGTGCAGGCTCTTCTTCCCATGGACTCTTATTTTACTGCACACTGTGAGCTTTTCTCAAAACTCATTAGAAGCTGCAGCAAGCCCGATAAAGCCCACCCCGTTTCCTGGCTGGAGGGCATCTGGCATCATCATCATCATCAATTATAGAAGCTCATGGCCTTTTGGCTTAGTTTGCCCTCTCTTTCATGGGGTCTACCTTCGGGGGAGTCCCACCGAGTAGTTGGGTGGGTCTGTTTTCAGCAAACCCTCCAGAGAAAGGGGGTCCGTCTGGTTTCGGCCAGACGGTCCCAAGTGAAGTACCTCAGTCCCCGTCTGGAGCCTAACGCCTCGGGGGATCAGGGTAAGGTCCTTCCTGAACCAAAAACCCACCAGATCTGAACACAAGGGTGGAACTCCAAGCTCCCGTGCAGGATCTTCTTCTCATGGACTGAAGTGGCTTACTCTTATTTTACGGCACACTGTGAGCTTCTCTTAAAACTCATTAGATGCTGCAGCAAGCCTGATAAAGCCCACCTCGTTTCCTGGCTGGAGGACATCTGGCATCATCATCAATTATAGAAGCTCAACGTCACATGTGGGTGTTACCTAGGGAGGTCTAGCCTAGGAAGGCCCATTCCTCCAGACTGATATCCAACCATAGCTCCCAACTGTCCCTGATTTTGAGGGACAAGAAAAAAGTTTCCCCCTTGATGGACTTTATAGGCAAACAAAAAGTTTGTATAAAACAATATCAAATTATTTTAATAGAAAAATATTTAAACTTGATAAAAAATATATAGAAATTAAACATTGATTGACTGAGCACAGTCAGTTAGTATCGCCATATAAACCACATGTATGATGGAGCCTCCTTACACCCAACGCGTTTCGGGGTAACGTCTATTCCTTCTTCTGATTTCGAGGGACTGTCTCTGATTTGGAGCAAAGTCCCTCTGTCCCTTTTTCCTCCTCATTTGTCCCTCATTTTGGTCTGATCTATATAGATGTGTATAAAATCCACTTTTTATCTTTCAAAAAAGTGTTTCCCAGCGCTAAACCTTTCATCCGATTTCTAAATTGCTGCATTTGTACATTTTAAAAGCCAATATAAAGGAATAGCAGTGGTAAAAAAAAAAATCCCTTGTGGATGTAAGTAACCTTTTGTTTTTGTTAATTCTTCTTTAACCACTTGCTTACTGGGCACGTAAACCCCCCTCCTGCCCAGACCAATTTTCAGCTTTCAGCGCTGTCACATTTTGAATGACAATTGCGCGGTCATACAACACTGTACCCATCATTGTTTTCCCACAAATAGAGCTTACTTCTGGTGGTATGTGATCACCTCTGCGGTCTTTATTTTTTTGTTAAAATTTTTTTTAAATGACCGAATAAAAATAAAAATGATATTTTGTTATAAAATTTTGCAAACAGGTAATTTTTCTCCTTCATTGATGTACGCTGATGAGGCTGCACTGATGGACACCAATGGGCAGCACTGGTGGACACTGATAAGGCAGCACTGTTGGACATTGATAGGCATCACTGGTGGGCATTGATAGGCATCACTGGTGGGCATTGATAGGCGGCACTGGTGGGCACTAATAGCCGGCACTTGTGTGCACTGAGAGGTGGCACTGATGGGTGGCACTGGTGGGCACTGATAGGTGGTACTAATAGGTGGCACTGATAGCTGGCAGTGATGGGCACTGATGGGTGGCAATAATGGCACTGATAGGTTACACTGATAGGCAGCACGGCTAGGTGGCACTGATGAGGCACTGATTGGCACCACTTGTGGGCATTGATAGGTGGCACTGGTTGGCATTGATAGGCGGCACTGGTGGGCATTGATAGGTGGCACTGGTGTGCACTGAGAGGTGGCACTGATGGGTGGCACTGGTGGGCACTGATAGGTGGCACTAATAGGTGGCACTGATATCTGGCAGTTATGGGCACTGATGGGTGGCAATAATGGGCACTGATCGGCACTGGTAGGTTACACTGATAGGCAGCACGGCTAGGTGGCACTGATGAGGCACTGATTGGCACCACTTGTGGGCATTGATAGGTGGCACTGGTGGGCACTGAGAAGTGGCACTAATAGGTGGCACTGATAGCTGGCAGTGATGGGCACTGATAGGTGGCAGTGATGGGCACTGATGGGTGGCAATAATGGGCACTGATCGGCACTGGTAGGTTAAACTGATAGGCAGCACTGCTAGGTGGCACTGATGAGGCACTGATTGGCACCACTGGTGGACATTGATAGGTGGCACTTGTGGACATTGATAGGTGGCACTCATGGGCATTGATAGGTGGCACTGGCAGGGGGTACTGATTGGCACAGATGAGGCAGATGTGCCTCCTTCCTCTTCGGGACCGATGTCCCTTGCAGATAAGCCGGCGATCGGCTTTTTTTTCTCCTCCTGCTGTCAGCGTGAGGAGAAAAAATAAACGATTACCGAGCTTTTGTTTACATCATGTGATCAGCTGTCATTGGCTGACAGCTGATCACGTGGTAAGGGGCTGGGTTTCGACCCCCTACTCAGATCTGTGATCACCCGAGTCACGGCGACTCTGTGAACACAGCCCATGCCGCGCCCAGGGAGTGTGCAAAGGAAATTCAGGTCCGTGCTGTAGCCGTCATTCGGCTATATCATGACTGAGGGCTCTAGTGAAGCGCACTGAGGCAGGCCCATATACGCCCCCCCCCCCCCCCCCGGACAGCCCCTCCCACCAGTCACATTCAATCTGCCTACATCGTATAGAAAAAACACAAAGGCCCAGTGATGAAATCGCTGGGTATTAAAAAAAAGGTATAAGGCCCCTCATATCAGCCATGATCTGCCTGCATTGCATAGAGAATCACAGAGATCCACTGATGACATCACTGGGTACAAAATAAGGTATATAAGCCCCCTCTGCAAGCCATGATCTAGTCTCATATGGACGTTGTTCAAGAGGAACTGCAGTCTGCTTCCCTCCAACAACTTTGCATATTATTTTATATATACTGGGATTCTGTACTTGCCAAATATGCTGCAGAAATTTCCCTCCACTGAGTCTGGCTGCAGCCATTTTAACTGTGGGCAGCTGAAGCTGCTGCCTATTCACTTCCTGGATTTACACGGACACTCAGAGGCACATCTCCAGCTCTGCAGCTCTCATTGGCCCTCTTATGACTCATCCTCCCTCCCTTCCTGGCAAACTTGCACGAGAGTGAGAGAGAGCTGTGCATGATGTCATAAGCCTAGGCTAACGACCAGACAAGAAACAGGAAGTGGGCTGTATAAGATATTTACTGGCAGAAAAAAAAAAAAAAAAAACGTTTTACTATCCAAAGGTAAAACAACAACAAGGGCAGAAGATTTAATAGATAGAAAGATGAAAAAAATTACTGAAGGTCCGCTATCAGGTGCAGAAGCAGAGATACAAAGTAACATTGTTTATAAACGTTGATCAGACAGGAGATAGAGAGATACAAAGTAACATTGTTTCTTTTGTATCTACCGTATTTATCGGCGTATAACACGCACCCCAAGTTTAGGAGGGCATTTTAAGGAAAAAAAGTTTTAGGAGGGAAGTTTAGGAAAAAAAAAAAAACTTACATTTAAGCGTCATTTGCAGCTTGCCCAGCGCCATTTGCAGCCTTGCCCAGCGCCAGTTGCAGCCTTGCCCAGCGCCAGTTGCAGCCTTGCCCAGCATCATTTGCAGCTTGCCCAGCATCATTTGCAGCTTGCCCAGCGTCATTTGCAGCCTTGCCCAGCGCTATTTGCAGCCTTGCCCAGCGCCATTTGCAGCCTTGCCCAGCGCCATTTGCAGCCTTGCCCAGCGCCATTTGCAGCCTTGCCTAGCGCCATTTGCAGCCTTGCCTAGCGCCATTTGCAGCCTTGCCCAGCGTCATTTGCAGCTTGCCCAGCGTCATTTGCAGCTTGACCAGCTTCATTTGCAGCTTGCCCAGCGTCATTTTGCAGCTTGCCCAGTGCCATTTGCAGCTTGCCCAGCGCCATTTGCAGCTTGCCCAGTGTCATTTGCAGCTTGCCCAGCATCGTTTGCAGCTTGCCCAGCGCCGTTTGCAGCTTGCCCAGCGCCATTTGCAGCCTTGCCCAGCGTCATTTGCAGCCTTGCCCAGCGTCATTTGCAGCTTGCCCAGTGTCATTGCAGCTTGCCAGCGTCATTTGCAGCCTTGCCCACGTTTAAATTTCCCGCCACCAAAACAGACCATGCGAGCGCCGCTGGAAAAGACAGAAGCGCCGCCGGAAAAGACCGAGCCGACTCTTCGGCTCCGCTCGCAGTCCCGCCTCCCTGCTGTTTCGGGAGCGGGCGCAGGGAGGCGGGACTGCGAGCGGAGCCGAAGAGTCGGCTCGGTCTTTTTCGGCGGCTCTCGCTATTTTTCGGCGCCGCTCGATTTTTTTGCAATGTTTTTGGGGGGATCGGCGTATAACACGCACCCACGACTTTCCCCCGATTTTAAGGGGGGAAAAGTGCGTGTTATACGCCGATAAATACGCTCCTCTGTTTCATTCATCTGCAGATCATGGGGGGGTGAACATCAATCTGCATAGGATGTCAGTTAAAACAAACAAGTATTAATCCCTTTACTCTGGCTGCAGTCTGGGCTTTAAATGGGCTCCGATGACCGAGACCGGTAGAAGGGGCTCCTGATCATTCTTGGCTTCAAAGATTTGACCTCATCGGTAGCTCACCCTACGGTTCCCCATCGTCATCATGTGACCATGAGCTGTCAGTAACAGCTTGGTCACATTCCTGAGGGTGGCGATGGCTCAGAACTACACAGCCACGCATAAGGCATATAATGGGCATAGCAGCTGGGAAACATATTAAAACTTTTCTCAATTTTGTTGTGTCTTCATTTTTTTCATTTGTTGCGTTAAAAAAAAAAGAAAAGAAAAAAAAGCATTTTTCTTTGTAAATGACCTTGGAAAGCTTGGTACCACAATCGTAACTTTAGCGTCATTCGAAACAGGACGAATTATGGAATTAAAAATGTATAATATTTTTCTTCTGTAACAATATTTGTCCAAAACTGATTAAAGTAGAAACAAATTGCCGCCGGTTCTACGCCGAGAACTGAGCGATCAAAAGCCTCGTACACACGATCCGATTTTCCGACGGGAATCGTGTGATGACGGGCTGTTGGCGGAAAATCCGACCGTTTGTACGCTCCATCGGACAATTGTTGTTGGATTTTCCGCGGACAAATGTTGGATGGCAGGTTTTAATTTTTTTTTTTTTTTTGGGCAAGTTACCACAACACCATTATCTTATAGTTTTTAAGATCAAAGATACAACTATGTTGGTGTCTCTTGTCAATTTTACATTGTATTTTTTTAAATGTTACTGCCGACTCCCAAACTGTCATGTGAAATAAAACACATAGCCTAATACAGGGGCGGACTGACAACTCATGGGGCGCCCGGGCAATAGGAGATTATGGGGCCCCCCAGGCAATCAGAGATTATGGGGCCACACAGTATACACACACACAGTATACAATCACACAGTATACAATCACACAGTATACACAGACATGTTTCTATTGGGTGAGAAGGTACTGGAGAGGTGGGGCAGCTATAATCTCTGGATTTTTAGACCAAAAGGATGTCGGTAAGGGACATTTCAGAAACAGATGTAAAAAAAACACAGATTTTTACATACTGTCCCTGGTTTTACTGAGGCTGGCCACCCTGATGGGGCCCCCTAGTGGCCCGGGCCCTCGGGCGGTGCCCGAGTGGCCGAATGGTCAGTCCGCCCCTGGCCAAGTATTATTCTCCACAGTTTTTTTTATTGTGCATTAAAAAAAGAAAACAAATAAAATTAGACATGCTATCTGCCAATAGAACTTAACCCAAGAGTGCATTCTATGCATCCAAAAATATAGAAAATATAACAAATCAAATCATTATTATTCAACCAAAAAATAAAATAAAAGCCTTACGCACGTGTCCTGCTTCTTAACATAGGGGGTCAGCAACGCCAAGAGTTGGTGAAAGCAGGGGTCCGTCATCCGGAGATAATTCCGAAAATCATCCAGATTATTCTTCTGGAGCTCCCGCAGCAAAGGCATACGACAGAATTGGTCACGATTAATAAAGCAACCAAATTTTCGTCCAAGAAATCCTCCTGTTCCTGGACTGGACTTGGGTCAAAACAATAACTCCAAGGCCAATAATGAATAACACGTTATCTCCTCCGATTCTGTCAACATGTCTGGTTGACGAACCGCCGCTCAGAAACAAACTGAAAAGCGCAAAATGAAAAGCGTGAAATGAAAAGCGCGAACCAACACTCACCAAACTTCTACCAACAGAAAATTAGCAGAAGGAGCCCAAAGGGTGGCGCTAAAGAGCTGAAACACCACGTAGTACGTCACTATGTTTGTGTTTGTTGGCCGGCAATTCCTTGCCGTTTGTATGCAAGACAAAATCCAGGCACACACCTTCAGACAAAAGTCAGAGGTTTTGTCTGCGGAAAATCCGATCGCGTGTACGAGGCTTAAGACCAGGGGCGGACTGACCATTCGGCCACTCGGGCACTTCCCGAGGGCCCCGGGCCACTAGGGGGCCCCATCAGGGTTGCCAGCCTCAGCAAAACCAGGGACAGTATGTAAAAATCTGTGTTTTTTTTTTTTACATCTGTTCCTGAAATGTCCCTTACCGACATCCTTTTGGTCTAAAAATCCAGAGATTATAGCTGCCCCACCTCTCCAGTACCTTCTCAGCCAATAGAAACATGTCTGTGTATACTGTGTGTACATGTATGTGTATACTGTGTGTACATGTATGTGTATACTGTGTGTGTGTATACCGTGTGGCCCCATAATCTCTGATTGCCTGGGGGGCCCCATGACCTCCTATTGCCCGGGGGCCCCATGAGTTGTCAGTCCGCCCCTGCTTAAGACCACTGATTGCTCAGTTGTCCTCACTGGAGCTCTGGGCTGTGGAGGATGCGGGGTGGCTCAGGCTCTTAGCCGTGCACTGAGAGGCTGAGTCCTCTGCAGGTCAAGCATCCGGGTGGATCCCAACATTATTGTCGAGATCCCTGTAGAGCCTTGGATTGGCTCTGTGGCATCAGCCAACAGCGGACTTTAGCTGGACTTTAGGCCACAGGTGACCACAACTGAATGCACTCCTGTGACCCACAGAAGAAGTATGGCCAAAACTGCTGTGGCCATACTTCTCCTTTAAGTAGCGCCAAGTTTATTGCTGAATAAACAAACCCATAACAGGAAGGTAGAAATTGTTCTGCTCCATGGGGGGGGGGGGGGGGGGGCGTACAGTGGGGAGAGCTGAACTGGTTAAAATAGGAAATATACACTTCTGAATAATATCTGGTCTCTAGGGGCCGATCCCCCGGCTCTTCTATTGTCCAGCCTGTCTATATGCTGAATTCTCCGAGAAAACATTTTCAGGGTCAGGAAATTGGATCCATCTGGTGGATATTAGTGCTGAAGATCTGCCAGGTTTGATACATTGCTCTGCAAGGCTTCTGTGCACTAAGTGATGAAAGCAAGATGACTTCTCTGCATTGAACCCCTAAACTCGGAGATCTCCTATTGGCCCCATGACCTCGTCAATGTGCCATAGGGGATTAGCGAGCGAGCAACGGCCAAAGGAGATCCTTCCATGTTTGTGTGGAAAACAATTTGCCTTTTTTTTTATTTGTACCACCTGGCCTTGACATATCCATATTGTCTATAAAACTTTTTCGCAACCTTATTAAATGTTTGTTTCCAAGTTAAAGCAGCCAAAGATAACAAGGTGACAATGAAGAGTTCATTTGAAGATAAAATAACGAAAAACAGCTTTTGCGGCAATATTTACGCCGATCCAGAGATTCCCCTAGCCTCCATCTCCAATGTTGTCCCATAGGTCTCACCTATGGTATTAAGAACCCCCACCCCAGTAGCACATGGGTGTCCGCAGGTAGGGGCCAGGGGGGGCCAGTGCCCCCCCCCCCAGGAATCAGGGATCGGATCAGGAGTTTGTTCCCCATTCGGTCTTTATTCTAGTGCTGGCGGCTGGCCCTGTCCCCTGTCCTGTCCTGAAAACGGGTCTTGCCAGCTGCTGGCCATCTTGGATATCCTACTGGCATGCAAGTTACCGTACTGAGCATTACACACACCACTGGCACATAGGGGTACTTGAGGGACTGCAGACAGGACTAGGGGGTCCCTCTCTCTGACCCCCCATCACCCCTCTCTGTCACCCCCTCTCTCTCTCTGTCACCCCTCTGTCTTTTTCACCCCCTCTCTCTGTCACCCCACCCCTCTGTCTCTCTCTATCACCCCCCTATGTCTCTTTCTGTCATCCCCTCTCTCTGTCACCCCCCTCTGTCTCTCTCTGTCACCCCCCTGTCTTTTTTTGTCACCCCCTTTGTCTTTCTGTCACCCCCTTTGTCTTTCTGTCACCCCCTTTGTCTTTCTGTCACCCCCTCTGTCTCTCTCTGTCACCCCCCACATGTAGGCAGTCTCTTATGCCGCGTACACAAGGTCGGAATTTCCGATGGAAACAGTCCGACGGGAGCTTTTCATCTGATTTTCCGACCGTGTGTATGCCCATCGGTCTTTTTCTGTCGGAATTTCCGACGGACTTTGGATTGAGAACTTGTTCTTAATTTTTCCGACGGAAAACCTTTCTATCGGATTTTCCGATCGTGTGTATGCAATTCCGACACGCAAAATTCCGACGCATGCTCGGAAACAATTCGACGCATGCTCAGAAGCATTAAACTTCCCTTTTATAGTGCAGTCGAACGTGTTTTATGCCGCTGTGTTATTGACCGTCGGAATTTGGTGTGACCGTGTGTAGGCAAGACAGTTTGAGCGAAATTCCGTCAGGATTGCCAAGGGGAAAACCATCAGAGCTTTTTTTCCGACGAGAATTCCGACCGCGTGTACGCGGCATAAGAGTCTCTTGTGCCATGTCCGCAGTCTCTTATAGTCTCTTGAGCCATGTATGCAGTTTCTGACAGTCTCTTGGGCCATGTATACAGTCTCTGGTCATCTCTTGTGCCATGTCCGCAGTCTCTTAAGTCTCTTTAGCCATGTATGCAGTCACTGACAGTCTCTTGTGCCATGTCCGCAGTCTCTTAGGTCTCTTTAGCCATGTATGCAGTCACTGACAGTCTCTTGGGCCATGTATGCAGTCACTGACAGTCTCTTAGGCCATGTATGCAGTCACTGACAGTCTCTTGTGCCATGTCTGCAGCCTCTGACCATCTCCTTACTAGGTCTGCAGTCTCTGACCGTGATAATGACATTATGGAAAAGGGTCAGAGCATGGGTGACCTTAAAATTATGCCCACCCCCCCTGAAAAAAGTTCTGCGGACGCCCATGCAGTAGCAGTATAGCTTTGGGCATCTCCATACCATATGGATGAGATCTCCAGTCTCCTGGCATCTGCGGCATTGTGCACCTGATCTTCTGCCATACATGAACAGCCTCTTATGCCCCGTACACAAGATCGAAAACTCCGCCAGCAAAAGTCCAATATGAGCTTTTGGACGGAAATTCCGACCGTGTGTATGCTCCATCGGACTTTTGCTGGCGGAATTTCTGCCAGCAAAAGATTGAGAGCAGGTTCTCAAATTTTTCAAAAATATCCGATCGTCTGTAGCAATTCCGACACACAAAATTCCTACGCATGCTCGGAAACAATTTGACGCATGCTCGGAAGCATTGAACTTAATTTTCTCGGCTCGTCGTAGTGTTGTACGTCACCGCGTTCTTGACGATCGAAAGTTCAGAGAACTTTTGTGTGACTGTGTGTATGCAAGACAAGCTTGAGCGGAATTCCGTCGGAAAAACTATCCAAGATTTTTCAGGCGGAAATTCCGCTCGTGTGTACGCGGCATTAGAGGTGTAATAGGCTCTGTGTATATCAGCATCAGGTGAGGTATTTTCTGTGAAGGTGAGACCGAAATCATCGGTCCCATCTCCAAAATCCTCCTCCACTGCTCCTGTGATATTTCCTCTATATACTTTCTTTCTGCCGGCGTCATTTAACCAACTTCCTCCCAGCCTCAATAGTCCCGGATCAGCCCCCAACCTGTGACTGGACAGTAAAAGGAGAAGCAGCACAGAGCTCATTGCTCTGCCACTCTGCTCTCTCCTATCATTTGCTGCAAATTTTACAGTCAATCAGAGATTCTTCCCGCCCTCCCCATCAGTACTTTCTTTCTGCCAGCATCATCTAACCCTATTCTGAGCCCAGGTTGTCCAGGACTTGCCCCCAATCCCAGCCAAAGATAACAAAGGTAAAAATAAAGAGCCCACCAGCCAACCAACTTCCTTCCAGCCCCAACTGTCCCGGATCAGCCCCCAACCTGTGACTGGACAGTAAAAGGAGAAGCAGCACAGAGATTAGCTCATTGCTCTGCCCTCTGCTCTCTACTTCTATCAACTTTTGCTGCAAAATTTACTGTCAATCAGAGATTCCTTCCACCCTCCCCATTAGTACTTTTTTTCTGCCAGCATTATTTAACCTTATTCTAACCCCCGGGTGTCCAGGACATGCCCCCAATCCCAGCCAAAGATAATAAGGTAAACATGAAAAGCCTACCAACCAACCAACTTCCTCCCAGCCAACATTTGTCCCAGATCAGCCCCCAACCTGTGACTGGACAGTAAAAGGAGAAGCAGAACAGAGATGAGATCATTGCTCTGTTATTCTGCTCTCTCCTTCTATCAAATATTGCTGCAATTTTTATGTCAATCCAGAGATTTCCCCCTGCAGTACTTTTGCTGCCAGCATCATCCAACCAACTTCCTCCCAGCCCAAGTTGTCCTGGATCAGCCCCCAACTTGTGACTGGACAGTGAAAGGAGAAGCAGAACAGAGGTGAAATCATCGCTCTGTCACTCTGCTCTCTCCTATAAGCTTTTGCTGCAATATATACATCAATCCAGAGATTTCCCCCTTTAGTACTTTCTTTCTGCCGGCATCATTCAACCCACTTCCTCCCAGTCCAAGTTGTCCTGTATCAGCCCCCAACCTGTGACTGGACAGTGAAAGGAGAAGCAGCAGAGACATGAGATGATTGCTTTGTCACACTGCTCTCTCCTTCTAACAACCATTGCTGCAATATTTATGTCAATCCAGAGATTTCCCCCTGTAGTACTTTCTGCCGGCATCATTCAACCAACTTCCTCCCAGTCCAAGTTGTCCTGTATCAGCCCCCAACCTGTGACTGGACAGTGAAAGGAGAAGCAGCACATAGATGAGCTCATCACTCTGCTCTCACCTTCTATCAACCTTTGCTGCAAAATCTACTGTCAATCCAGAGATTACCCCCGCCCTCCCCATCAGTACTTTTTTTTTGCCAGCATCATTCAACCTTCTTTTGAGCCCAGGTTGTCCAGGACAAGCCTCCAACCCCAGAGAAAGATAACAAGGTAAAAATAAAGAGCCCATTTGAGAAAAAAAATAACAAAACTGTCTTTTGCTGCAATTTTTACATCGATCCAAAGATTCCCCGTGCAGTAATTGTTTTTCTGCCAGCATCATTCAACTAACTTCTTCGGAGCCCAGGTTGTCCTGGACATGCCCCCCAACCAGTGACTAGACCGTGAAAGAAGAAGCAGCACAGCAATAAGCTCATCCCTCTGTCACTCTGCTCTCTCCTCCTATCAGCTTAGCTTTTTTGTTTATCATACCGTATGAATTGAATGTCTCCTTGTGCTGCTTCTTTCTCATACACTCCAGCCCTGCTGTACACAGACCGTAAGAGGCTGATACCAGGTCAGATCCAGATACTTACACTGGTTACATATTAAAAAAAAAAATTATGTATTATTACAGAGCTGCATTAATTTGTGTTCTTTTGCATTCACAACAAACTCTTTGCCCCCTTTTGGACTGAGTTATGACAAATACTCAATCCTTCAGAAATCCAGAGAGCACCTTACTCTGTATAGGAGTGGACAACCCACTACTTGGGATTTCTGTTTAGCAGAGGCTGTGTGTTGTCAGCTCATCCCAGAAATTAAGTCACTCGTTTGATTTCTGGTAGTACTCCTCTGCCGGACTGCAGAACACCGCCCTTTATCCATAACTCCTCCTTCACCCCATCTACATAACCCATCCCCTTTCCTTATCTGCATAAAATAAGAGGGTTGTCTCATTAGAGAAAGCAAAATGCTCGCTGAATATTCGTTCTCCTTTCCCCTCTGCTGGACTGCAGAACACCCTCCCTTCATCTCCTTAACCCCTTCTCCCCTTCTCTTCTACACAACAAAAGAAGGGGGTGTTCTGTAGTCCAGAAAGGAGAACTCAGGCAGGGTTGACAATGCTCTTGGGATTGCACGCAGCAAATGCAGAGATGTCATCTCATTACAGGAAGTTATGAGTTGACTCAAATTCTAGCAGTTCCCCTCTGCTTGACTTCCGAAGACCCCTTCTTCATCTCCATTAGACATGTGCAATTCGTTTCTTTTTTTTTCCTTTTTTTCGTTTCTTTTCGTTTTTTTCGTTCGTTCGTTTTCGTACGAATGAACGAATCGTTCGAATCGAACAAATCCGAATAACGAATCGTTTGAATCGTACGAATCCGATTAACGAATCATTCGAGTCGTACGAATCCGAAAAACAACGAAAATCGGAAAGACCAAATTATAAACAACGAATGTACGAATGAAGAAAATCCAAAAAACTAAAAAAGGAACAACGAAAATGAACAAAAAAATTTGTACATTCGTAACTTTTTTTTTTTTGTTGAATTGGTAATTTTCCGTGTCCCTTACAATGGTGCTGCTTAACGTGCTTCGAATAGATTGAACAAAAAAATTCTTACATTTGTAACTTTTTTTTTCGATTCGTAACTTTTTTTTTCGATTCGTAACTTTTGTTGTTGTTGTTGAATTGGTAATTTTCCGTGTCCCTTACAATGGCGTTGCTTAACGTGCTTCGAATAGATTGAACGAAAAAATTCGTACATTCGTAACTTTTTTTTTCGATTCGTAACTTTTTCTTTTTTTTACATTCGTAACTTTTTTTTTCGATTTGGAACTTTTTTTTTTTCGATTCGGAACTTTTTTTTTTCGATTCGTAAATTATTAAAATGTAATAATAGCATACACATTACATAAAATTATGAATTATGCTCCGATTACGAATCTACGAATGTTACGAATGTACGAATAAATACGAATGCGTCCGAATTTCGAATAAACTAATAAACGAATAAACAAAAATTAAACTAACGAAAAAATGAATCAATGAAAAAAAATAACTCTTACGAATGTACGAATCGTTACGAATACGAACACCGACGACTTACGAATGTACGAATCGTTACGAACACCGACGACTTACGAATGTACGAATCGTTACGAATCAACGGAAACGAAAAAAACGAAACGAAAATAACAAATTTTTTTCGGAAACGAAAAAAACGAAACGAAAATAAACAAATTTTTTCGGAAACGAAAAAAACGAAACTAAAATAAACAAATTTTTTTGTTGTGCACATGTCTAATCTCCATAACCCCACTCTCTCCTCACCTCCGTAACCCTCCCCTCCTCTCATCTATATGTAACACCCTGGTTCTAAATAGGGCTGCTAATAAATCTAGTTGTGCTAGGTGGTAACTAGCCTGGCTAATTGGTAGGTTGATCCACTGATTTCCTGTCCTAAGTCTGAGTTTGGGGTAGTCTCTCTCTTCTGTCAATAGGTGGCACTGTTGCTTTTGACATTAGAATGATGGATTACCATAAATTCAGGTGATGGGCAACTAGGTTGTCTCAGCCAACCAGCAGCAGTTTCTTTAACCGCTGTGTATGCTGGGATAGGCTATTTAGTTGGGAGGAGTCAGGTGATCGAGATACTTCCTGCCCGAGGCTCCGGCCTGGGTGGGTGTGTGTTGAGAAGCTCCTGGTTGCTAGACCTGAAACCTGAGGCCTATCCAGGAGGCATGCTGGCTTCTAGGTCCACTTAAGGCCTACCCAGCAGTACGGGGTTCCGCAGAGGAGGAGCAGCCAAGGTTAGGCCTGGGGTGGAACCGCATGTGTTAGAGGCTCGGCCTGAAGGGAGCTTGTTCGTTGTCGGAGGTGAAGCAGAGAAGCAGTTGCCACAAAGGGACAACCACTCCTTTTACCGGAGGCAAGTTTGGAAAGGATGAAGTTCTGAAGGAGCACCAGAGCAGACGCTTTACTAGACAGGGGACGGTGAAGTAAGTGGGAAAGCTTCAGTAGAGACTCATCCAGGAAGGCAGTGGATAGCTGTGAGTAAAGCTTGAAGGAGTATGGCGGGGAGCTGTAAGTAAAGCTTGAAGATAAAGTAAAGTGGTTAGTTGTGGATGAAGCTCTGTGAATCCAGTGGGTGGCTGAGAGTTCAAGAAGTCTAGTGAGAGACGGCGAGTTGAGCTTAATGATCTACAGTGGGATACTGTGAGTTAAACTGGGAGATCTACAGTAGAATACTGTGAGAGAAGTTGTTGCTATAGGAAACAGCGGTTGCTACAAGCTACAGATTGCTGCATTCAGCTTAAAGGGGTTGTAAACCTACGTGTTTTTTCACCTTAAGGCATCCTATACAGTTTTACTGCGGCAGAATGGCACGGCTGGGCGAAACAACGTCATGTTACGTCGCTTCGCCCTGTGGCCACTAGGGGCATGCGCAAGCCCACTGCTCGCCCCGGAGCTGATGCGAGTGATCAACGATGACCACGGGCTTCCGCGATCGCTCGTGACACAGCGAGAACCGGGATCTCTGTGTGTAAACACAGAGATCCCGGTTCTCTGAGGGGAGAAGAGACAGATCGTGTGTTCATACAAAGTATGAACAGTGATCTGTCATCTCCCCTAGACTGTCCCATCCCCCCTTTAGTTAGAACACAGAGAGAGAACACAATTAACCCCTTGATCGCCCACTAGTGTTAACCCCCTCCCTGCCAGTGACATTTTTACAGTAATCAGTGCATTTTTATAGCACTGATCGCTATATCAATGCCAATGGTTCCAAAAATGTGTCAAAAGTGTCCGATGTGCTCGCCATAATGTCACAGTCCCCATGAAAATCGCAGATCGGCGCCATTACTAGTTAAAAAAAATAATAATAATAATAAAAATGCTATAAATCTATCCGCTATTTTGTAGACGCTATAACTTTTGCACAAACCAATCAATATACGCTTATTGCGATTTTTTATTACCAAAAATATGTAGAAGAATACATATCGGCCTAAACTGAAGAAAATGTATTTATTTATTTTTTAAATTGGGATAGTTATTATAGCAAAAAGTACAAAATATTGCGTTTTTTTCAAAATGTTCGCTCTTTTTTTTGTTTATAGCGCAAAAAATAAAAACTGCAGAGATGATCAAATACCACCAAAAGAAAGCTCTATTTGTGGGGAAAAATGGACGTCAATTTTGTTTGGGGGCAATGTCGCACGACCGCGCAATTGTCAGTTAAAGTGCCGTAGCGCAAATAATGGCGTGGTCATTTAGCGGCCAAATCTTCCTGGGCTGAAGCGGTTAAAGACCCTCGTTCTGTATTGCTGTCTGCCTAGTTCTATTTTTGTCTGGAGAGTTTGCCTTAATTGCTATTGCATTTGCCTAAGGGTGTCCTGTGCCCTAAACCCTCTCCCCCTAACATTCCTGTTAAGGTAAATAAAACTCTTTGTTCATTTTTACAAAAAGTGACTGGCACCCAATCTTTTCACCTTGCACTACACCCACTATGCCTAGTAACCAGGGCCGGACTGGCCTACCGGATACCGGGATATTTCCCGGTAGGCTGCCTGCCCTGGGTCCGCTTTGCGGCTGCAGTGCTCCCCTCTTCTGCTCCTGTGTTTCACGGAGCTGGCCGGGTCTGTGTTCGGCGGCCGCGCACCACGCTGTAACGTGGTCCCGCCCCCCTAGACCAGCTCATGTGATAGTAGATAGAATCCACTTATCACACAGGCGGGCTAGGGGGGCGGGACCGTGTTACACCGCGGCCGCCGAACACAGACCCGGCCAGCTCCCTGAAACACAGGAGAAGATTCCTGTGAGTACCGTCCGCCCTGTGTGCACTGCCTGAATAGGGGGATCAGGGGGGGCGGCATATAGAGGAGATGAGCTTTCTATATTCCTCCATGCAGCCGCTGAATGCTTGGAGGAGGGAGAGGAGGAGAATAAAGCATTAAGCGGCTGCATGGAGGAATATAGAAAGCTCATTTCCTCTATATGCCGCCCCCCTGCTTCTCCTCCTATCCAACTTTTTTGAACTGCCCCCCCCCCCCAGTGCTCTCCTCCCCCACCGCACTCTCCAGCCCCCCCCCACAGTTCCCTCAACCCCTGTTCTTTCTGCCCCCCCCTGCTCTCCCCATCCTTCTCTAGCCCCCACCCCAGTGCTCTCCACCCCCACAGTGCTCCCCACCCCCACAGTACTCTCCAGCCCTCCATGCTCCCCACCCCTGTTCTTTATGCCCCCCATCCTTCTCTAGCCCCAACCCCAGTGCTCTCCACCCCCCACTGCTCCCCACCCCCCACCGTGCCCCCACCCCCCACAGTGCTCTCCAGCCCCCACCCCAGTGCTCTCTACCCCCCACAGTGCTCTCCAGCCCCCACCCCAGTGCTCTCCACCCCCACAGTGCTCTCCAGCCCCCACCGTGCTCCCCAGCCCCCGCCGTGCTCCCAACCCCCCACAGTGCTCACCAGCCCCCACCGTGCCCCCCCCCCACAGTGCTCTCCAGCCCCCACCAGTGCTCCCCACCCCCACAGTGCTCTCCAGCCCCCACCAGTCCCCACCCCTCCAGCCCCCCAGCCCCCACTGCATTTTGCCCCCACCCGTGTGCTCTCCAGTCCCTGTGCTTTCCACCCCTGTTCTTTCTGCCCCCCTGCTCTCCAGCTCTCCCCTTCCTTCTCTAGCCCCCCCACAGTGCTCCCCACCCCCCACAGTGCTCTCCAGCCTCCACCGTGCTGCCCCCACCCCAGTGCTCTCTACCCCCCACAGTTCTCCCCAGCCCCCGTGCTCTCCACCCCTGTTCTTTTTGGCTCCCCCTCCAGTGCTCACGCAAGCTCCCCCCAGCACTCTCCACTCCCCCCTGCATTTTTCCCCCACCAGTGCTCTCCAGTGCCCCCCCCCATGCTTTCCACCCCTGTACTTTCTTGCCCCCATGAGTGCTCTCAAGCTCCCCCCCCCCATTGCTCTCCACTCCCCCCTGCTCTTTGTACCCCCCCAGTGCTCTCCAGCCCAGTGCTCTCAAGTTCCCGTCCAGTGCTCTTCGCCACCCCACACTCTTACCCCCCCAGTGCTCTCAGCCCCCGTGCTCTCCACCCCTGTTATTTTTGCCCCCCCCCAGTGCTCTGCACTCCCCACCCCTGTGATCTCCACTCCCCCCTGCTCTTTGCCCCCACCCATGTGCTCTCTGCTCCCCCTTCTCTCCAGCTCCCACCCAGTGCTCTCCACTTCCCCAGGACCAGAGGACAGGCTGACTGGGGCCGGAAAGTGAGGACGGCTGAAGGTGCAGGTGGCCAGGGACCACTCCATCTCACAGCAAACAGATCCTCTGGAAGGAGCACTGTCCCCATCTAAAACGAGAACAGCCCCTGCCTGCTGCTGGCCATCATCGATATCCTGCTGGCATGCAAGGTACTGTACCGAGCATCAACAACACACCTTCCCACAGACAGGGACTGCAGACTGGGACATGGGGCACAGGAGGGGCTGCAATGATGGGCACAGTGAGGCACAGTAAGGCTGCATTCATGGGCACAGTAAGGCTGCATTCATGGGCACAGCGAGACTGCTTTCACGGCACAGTAAAGCTGCATTTGATGGGCACAGTGAGGCTGCTGCATTGATGGGCACAGTGAGGCTGCATTGATGGGCACACTGAGGCCGCAATGGTGGGCACACTGAGGCCGCAATGGTGGGCACAGTGAGGCCGCAATGGTGGGCACAGTGAGGCCGCAATGGTGGGCACAGTGAGGCCGCAATGGTGGGCACAGTGAGTCCGCATTCACGGGCAGAGTAAAGCTGCATTTGATGTGCACAGTGAGGCTTCATTTGATGGGCACAGTGAGGCTGCATTTGATGGGCACTGGTGAGGCTGCATTGAGCTCTTGTATCATGTCTGCAGCCTCTGACCATCTCCTGTATCATGTCTGCAGTCTCTGAGGGAGTCTGGAGAGCAGCCAAGGATGGGGGTCATGGGAGAAGTCAGACGTGTGGGGACTGTGGAGAGGAGACTATAGGATAAAACCAGAGCCACCAAGCTGGAGCCGACTGACTGAGCGCTGCTTGGTGCCCCTGAGAGGAGGTCAGTGACAGCACCGCCAGGCCACTGAAGGGGGATGTAAGGGGGCACTGATATAAAGGGTTCCCCCCTTACCTTAGTGTATTCTTTCTGCGGAAGGTGGTCCCCCCCCCCACGTTCTGAGTTCCTGGGGTCCCCCTTGATGATTGACCACTTTTAACTGTAATTTGCTTATATATATATAAAGCCCTATGTGAGTTCATATCTGTCTTTTCTGTATATAATACACTCTTTAAATGTGCTTTAAAATGTCTGGTTTTCCCTTTCAAGAACAAGAAAATAATGACGTTATGCTGTTGCCCTGGTATAATAATGCTGTGGGGCTGGTATGAAATTTTTTCCAGGGCTGAATTTTATTCCCAGTCCGGCCCTGCTAGTAACCTGCACCCTGAGGAGGAATGTCAGTTCTCCCTGGCTCTGGGGGTCATCATCAGGCCCCAGGACATTGTTAGCCCTGCCCATGGTCCACATTTCATTTGCCCTTTTTCCAGGTGGGCAGGCCCACTTCATAGGGTGATCCTGCCCGGACCCTGCCTCTAAATAGTAGGAGACTGCTAGTCACACTCACTTTATGGGTTGGTCCCACCAAGTCCCCACCTCTAAACATGTACATGTACAAGCACAGCCTTTATACCAGAAAATATTGCCTTTTTAGTCGGGGACATGGCATTGGAGGGACAAATCCAGGACAGTTGGCATCTGTGTCTTAGATGGAGCAGAACTAAAGACTAAAAATACTTACCTCTGCTCCAACTGTCTGATACTTTTGCCGACATCTTTTCCCTGGCTTCTTCTGAATGACAGTCCTTGGCTGCCTTGATTGGCTGGCATGGGATGACGTCACTCCTGCACGCTCATGGAGTTCATTCATCCCAGCCCACTGGCATTGTGGCGGAAATGTAAGCCCAGCTTTGCATACTGCCAAGGATTGCAAACAGGCAGGTAGGTTTATTTTATATTCTGTCTGGTCTGGCCTACTTTTTTGTAGTTTCCCTGTGCTGTATTGAACTACATCAGGTTTTTATCATTATTCTGTGGTATACTGACATCTAGTGGTGGTTTGGAGTAGGGATCGATCGATATCGTTTTTTCAGGGCCGATACCGATTTTTTTTTGGTTGCTTTTCAGGCCGATAGCCGATATCAGGTGCCGATATTCTCTACATTTAAAGTTTTGAAAAATCAACACAATTTTCTACACAATTTTGGTATAAACTGGCTGGTACCCTGCTGTGGGTGGCTGGGTGGCTGGGTGGCTGGCACCCTGCTGTGGGAGTCTGGCTGGCACCCTGCTGTGGGTGGCTGGCTGGCACCCTGCTGTGGGTAGCTGGCTGGCTGGCACCCTGCTGTGGGTGGCTGGCTGGCTGGCACCCTGCTGTGGGTGGCTGGTTGGCACCCTGCTGTGGGTAGCTGGCTGGCACCCTGCTGTGACTGGCTGTCTAGCGTGTCCTCTCTGGTCCAGCCATTGCGTGGCATGCACTGTCCGAGGCAAGGGAGGCAGCAGCCTTTGCCCTGCTTGTTGGAAGGTTTTATTTTTAATGCCTTTAGTTCCATTAGGTTACACCATTGTAGCACATTTAAGTACATCAAGCTGCATTTTTTTTCACACATAAACATACCGGAATGCATGTGAATGCACAGCATGTAAGTAAATACAACTCAGTAAAAAAAAAGGATAAAAAAAATAAAAATAAAAAAAAGGTATCACCAACGCATCCCAAATGCACCACAAATGCATGTAAACATGCATGCAGCAGCATGACAAACAGAACTCCAGACGAAACTATATGTCGGTGAGGTCGGGTGATTTCCCCCTCATTCATTCAGGAGAGAAAAGAGGACTATTGGATAGGTGGGAAGTGAACGCAGAGAGACGGAGGGGGGGAGGGGGGGGTAGTTGCAATAAGGGTTAAATGGGTAGGAACAGTTGGGGCTATGTCTAAGGTGTTCAAAAAAAAAAAAAGAAATGTACATGATTGTATGAGAGAACTGTACTTTATTGTCAAGTTATATATGTTACAGTGGCGGATGTGCCTTACTGGAATATCTCTCAGATTGTTTCTTCTGGAATGTTATGTTTTCGTTTGTTCAATAAAAAACTATTTACAAAAAAAAAAAAAAACATGCATGCAGAACTGCACACTGAACGTGGGGATTGCGGTATAAGCAAGCCCTTAAATCTCATAAAGAAAAGCTGACTGTTGGAAACACCCCTGGCAGTAGTCTGGTATAGATGTTAATTGTAGACCCCTCCCCCCCCCCCAAAAAAAAAATAGATTCCAGATCCTTATCCTTGATGGGGGTCTGATATGGGTGTCAAAGAAGACCCCACCTCGCCAAATAAAAATACTATGTTTGGTGCTCTCCAAATTCCATAACATACCAAATTTAGGGGGACCCCATGCATGGAAACTTAAAAAAATAAGTGTCTGGTATAGATGTTAATTGGGGACCCCCCCCCCCAAAAATATATACCAGATCCTTATCCTTGATGGGGGTCTGATATGGGTGTCAAAGAGGACCTCACCTCCCATATAAAAATACTATGTTTGGTGCCCTCCAAATTCCATAAGAGACCCAATTTAGGGGGACCCCATGCAGGAAACAAGAAAAAAAAGTGTCTGGTATAGATGTTAATGGGGGGCCCCCCAAAAAAATAGATACTAGATCCTTCTCCTTGATGGGGGTCTGGTATGGGTGCCAAAGAGGACCTCGCCTCCCAAATAAAAATACTATGTTTGGTGCCCTCCAAATTCCATAACAGACCCAATTTAGGGGGACCCCATGCAGAAAACAAGAAAAAAAAGTGCCCCCCCCCCCAATTCCATACCAGACCCTTATGTGAGCATGACACCTGACCAGGAAAGGACAGGGGCAAGTGTGCGTTCATCCTCCCTAATGAATTATACCAGGTTGCATGCCCTCAACAACATGGGGGTAACCTTGCTGGCTGACAGGTGAATAGGCTGGGCAGAGATATGTCAGTGGTTACCAATGCTGGTGGCCCCCGGGCTCCCTGACAGCCAGAAGCCCAGAGTGCAAGACTTTTACATTTAGCAGCAGTAGTAATGTTGTAGTAAATGTTTTGCTTCCCATTTAGAAATTTGAAAAGGTATATGGGATTTTTAAGGTGCCAAATTAGAACAAAATAATATTTTTAAAAGTAGAAATTTATTCATACAAAGAGTAAATATTGATCTTACAGTACTAATACATGTGCTGACTGATTTAATCTCTACATGTTTCGCCTTGATAATTGGCTTCTTCAGGAGATATAATTGATATCCGGCACAATGAGCACTATAAGTAAACATAATTTTTTGAGAAACAGAACAATCAACAGTTACAACAATTTCAAAGTATATAAATACATACAAATTAACAAATTAAAAATACATTCATCGACTGGGAAAATGCAAAGCACGAAAGTCATAATTGGTCACAATATTTACCTGTGTATTCAAAGAACTATTTGCATATAAATTGGGGCTCCAGAATCATGGGGATATGAACAATCGGATTATCCGGTAAATCGATTCCCATTTAGTTCAGCCGCTTGCCCAACTTCCAAACCAAGGTTAGGACCGAACTGGCAGCTCATTCTCAAACGAGGGCTATACTGTGGGGCAGGACTGTGTCAATCTCAGGACCAGATGGACAGAAATACAAATGTGACAGGTAAAAGAGCTCCCAAATATGTATTTAATCTATGTATTTAGCTGCCTGTAATTCAGTTCTAGAACAAAATAATGAAGGTGAGGTAAGTCATGACAGCACAAGCCACCAATACCACAATACCTGTCTGTGATCTGCAATGGTGTATCAGAGATATGATTTGTTTCCTTCTCTGTTTTTCAGGAGAACTGCAGACCTCACCAACAGTAGAATAAAAAGAGAAAGGCCACATTCTGAGCTGAAAAGGGTGGTAAGTGGCTTAGGTTGAGCACATGTACGTGTTCCTGTAGGGTGTTCACAGCCAAGTCCTAAGAACGCTATTTAGCAAAATTAAAGTTTTATTCCACCCAGAACTGATATTTCCATGTTTAGTTGATAATGGAGTGTTTAACCACCTATAGTAGTCTTATTATCTCTGAGGTCTCTGAACTAAGTTCCTGGCTTTACACACCTGCTGTGCCAATTATGAGGGGTTCCCACCATCCATGTGCTGAGTTCCCAAGTCTGTACACCTGCTGTGCCCATGAGGGGTTCCCACCAACTCTGTGCTGAGCTCCCAGGTTTGTACACCTGCTGTGCCCATTATGAGGGGTCCCCACCATCACTGTGCTGAGTTTCTGGGTCTGCATACCTGCTGTGCCCAATTATGAGTGATTCCCACCATCCCTGTGCTGAGTTCCCAGGTCTGTACACCTGCTGTGTCCATTATGAGGGATTCTCACCATCCCTGTGCTGAATTCCCAGGTCGGTAAACCTGTTATGCCCATTATGAGGGGTCCCCACCATCCCTGTACTGAGTTACAGGGTCTGTACACCTGCTGTGCTCATTATGAAGGGTTCTCACCATCCCTGTGCTGAGTTCCCAGTTCTGCATACCTGCTGTGCGCAATTATGAGGGCTTCCCACCATCCCTGTACTGAGTTCCAGGGTCTGTACTCCCGCTGTGCCCATTATGCGGGGTTCTCACCATCCCTGTGCTGAGTTCCCATGTTGGTACACCTGCTATGCCCATTATGAAGGGTTCCCACCATCCCTGTGTTGAGTTCCCAGGTCTGCATACCTGCTGTGCCCAATTATGAGGGGTTCCCACCATCCCTGTACTGAGTTTCCAGGTCGGAACACCTGCTAAGCCCATTATGATGGGTTCCCACCATCCTTGCACCGATTCCCCAGGTCTGTAAACCTGCTGTGCTCATTTTGACGGGTTCCCACTCTCCTTGTCCTGGGTTCCTTGGTCTGTACACCTGCTGTGCCCATTATGAGGGTTCCCACCATCCCTGTGCTGAGTTACTGGGTCTGTACACCTGCTGTGCCCATTATGAGG